>CM046853.1:33964624-34533609 GCA_025617745.1 Heliocidaris erythrogramma
GTCATATACAGTGAATGATATTCTGGGATCGGTCATGCTGCATGCATCAGGGAAACAAACTTCACGGAGATGGAGGCTAGAGCTCGTGTCAAGTCGTACTGTAACATCGCGAGGATGGATGAGTGGCATTAGTTACACCAAAAATCATTAGAATGATATTAGACTGACTGGCAACGATAATCTGAGATTGGTGATGCATAGAGCCAGCACGATGAATAATACATGATGACGGAGACGAGCAAAAATAGTCGAACGGAGATTAGATTAGCACTATCTGGTGTAAGATCATCGCTATAATCGGATAATGAAATTATCAGATTATGAAAGTTGAGCAAATTACGATCCACAATCATTGGGCCCACCTAACCCCTCTTGATAATCTAATTTGTATTCAAATGCGCATTTCACAGTGTCATATACTACTGCTAACGTGGATTGGTGAACTGTCAGACATATTTTGCTCTTGTATCATTTTGTCTCTGAAGCTAAGCCCTTTGAGTAGGACGAGTAATACTTGAGGGACGATAATGTCTGGGGCGATGTTTCGAGTGGAAGGTTACTGGCCCCAAATGTTTTTTCTCGGTGTTGTCAAAGTTTTCATGTTGGGGGTGGGGGGGGGGCAACGCAGTAAATGTATCGACACATTAAGTAGGAACAATATAGGCACTCGTTTGCCGGCGGAACATTAAATATGCCTTCACAAAATCCCGCAAATATTCTATATTTTTCTAAATTATGTACTCATCTTTATTTACTCCATTTCATGTTTTATTTGCATTAATAATTTAAATTATTTATTTACTCTAGTCATACCCACCTGTCCAAAGTAGATACCCTGATTCAATAATCGAAGTAAAATATCCTCAACATCTGAGTAAGTTGCACCATTTCTGGAGTGTTGTCTAATGAAAAGCGGAACCTTAATTGATAATTAAATAAGCGCAATTTGGAACATGAAGAAAATTAGGGTTTTTTTTAATCAATCGGTCTAAAATTCAAATGTGTCATGACCTGCGGGAATAGATACATCAATCTGTAGGCCCTTTGTAGCCCTTATATATATATATATATATATCTCTCTTCATTTCTCATTTTCTAAAATGAAAAATGAAGAGAGAGAGAGAGAGAGAGATAAGGGGTACAAAGGGCATACAGATCGATGTATCTATTCCCGCAGGTCATGACACATTTGAATTTTAGACCGATTGAGTGGCGCGCTTAAAGGCGTATACATTCAGTGATACTTCTTAAATTAAGGAAAATTGGAAGATGACTTTCAAACATTTTTTGTTAAGAAAGCGAGAATGGAAGAGAGATGTGAAAGAGAAGAGATTGGTACAATAGGTATAAAAATCGATGTATCTAGTCCCGCAAACGTTTGAGTTTTACATGAAATGAGTGCCTTACTTACTGAAAGGCATCCATTTAGTGACGCATAAATTTAGGCAAATTTGAAGATGACTTTGAAACATTTTCTTTTAGGAAAACGAAAATTAAAGAGAAAGGGTGAAAGAAGGGGTACAAGGGGTATAGAGATCGATGTATCCAGACCCGCAAGTAATGAAACATTTGAATTTTAAATGGAATGAGTGGCGTCTCTGCGAGGATCATGCATAATTAAAGCAGCCAAGTGAAGTTGATGCAGCTGCTTCTCCGAAATTATTGATGTGCAATCCAACATCGTTCTTCTATTTCAATCATAATTCAGTGGCCTTGAATTATTGCACTGAAATACAGAAAGCTGAAATATAAAGCAAAATGTATCAGTAGACATTGTGTATAAGGAAGGAGTTTGAGATGATTAAAAAATTAATGATACACATATGATTTATAATAGTTTGCATGCCTATCATAAAGGGGTGGCGTTAGAGGGAACAGGGGCGAGAGCCGTTCCCACTTTACTTACTTTACTTATCAGACCTTGAACCCATAAAAAGAAATTTATTTCTTTTTTCTTTGCTTGTCAGAAATTTTAGACATGCAGTGCTTCAGAAAAAATCGGAATCCCTTTTAATTTTGTTCGTGAGCATTTTTTCAGACCTTTGCCCCCCCCCCCCCGCCCCTCTAACAAATTACTCTAACACCACTCCTGTCGTCATGTATGATAGCACGGTCTATATGGCAACTTTCTAATAGCGTATTCATGACATGTGATATACTTATACATAAATCATAGGAACCGAAGTTTAATAAATTGGAGAGGGTGAATGATTTATTCGGTATCAAATTTCACACTTCCTCCAAAATTGACTCGGGTCAGAGCTATGAATATTACAGTAGAATTCAGCTGCACCATAAAAACCCATCTAAACAGTAAACTAGTGAATGCGGACCACAGTCGCTAGTTTGCCTCGCATACGTTCTCAATCCCAGGGACAAAAAGGGGTTAAGATTTATAGTTTTTGTTTTGTTTCTTTTGTAATTCACTGCTGAAAGTATGGAAACTTCAAAGGCAATTATTAATTTGGAAATCACTTGTAAAATTGGTCTAGATCATAATAACAGTGATACGAAATGTCAAGTATTAGAAAATATTTAAAGGAAGAGATAAATCTCCCTCTGTACTAATTAAAATTTCAAAATGAATTTCCCAGCTGAGAATACCAGTCAAAGTTAATATTGATATAAATAGAATATTATTACAAGTAGGCAAATTTGATGTTGAACACCCGCACTTTAACGGAAGCAGGAACATCTTAGAAGCATAGCACTGAAAGTTTGAGGAAAAACGGATAAAGAATAACAAAAGTTTTGAAGATTTAAAAAACCTAAAATCGCTCACTATGTTAATGAGATGCTATGACGTTTTTGTGCTCTCTCTTTATAGGTAATAAATAATTCAGCTTTTAAACAAAGACTTGAAATAATATCGTGAGAAATAAATTTATGGGCACCACCTATAATAGAGAAATCAAATTTTCTAAGATATATTAAAGGAAAGTGAATTTTCACAATATTATTTGTATAAGGCACTTGGAAAGTATAGCACATTTACATCACAGCATCTCATTAGCATAATGCGGACACTGCCAATTGCAGGATTCCATTCAATTAGCGATTTTAGGATTTTTTTAGTTGTCCTTTTTTCCTCAACCTTTCACTGATATGCTTCTTTGATTTTTGTGCTTCTATTAAAATGGATTTATTAGAGGGGGTTCATTCTCCTTCAAGTATTAAAAATGAGTTACACTTCCTTGATACGGATCTTTACAGTCGTAGTTATATGAGAATGATTACAACTGTTATTTATGTATTGCCTTTCCAGTTCCAAGTATTCAAAGTGCTTCACAATTATGTTGCCTTTCATCATTCGTAAAAAATCATATATACATGATTGTATATACCATATCGTACAATAACAGTTCGTTTCAGTTCATATCTTGCGATAAGTCTGTATTTCAAAAGATATAGTCGTCGTGTCATTTGTCGTGTCCTAGCTCTGCCTGCATGCATGTAGAGCTCTGCATGTTATTGGATGACACCTTCTTAAAGCTGTTTTCAACACCCCTTGGTGTTGCATGGGCATATCACTTTTTTAGTCTAGTCGCCAGGATTTTTCAGATTTTTGTGCAGTTTTGTGCATGAGAAGTCCTTCGCCAAATATGTCAAAGGAAAAAGGAAAGATTAACGTTGATATAGAAAATGAAACCTCTGGGTATAATCTTTTCTCGTATCCGTTTTGTTAATCATATGATCAGAGGTAAATGCATATTGAACTTTTATTATTATTTTCAATGTGTAAAGTCGTTACCGGATAATGTCCAGTATAAAAAGATTTTGTTGTGCCCCTATAGTGGAATGACGGACTATTCATTATTTATAATCTAAAATATATTCGACAGGACAGAAACATTCGTATTTCATGTGCCTGCATTGTATTATGTAAAGCAATCGGGCGTTTCCAACACAATCATGTTCCTTGTGGTTGTACGACACATGCTTCTGCGACAGTTTATCCGGGTCAAATTCGTAAACTAACCAAATTATAAACTCCTACCCTGGACCAAACACTTACCCTAACCATAACCCTTATCACAAGGCCTAAAACTCTATTGCAAACCTAACCCTAACCCTATATTTTTGACAAAATAAAGCCCGACGCATTTTGTCGAAGCACTGTTCCTTGCCTTACTGGGTTGGACGCCGCCTACGTATATTATCACCAAGCTATTGAATTACTTGTGCTCATGATACTCTGTATTATACAATTTCAATACTTTAAAATATGGGGATGTTACTGGAAGAAAATAAATGTTACTTTGGACTGAACTGAAGTAAACGTGCCAGCAAAGGCATAGCTAGAGAAGAAAACAAAAATATTCATTTTGGGAACGTGCCCAACCGGATCTTCTGATATCCGGATGAGAACCCGAATTATCTAGAGACAGGGAGGATCCGGAAGTCTTCGAACTGAGCGGGATTCGGAGGCTCACGGGAAGGGAAAGCTGTGACATGGAAAAGACATGACCCGACATGACATATGCTAAAACCCCATGACGTACCAGTGTACCCGACTACCCGTAGCTTCCAGTAAATAGTTATTGTTCGATTCATTAGGGTACCTGCAGTCTAATTTATAGCAGGCAAGGTTCAGGGGCGGATTCAGGATTTTCTGTAGGGTGGGGGGGGGGGGGGGCACACAAATGCAGATTGCCAACTTTGGGAAACTGCTTGGAGGGGGATCTGTATTGTTGGGGTCTCGCCAGCTCTCCATGCTCAATGGTGGGAGGGGAATGGTGGCGACATAAAAAATAATTTCACCAGCCCTCCAAAAATCGCTGGGGGGATGGGGTTCAGTTTCCCTCCATAATTCTTTGACAAGCAACAACAAAAAACAAAACAAAATCCTTTCTATAAAAAGGGGCCTAATAAAAAGAAATGGAGGGCACAATGCATACTTTTCTTTCAGGGGGAGGGGGCACGGACTGGGATTGCCCCCCCCCCCCCCCGCCACTGTTTACGTGTACAGTAAGGTTCCAAATGAATAAGATTTAATGGTTCCTCCATATAAAGGCAAGCGTCCCACTTATATACCGGATAACAGTAGCTACATCAGTGCTATGAATCAACCAAAATGTTGCTTCTTGCGACTTATATATCACGAGATGTCTGATTTTTATCAGTTAACTTGATATACCAACAAATTTTATGGATATTTCGTGAAAACACAAAAATATTTTGTAGTAAACTTTTTAGAAGCTATACTTTTATCGTTATTGAGAGGGCTTACGTGGGACCACACCTTAAAAGTATAATTGTTCTCTTTTTTCACAGCCACTGCATCTTCACCATTCCATCTTATACTAATGAGTACTTTATTTCATTCGGTTTTTGTTTTAGAAATGTCAGAGTGACCACATGGTGATTGCAAACACAATAATATGTCATCATGATTATAGTATGAATGACTTCTTTACAGTGTTTTACAGATGATGTGTACATCAAGCAGGAGTTTGTGGTAAAGCAGATAAATCACGCTTTTGGTTTTTTCCTTTAGAACGAAAAAAAGAAGAGCATTCTCCGATATCAAATGAGTCTAAAGTATTCCGCTAAGTAAACCAGAGCTTGTTTTTCTCACACTTCAATGTATTAGACGTAATTCATTTACGTAAGCATTTTAAAAATGCGTACAAATATAGTTATATGAATAATAAAATCCCTAGCTGGTTCTAAAAAATATACTTATAGTTTTGATGATTATACATGTATTTGTTTGAAACCTGGATATACTTATATCTGTTTATTTCAAAGTGCATTGTTTTTGGAACACTGCCATATTTGGATTGCGCAGGCAGCGCAGCGCACCTTGCCAATAATCTTGCATAAGAGATGATAATAAGTCATGACAAGTACCAGATACGTCAGACAGATTAAGGGTCACATAGAAATGTTGTAAATAAATACATGTACATAAATTGTGTTGTGAGAATATGCATGGATTAAAGATTGATAATAACTATACTTATGGTCAAGATTTATCAGGAGGAACAGCGAAACTTTTCATCTTGGACTTAGATTAAAATACTAATTTAATAAGGGATAACGTAATACAATCGATTGTGAAATAAAATACATATACACACCATCTTATAGCTCTCGCGCACACCCACACCCTCTTCATGTTCTAAGGGTTATAACTAGTTTTGTTGATTACAAGACACATCCCTTGCTATATGATTATTATTTCATAATATATTATGTTGATTTACAGATTTGTGCCCAATGATAATGTTCGTTTAACTAGAAAAGACGCATTTCAGTCACTGTTGTAAACCAGAGACACGACATTGAATTGAACTGAGAATTGTTTTCTTACCAAAGAAACAGCATCGTTTCTATATTGAATTACCTAGTTTTTACCCTTTATTCGACCCCAAAGAGAGAAAGATAATCTTGAAGATTATGCTAATATTAGCCATGTTGCAAAACATGTATTCCCTTTCCTCTCTCCCGGGGTATCCTCTCACCAAGACAGAGAGGTCCGTGACAGGTTGAAGACATCTCCGCTGAAACATCCAAGCACTCAATCTGATTACCTTTAAAAGCACATCGCCATCAGCAATCTATGACGTATCACTATTTACAATTAGCTGCAACTATTAGAACGACAATCTAAGAGATTTACAAAAGAGCAAACTCTCTGTCCGGGGTACGGACATGTATTTTATATTTTTACCCCTCTTATTTTCAAACACTTGTGCATGGTTTTCAAACATTTACTTGCCCTAGGTGTTTCCTCGTATACCTGACTGTCTTTCATACTTTCTCACTCTCTTTCGCTTCAGTTTTCACCATTCTTTTTAAAAGCCTTCATCAGAAGACATATCTCCCGTTTCTTCGTCCTTCATCACTCGGTATTTCAAAATGCCGAAGAGACGTACCAATCTCTTGTCGTCTGTCCATAATAGGACTGTCAATCTCCATTTAATGCTTTCCTTTGACAACAACTTCTTTTTTTCTTCATTGCAACATCGACCAAATCACCCTCATTCCCGGAGTTCTTTTCTAGCAAAATGCCAAGCCCGGAGATTCGATGTTCAGAGAAAATGACTCATTTGTCATGTTCGTCTTCTCAAAGAGGTTCGGGGGATCAGAAACCTTTAATTCTATTTCCGTTGCCATGGAATGTTATGCGAATACTGCTGCAAAAGAAAGTCGAATAAGGGTGTAAGCATGCACCCTCCCCTCTTTCGTCACCGATTTCGTCAAAAATTAGCAAGAGATCGATGATTAAGAAAGGGATTATGATCTTCGATTCCGTCCCCCGTGAACTCGGTCTTGAAGTTCAGGAGTTTATCACAGTACATTTCCACTATAAAGCGTGATGTATACTAAATCATTTATGGCAGCTTTGAATAGAGTAAAGAGGATTTTAGAGGCACAAGAGGGTAGGCCAGTGAATGCTGTTTGCTTATGATATGACGTCCTTGTTTCAGGCTTTCTTGGTTGTTTGCTATCACATTACATTTCTCCCTCCCACAACATGTATGCAGATGAGGGTGTGTATAGGTATACTAATTGCCTCTAATCAGTTGGTAAAGAATAAGCTTTCGAACGTTCGAATATCGTCACTTTTTTCTCCACGAGTCATACTATGTTCAATGTGTTCATTGTGATGTTGTATCATTATACATTAATCGTATCAAATAGTTTTTTTTTTAAATATACTCCACTGTGTGTGCATGCAGCAACTCACTCTGAGGCAACTTCCAGTTTTGTCAGCGATAACCCTAATAGTATGGAGTGGACATCGTTGGCAGACTTGATACGAATTTGAGTTGAGTACCTGGGGAGCGTTTCATCAAGCGTTTTGTCAGTGATTTTTACCGACAACTGTTATAAGCTACTGAAATCCTTGCATCTGATTGGCTGAGAGCAACTTTTGTCAGTAGAAATCACTGACAAAACATTTGATGAAACGCTCGCTTGACATATAAAAACTAGAGAAAGCAACTACTATAGCAAAACAAAATATTAAGTATAATTGGCGAATGGCTCAATATTGAAACGGCCATCTTTGTAATCAGTAAATCAGATCTACTTTCCTAAAGCAATCGATTTAAGCACATGTAGACTAAAAACGTCTCTTCATTTCCATTTTATAGGTGGATAACTGAACTCAAGATGTCTAGGACTTGCTGGTTGATCGATCGCCCATGGGTGCGACCAGACGACACAGTTCAAAAATGCACATGTGCAGAGGACCCTCCAGACTTCAATGTGAAACTTCCCGCCTTCATGGACTTCTCACCAACCGAACTACCCACAACTGGCATGACCACTGTCATGACCACAGCCCTAGCAACACCGCCTGCCACCGCGTCGGTGACTCCAAGGACAAACGCTACCACTCTCAGAGCAACAACAAGTAAAGGGTGGTCTTTAAGAACTGTGTCTACGGTTACACAACGTGCACAAGAAGCAGCTGAAAACTCGGCGTCCACATTAAAAGGTGCCACACCACAATCGCATCTCACCTCAAAAGGTCTTTCGACACTAAGCGCTACCACTGTGAATAGGAACACAACCTATGTATTTCTGAGGACGGCAAAACCGTCAGTTCAGACAGATAGTGAGGGTTTCACAAGTCCTCAGTTGGATAAGGACCGATCATTCAGTCCGGTGACTGAAAGCACAGTTAGGACTACGACGGAAGGTTTGCTTGAGGTTAAGGATTCAGGGTTCGATTCACATAATGGCAATCAAACGACACGAGTTTTTGAAGAGGGAAAAGAGAATGAGTCCAAAGATGGGTCCAGAAATGCACCCAGTGGGGATTTTGCAGTAGGGTCCACAAAGAGACTACCCCTTAACAGGAAATCACATGTAGCAATGCACAATGGTACTTCCACTCAAACCCCCCAAACCAATACGTTACATACAAATACAATAGCGACATCCAATCCGTCTAATACATTAGAGAGTGTAACAAATACGGGTTCCACTAACCTCACAACAAATGATGCAGTCACTACTAAAATACCCCCGAGCATAAATCATGTTTCCATGGTAACGAAATCATCTTCAAATGTAAATTCTAGAACATCATCTACAACTGAGAAATCTAGGAGAAGGACTTCGGGTAGGATTACACCCTTGTCTTCCTCCGTGGTATTTTCATCTGTTTCCTCCTCCTCCTCGTCGGTCTCTAGTGGTGGTATCCATGTGTCCTCAAGATCCACTCCTGCACCGCATCCTCACTCAACCGCATCACCTGGTCTCAATGCATCTCGTGGTGGTGGTATATATATATCAATGTCTATTCCTTTCATTGCATTTGTTGCACATTCATTGCTGCATGAAACAAATCTTAGCATACCTTCGTCTGCCTTCCAGTTCTTTCCTGCTTTGTCCTATGCATAACTGTTTTCTATTACTTTTTTTCTTTCTATTCTTCTCCATCTCCTTCTACATCCTCTATTTCCTTCTCCCCCTCTCTCTGCTCTCTTCTGGATCCTCCTCCCTTTTCATGTATCTCTGGTGCATTTTGGCATGCCTTCTAGTTGACCCATAGTTTTCGTTTGCAGACTAGCGTACCAATATTCTTTCCAACCATGTCATCTTGAATTTATGTTATACTATAATGTAATTCTTGGTAACAGTAGTTACAAATTCTCTTTCTTAATATCTATGGAATATAGACTATCCACGTCATGTTGCACTTGGTAGTAATGCTTGGGGAATTAGTCAAAGGACTTGTTTCAATGTGTAATTTCATGCTACCTACAGTGTGAAACGCAAAGAGGCGATATTCCCATTCTTGCTTCACCTTCTTTTAAAACTCTATTTCTTATATTGCTCGGAATATATTAGTCAATCACTTGGAATTACCATTGACAGTAGGAAGCTTTTTAAAAGATCAGACGCATAATTTGCTAAGTGCAATTCACGTCACACTAAACAACACAGCTGGGAATTTTTGCCTTTTTACTAAGCCGCTGCAAAATGCTTTATGAATTCTTAATATTGGCTTTTACGAACTCATTCATCATGTACTACTCGAGTATTTATCTCTTGGCGCCAGAAGATCCGCGCATAAGATTTGGATTTAATTATAGTTATAATCCAGTTAGCAAGGTACAATCTATATAGCAAACCTAACAAAATGCACCTGATTCCAAATGACTTTATCTGTTTTCCCCAAACCTTACGCCTACCCTGCATGTCTATTCGTAAAAAAACAACCTCACTCAAATTGACTTTATATTACGACGTCAGATTGCATTTTCCCTCTTCATTATAAGCTTCGAAATCCAGGATTTCTTCCCCCTGTTTTCCCGCCTCCGACGCTGTAGATAAAAATCGCATCGTCAAACTCAACTCGACGAATTCATCAAACTAGCTCCCCCACGATTTTTAGGACCCAATATAGAATGCATCAGTGTAGGCTTGATCATTAATGACACCAATCATGTCTATGAACAGATTTCATTTGGTAACTATTTTCAGAAATATTAATCATCCCCCTCATTACTGTGCTTCTCAATACGAATCACACCCCCCCCCCCCCCCCCCCCCCCCACCGTCAACGGAACAAAAAGAAAACTATAGAAACTTTCAAGGCTCTTGCACAAATGAATTATATTACTTATGAATATAATCCACGATACAGTAAATGAATCTTCGGATGTAAATAGATTTCAAACGCCAAGAGGATTCTATCTGATTATGAACCAATTAGCTTGAAACAAATTGATCGCACTTAATTTGTGTCAATACAGTTATCCTTGCTATCGGTATACGAAGGTGTACAGCAGCATTAAAACACAACCCCTGCATCACTCAGACAGAAAAAAAAACATGAAATAGTACACCTGATAAGTAAGGGCGCATGGTAAACAATCTTTCTAAATTTAACCACATAGTAATATACATTCCTCATATGAAATGCAAGAGAAAGCTTCCATCAATATGTCAAAACGT
The DNA here is from genome assembly GCA_025617745.1 of Heliocidaris erythrogramma. Classification (NCBI taxonomy): domain Eukaryota; kingdom Metazoa; phylum Echinodermata; class Echinoidea; order Camarodonta; family Echinometridae; genus Heliocidaris; species Heliocidaris erythrogramma. The sequence continues at coordinate 33,975,548 of CM046853.1, forward strand.
TTTCAGCTTCGCGCTTTATATTTTTTACATTTCATTGGGCAAGACGGATTGAAATATACATTCTGTCGTCGTTATAGTGTTTTCTCCACAAATGTCAGACAAGCAGCCTCTTCATCAATATCCTGATTTCCCTTTTTATGTTTGCAGTAGTCGAAAACCGTCGAATTCAAGGTCAGGTTTATTGATGCTTTCTGTACCATGCATGAGAAATATGTTTCTATATAGGGCAAGGATTTGTGTAGACTCTTGTATATCAAACATTCTTTTGTTTACAGATATCTAATATACAGAGAAACTGTATGTTGAACATAGTCTGTAACTAATAGAAATTGATATCGACGTCTATTCAACAAAATCCCATCTTCTCCCTCTCCCAGATTAATAAGAATCCAGAGAGAATAGAGTGCACCCCTTTTCGGGCTGGAAATTAATAATGTTGGAAAGCAAAAGTTGTCAAAATATTGACATTTATGGTATCCATCTTCGACGCTCCAGGGATCTGTTGCTACTGGTTGCGGGAGAAGAGAGTGACAAATCAATTTGGTTACTAGGGGCAACGGACAAGTCTCACTCCATTATTGCTTACGGGAACAGCAAGGTGTAGATCATCCCTATAATTGTTTTGTCTACTTGGGACGAAAGATTGTGTAATTAGGTTCAGCAAATGGGGAAAACAGTCTAGATGACTGAAGTAACATCTGCAGAGTTATATATTGGGAAACGATTTTAGTTGAATAAAATCAGTTTTGTTGTTGATTGGAGCTGTTAAATTGAACACTTCGTATTTCGACGGTGGGATGCGTGACAAAAATCATTCGTGGAAAAATGTATCTTTAATGTCTCTCATTGTCTACGTTTGTAATTGCTTCATTTTCTGTTCATCTGGTTGCTTTCCCACCTATTCTTATTCATTCCCAATGCAATTTAATCTTGAATGTTTTACCATAATCTAAAACTGTCTTGAGTCGATACTAATTATTTCACCTGCAATATTTTTAATATCTCTGTCGAAATTTTTTTACTTGTAATATGCAATACGTAATGATATTTCCAAACTTTAATGTGTTTGAAGAAAAGTAATGAAATTTACCGAAATAGACCATTCAACAATTCAAACTAGTTTTCTTAAATATGTTAAGGGTCAATAACTTTAATACCCAAGTTTCCTCCTCTCTTTCTGTCCTAATTCAGGAAGTGTTGTAATCGTTTTGTTTTGACTTCATGTATTATTTTGAAAGATAACCCCAATGATAATTGTGTAAGATTGAAAATGACCCATTTAATTACTAGTAATTCATTCATGTACATGCAACTCACATCACTAATTCAACGTACAAGGTCTTCTTTACAAGTCCATTTCAGCGATGCATTAGGAATCCTTTCAGCCGCACAATCAGATATGCATTTCAGGAATTGCTTTTCTGTTCGGCTTCATTCCAAATAGCTTCATGACATAGAACATGTGCTGGGTATTCTTGTCATGTATAGCATGATTAATGATCAAGACATATCAGGGGTGGAACCGGGCCATGATAAGAGAGGGGAAACGCGGCATGTGCCCCTCCCCTTTTTTGTTGTTGCTAAGGATAACGAAAGTGCTTTTACGCTTCTGTTGTCATATTTGTCATGTGCTGTGGGCCGATCATTTCTTTCCATTTCCCGCCCCTGATTTCAAAATGGCGCTTTCTCCATATAACGCTATTCCCTCCATCTGTTTTGTTTTTGTTATTTGTTGGCAAGTGATACCACAATAAAACTGCCCGCTTGGGGTAGGAGGTGAACCGAACTGAAAAAAGGGAGTGGGGTAATATGTTGGCATCCTAAATCATTTATCATGGTTTCGATTGTTTAAATCTCCCTGCCAATATGTAAATCTAGTCCTCAATGTACATACTTTTTTAACGTTTTTCACAAGACAACATGTTTTCCATACGCACATAATACAACAATGTACATGATTGTGATGCGTCTTTCTTTATCCATCAGTGAATAATTACAGTCGATTGAGTTTCATTGATTTTATGAGGAAATTATCCGTGTAATTATTACGAGATAAAGGGAAACGTCAAAACATGCGAGGCAGAGTTAAAATGACTCCTGTCTCTGCTCCCACTAGAATCTTTAATGATCGACCATAATGTCAAGGACGTGATCCTCCATTATTCGATTAAATGGCGATCAGCTTAGATACGAAGAAGATCATTATTCAACAAACAACCTTGCAACAAGGCTGCAAAATAAAATGCTTGTGTCAATAGAAAGATATATGCACAAAATGTTTCAAATAACCCAGGATTTAGCCAGTTTCGGATTAACAACATTGATATTCTTCACTATGTATTATGTGAGGAATAACAGAGATAATGTAATTAAGAAAATAGTGATTTCTTGCAGTTGAATTACCATAGATCACATAACGGGCTTTCCCCATTATAATTATGTGTGTTAATAACTTTTTAAGTGCGTATAAAATCTGAGATTACATCAAATATTTAGAATGCTGTTACACCTAAGAAAACTTCGTAATTACCTTGCAGAGGAATTGATAAAGAGTATAGCACTGACTGCATCATGTGCTATTGTAAACAGTTTTATTGGTGACGTGGGGTAATATGTGGAAGATTCAATAATGTGAAATGACATTACATCAAGAAGCTTTCCTCCTTTCCCTGTCCCCCGCAGCACACCTCAAACATAATTGCCAAGAACATGAGTGGAAAATAACAAAGCGCCTAGAAGTTTGCCTCCTTTCTCGTGTGTATTTTCCACTCCCCCGCAGCACACTATAAAACGGAACATAACTGCAAAAAGCATCAATGGCGAATAAGAAAACAAGGATATGAGACGTCAAGATGATGCAGGCATGTTGACAATCATGACGTAAGAGATAATTTGCATAACATAATTCTTAACCCAATGAAGGTGAATAAGTAACATCATCGGGATAAGAACATTGTCTTAATTTAAAGGAACAACATACACAAACTGAGACTGTATTACCAGCTAAAATGTAATCGCAAAAGTTTAAGCTTTTGGAGGTTTTATTTTGGAAATGCACTTGCACATTATGTGGCTAGGATTTAAAGACAATACTGAGTAATGGTTCATGAATTACTAACTACTGTCTAGAAAGTTCTCCGCGAATGGTCCAAAATAGGAATTGTTAATTATGAGGTTTCGGAATCCTCCAAATTTAACCAACTTGACTAAATCTTGCTGAAAATCACAGACAATTAAATGAATGATCACAGATTTGGACTGAAAGACTGTACCCGAATTTAATCGAAATTTTCAGCGAGTCCTAGTCATCTAAAATATGAGAGCATTTCAAGAGAAATAGTTTTAATATGACATTACTAATACTACTATGGTATTACCCTACATGGGAATTGGAAGAATGAGAAAACTAAATCATTTTCCTCCTTTTCAATTTCTAATTCTTCTCTTTAATCGTCGTATACTATTAAATTTAATTAATTTATCAATCCACATAAATAATAAGTAACAAACCGTCACCATGTATATTGACAGATAATGTGGTATATAGGTTGCTAAATATGTCATGGCGTATACTTTTGATGTCAGATGCATGCTTCTTGCACATCTCCTGCACGCCTTGGTTACCATTCTGTTTGCTTCCTAATCTCCTAACCTTCAATCTAATGGTCTACCCATAAACACACGATGATGATTCCTAACCTTTTGTCAAGGGTCTCTAAATTTAGAAGCTCAAATCGTTCCAAAGGTTCGTCTGGTGAGAAACTCTCTCCCTCGCAACCCTGGATTGTGGTGCTGAACCCACGTCATCTAGGGGCGATGCTCCTTAATCGATCTGTACCTCACTCTTGAATCACACCTCCTTCATGTCCTTCATGCTACATTATGACGACAACAGCGTCGTAGAACATCCCAGTTAGTGGGAAAATACTTGGTTTTTGAAGGTTAAATCTTCCACGCGCATGTCATTGGTAGATGGGAAGAAAAGTCACAGGAAATGGTGGGGGTGGGAGTAGAACCAGTTCGACTTCGAAGGGTTAGGGATATCTTATTTTAAATTTTCTTAGTGCATGATTCTTGACTCATTAACAGCATCTTAGAACATCCCAGTTAGTAGGAAAATATAGAGGGTCTTGAATATTAACTCGTAACTGTCTTTGTAACATTGGATATGTAGATAAGAAAAGGTTCACACAAAAATGTAGATTCAGTCCAGTTTCAAAGGATTTATATCATATGGATATCTATTTTCATTTTCTTAGTGCATGATTTTTATAATGTGAGGATCAACGTTGTCTTGAAACATCCCAGTTTAGAGGGAAATTACAGGCGTAGGTAGGTTGTAGGTTAACCATTGCATCTCGCTCACAATTCATTGGGTTTATGGGAAGAAGTTCACAAGAATAAGGTAGAATAAGGTAGAATAATTCCAGTCGAGGTTTTATGGAAACCTTTTATTTTTCTTAGTACATGATTCTTATGTGATAATCAACAGCGTCTCTTAGAACAGACGAGTTAGTGGGAAAATACAGAGTTTTTGAATGTGTACTCTTTCACGTATTGAATCCCGCTCACATGTCATTGGGTATAAGGGGAAAAATTCTTAACACCCCCAAAAGAAATTTTTACTATTTTTAACGCTTAGATTTTGAAAAATAATTAATAGATATTCATTTTCATTTCCTTATAGTGCATGTTTCTTATGTCATGATCAAGAATAATCAATTTCAGTTCCGTGCCAGATAATATGTTTTTAAACAATCTATGCATCGTGGTCTTTAGGGACTAATCCATCTGCCTGCCTGTTCGGAACGGCATACGGTATAGAGCATTACGTCTGTTGAGAGCCCAGAAGGGTCTTTAGTCTGTGTTAAACGATGGGTGTTAGACCATTTTGGCTCTGAGCAGACTCCTGAAAGACCTTACGATGGTAATAAACCCAGAGGTCAAATTTGACGACACTGTCTTGGTCTCATAATTCATAACTGTAACCTTTTGAACTATAGGGTTGCATTCTGCCCGACAATACCATGATGATACAAGGTGTTGGCCACGGTACAAGTGCACACTATGTTGATTAATCAAAATGTAGATGCGGTCTATGCAGATTATCCCCAAAATTGCCACCTCACGCATGCCGTACATGACTCAGAACATTGTGATTTTTGCTAATATTCTGAAAATGATGGACAACTTTCCATGTAGGAAGATGACATTGACGATAATGATCACATCGAGAGTTTTAGAGGCAACAAACCATTATTTTTTTTTAATGACCTAGTCAATGTTTAATGGATTTTGACACAGCCGCTGCTAATTTCCTCAAACTGATTAAAAATGTAACGGCAACATCAGTATACGTGGTAGATGAGATAGATTGACAATATCATTTATGCGATATACCATCAAGGGCGGATCCAGGATTGCCTGAAAAGGGGAGGGGAGGGGAGGGGTGGCAAAATTTCCTCATTTTTTTTGTTTTTAAATCCAGATCTTTTCCTAGACATTGTTTTTTTCTCGAGGGAATCCCGCCGAGGCCTCCTAAAGCTTTCTACACGAGGGGCAGGACTTTTTCCCCTAAATGCTTTTTTTTTTGGTGATATTTTTAAGAGGGGGGGGGGGGCTGTTCCTAGATCCGCCCGTGAACAATACTTTATTTGTATGGGTATATCTTACAAGTCATGTTCCATAATACATTTAGGCATTTCCAATGGAATATTGACTCCCCCAAATCAGTATTTTGACAAATTAAAAAAGTATTTTATTTCATTTGATTTTCAGACAGTCGTCTGATGCTGATAGCGACTTCGTCTTCAGGTGGTGCTTGTGTCCTTCTCCTTCTCTTCACTCTCTTCATATTCCTCATCTACAGGAGCAAAGAAAAAAGACAATCGAGCAGGTAACCAATTCACTTGACGAAGCTTCAAGAGCTCACTTAAGGCCACAACTTACAACCTGACTACAAATGGATTTTTGAAAGAAATCGCAATATTTTAACATTTTCATGTAGGAATTCTCGGTTGAGATCATGACTGTTTATATGTAGGATGATACTGTAAACCTTCCATTTTCAAGAAAATGCTCAATCGGCTGTGGATGATAAGCCTATAGTGACGTCACATGGGCGTCGGAAGGGATTTTTGATTGGTCCGGCTCCGCCTGCCGTGCCGTAGGCACGGTGCGTGCCGCAGACACGGCAGAAAAAAAAAGAAGGTAGATTATTGGTCCGGCTCAAGCCGGGCCGGCCGGGCCGGCTCCGACGCCCATGCGTCACACCAGTAGCATGACTGCTAACATAATTTGATTGGAAGTTTTGGGTTTTTTTAACGGCAGGTTTATATCAATTCTCATCATGCTCATAGTACTATTTCATCTTATTGCATTTTTATCGAAATCCTGGGGAGCGTTTCATCAAGCGTTTTGTCTGTGATTTTTACCGACAAATTTGCTCTCAGCCAATCAGATGCAAGGATTTCAGTAGCTTATAACAGTTGTCGGTAAAAAATCACTGACAAAACGCTTGATGAAACGCTCCCCTGATGTAGTCGGGCCTTACGTTGGCTTAGATTTCTCCGTGAACAAGGCAAATGAAGTTACGGAATTAGTTGTACTCTATACTGTTGTATTCTCAAGAAAATATACAGTTTGTATTGTTCCCTAAGAAACTATTAGCAAGATCGTCCTGATCAGCAGCAGCAGCAGCATCATCATCATCATCATCATCATCATCATCATCATCATCATCATCATCATCATCATCATCCTCATCATCCTCATCATCATCCTCCCCTTACCCGCTGTCATTACTTTTTAATCATCACAGTATGGCTAGAGTGCCCAAGTCTGCGCACACGCGTAACTGAGCGATTCTAATAAAACAGCGAACACAAACTTTTCATCTTTATCATCGCGATAGGTATTCATGCAAAAAACCGAGTCAAAACAATAAAAAACGGTCTTATTTCAGACATTTTATTCACAAGCCTCAAAATGTTGTCTTTCACATTAAAACTCCCGAACTGCGTGTAAAATGAATGAGTGCGCAGACATGGGCACCATTGTTTTTTCAGTGTTGAAATGACACAGCCACCGTTTCTTGTGAAAATGGCATTGTTCTTGCTCTAATTTTGATGAGATTTTATTTTCAAACTTACTCTTTAGAATATCAGGAATAATTTAAAATAAAGCTTTAGAGCAATATTAAAGAAATTCTTGTTCATTTTCAGGTCAAAACCTTAGGTGCGCAGACATAGGGCTCCCCATACTTTCACCCCTGCAAAATGTATATACACTCTCGTGACAGTCTGTTCATTTTTTTTTCAGTAGAACAGCTAATCAATAATTTTTGAACCCGAAACTCGTCAATTTGACTAGAATTCAGGTCACCTTTAACATGTTTAATATCGTAGATTCAAAACTATAGCAACATCCGAATGACAATGATACGTTATCTATTAAGTTTGAATATAGATTGTCATAAGTGTCCCTCGTATGAGTCTTTCTATTTAAATTTCAATAGATTCTATTCATATTTGAATAGATATTTTGGGAGTGTATGTAGTAAAAATCTACAAGCAGAACCCAGAAATATGTCACCAATATCGCTTACAAAAGATAATTGTATTTCTACATACCTTTATCGTCACTGAGAGCATCTGTGCACAAAACGAAACGGGCCTTTCTAGTATTAATTTTTCTTTCAATATTAGTGAATGTCGTTACGTCATTTCATATCAATTTTCTGCTCTTTAGCTATCTTTCCAAGATGTGGACATATTCTTAGTTGTAAAACATGGTTTAGATGCATTACGTTTTAATGCAATTAATGGCCCCTCCTCACTCTAGCAAATGGCTTTATTTTTTTAGAGGGATGATAGAGACGTGTTTCTCGTCAACCTATCCTTCGTCTCTTAGTAGCCAAGGCTAATGGCTTGCCCGAACTTGGGGAGATGCTCTCATATGTTGACACGGAGAAGGGCATTAACACATATTCGTTTGCACATAGTTAATGCCCTTCTGGCTCTCAACGGATGCTATGTCATGGCCGGCACAGCATCTTTCCATTTCAATCTAAGGCATCGACCTTTTTGTATTTTGCTGTCTTCGACCGTTCTGTTAATCGTGGGTTTTTCGTCTCCGTGTTTTAATGTGATCTGAGGATGAGTCACTTGAGTGCAAAGGCACCAAAGCGTTCAATGGAAGAGAGCATTGGGGAATAGGAATAGGGGATAATGAGGGAGAGAGGGATATGGGAAGAGAGACAGGGGGGAGAGAGAGAGAAGGAAAGAGAGAGATGAGGTGAGGAGAGAGAGAAAGAGAGACGGGAGAGAAGACAGCAAAACATAAAGAGGGTAAGGGGAGAGAAAGAAAATTAAACTATATAATTAGAAGAGAGGGACAGATACTTAAATGGAAAGAAAGAAAGAAAAAAAGGGGGTTAGGGGGAGAAAATAAGAAAGATATAAGGGCGCTATCGAGGAAGGAATAAAGAGGAATAAAAAACCCGAAATAAATACGTTAATCATAAATAAATAAAGATGATTTATAACTGATCCGAATTGAACTGATGGGTTGGGCAGACAAACGGATAAAGAGAAAACTACATGATTGAGTAGATAGCATTGTTTGAAGAGCTCTAATTCATTCTCTCCACATGGACCATTGGATGAAGATGGATAAAGATTCAGAGACAGTCGGAAGAAGATCGAAGAAGATGGAGCGAGAGGGATGGGTTCAATATAGTGCATGATGCGAGCCACATTTTGTTGGTCAAGATTATGATAGGGAGAGGTACGGCGTGAAGGGAAAAACGGAGCATGATGAGATGCGAAATCAAGCGAGAGAGAAAATGTAAAGAGAGGCCATGAAAGAGAGGATTGTGGGAAGGGGGTGTGGGAGAATGACAGACAGAGACGGGGAGAGGAGAGGATGGGGTGTGAGGATCTCTTGGGGGAACATTTCTAAAAGGTATAAATGACTGTTTGCACACACATTGTAGAGAGAAGACTGAAAGAGAGAGAGAGAGTGAGAGAGAGACCAAGAGAGTGAGAAGCAGATAGGAAGAGGGAGAACGATGAGAGATGAGAGAGAGAGAAAGGAGGGGGGAGAGATAGGGGAAATAGTAAGGGAGACATTGAAGGAGGCAGAGCGATAGAGGAAGAAAAAGCTGTTAAGAGGAGAAAGCTGTAGAAATGGAGTAACTCCCAAGAGCGCTGCTCTTCTGTTGATTAACATAAACAGTTTTCATTCTAAAAAAAAATGCTAGAGCGAGTGAGAGAGTTGGGATACGAGAACATACACAATGCTATACAGCCACTGATACACGCTTCACATCTGAGGAGGTGCTCATGTCGGGCCCTTGACATACTTAAATGCTACATTGAAACCCTCAGTTCTTGTGGTTGAAACCACATGCTCATCTTTTAACAGATATATTTCACCATACTCATCTTAGAAACATATATATTTCATCACCATACCAATTTCAAAGAAATACATAACTCTCTGCAACCATCTCAACAAACGGATACAAATGTCATGTTTCACTAACGATATGTCTTTCGGTCTATTATTCATTTCTCATGACGATCTACATAAACTCGATCGCATGGACGTTCAAGAAATCAACTTTAATAAGGGCAATTTATACACCCGTATGCCTGCAGAAATCATGTTCATATTATGTAATATGTCATTTTAATGACTGCACATTTCAAAAGGTAATACACAAAGCTATTGAAATCGCCTTAGGGTTATTTCTTGAAATTCATATTCATAGTATCATGATCATTAGAGATCTGGTTTAAACTCCTACTCTCACGACACCGTCGTTATTACAATGCTCATTAGCTTAACAATAAAAACAATTATGCTCTCTGACTCTTGGCTTTGACGTATGGCGAAAGGACATATTTCAATCAGAATTCGATTTTCTTTGTTTTTGAAATTGCTTAACTAGTTCAAGTAGAATTTTCTACAATTCAAGCATACGTAATTCATTTTCCGTTCAGTCGCGTCGTATATTTGCATGTTAGTTTTTTCGACGAACAGATGATTAAATTTCTCTGCAACTTTACCATATGGGACAGCTGGCAACCTAATTTCATTTTCTTTTCTCACTTATCAATCTTTTTCCCTTATCAATCTTTCTCCCTTCTGTCTGTTTCATTATGTCATCATCTCTTATTCTACTCATCATTCCCCTTAAAATCTTCTTCCTTTAGTTACATCCCCTCTATCTCTCCCATCTCGATACCTTTCCACCCCGTGAGAAAGAATTACATCTGCATTTTAAAACCCATTCGTCAATACCGCTTGCGTCGAGTCAGGCGGGTCCTCGCCAGTAAGGTTCTATAAAATAGAGGCGTATAAATCTGAAAAAGCAGACAGAATTCTGACACCAAAGTGCTTCGGGGAATGCAAAATGCTGCAATTGAATGAAGATGTACCACGGGACGCCCCCATAAATTTAAACACATTTTAGCGAATTCATTCACTAAAAATAGGTGGGTGTATACTATAATTACAACGACCACAATAAACGAAATATTACCAGCTGCATATATAAATTATTTTGGTTTCGAAATAAAAACGGACCGCAGACGTATTGATTAAAAAGGATCAAAACGTAGACAGGTTACAAACTGCCTGATTAGATAGTTGGCCTGTGTTTATTCTCAATCATAATAAGTAAGCGTATATGGATAAATACAAGAAATGACTCATGCGAAGTGCCCTTTAGTTTGGCCCCTTTGTGAATATCTTAAATGAAGTGTCTTCCCTAAATTGTTATTTCTTTAGAAATCGAGGATCGAAGGGTGAGTCACCCAAATAATTAATGGGCTTATTCGACTACTTGTAAAAACTGACACCATTTAACCCTTTCGAGACTATTGACCACATTTTGTGGTTTGGCGCAATTACTTTTGATTCAGAGTTATAAAAAATATATCACATCTATGAGTAGAAAAAGCAAAATTTTCTGCACACATTATGTCCATTTTTGTTGCAATACCATATTGCGTCTGATACCAGGAATTTATAAACGAGAGTATAAGCTTTAAAATCCTTAAACTGGCAACACATTGAGAGGTTCATCATTGTTTTTTATCCAAATTTTTCGCCAATTTTTATCATGTATATTGTTTTCAATGAAATTACACCTTATTAGAACCATGTAGCACTAAAAGAAAAATGTTGTTGCCAATTTGAAGAACAAAATGTGATCAATTTAGCCCTTAAATAATTCCTGTCCTGAAAGGGATAATGGCCAGGGGGTGTTTCATAAAGCTGTTCGTAAAGTTACACATGACTTTACGAACGACTTGAATATGAAGTGCCAGATAGGATGCCCAAAGTTTTTCCTGATGTTTTAATAAAGTATGACTGTATTTCCAATAACCTCAATTAGATTATAGCAAAAATATTCTTTTGCATTAAATATGTTATAATAAAAATCTACATCTGCACAGTTCAACTTTAGTTGATGCAATTAAAAATGATTGAGCATCCCATTTTGCTTGTCATATTTAAGCCATTCGTAAAGTCATGCGTAAAGTCATGCGTAACTTTACGAACAGCTTTATGAAACACCCACAGGACCTTTTTACCCTCTTATTGGTATATATCCAATAAGTATTTTCTACTTGGCCAATTAAATTGCTTATACATACAACGTGCATATGACACAATTCATACAACGTGCATATGACATAATTCATACAACGTGCATATGACATAATTCATACGACGCCTTTAACTGAATTGACTAAACAATATTCCTGTTGAACATATATTCCTGTAAATGATATTATTAAAAGGATACAATGCGCAGAAATAGAAATATATTGAAAGACAATATTATGGAGTTTTGCCAAGGTTTACTAAAATTGAAAATGGCATGACTAAAAGCAAAAATGTATGCACACATACAGATAAGGGCATTGAAAGGTTAAAGGGAAGCACTAACAAATTGATTGAGGTAAACTATTTGCTAAAGAACCTCATTAAGTATGAGTTGTTAATAATATGCCGCAGATCGATGATTGAAAAATATTTGCAGTTCCATAGAGCTATTATTATTGCTAATGATATCGATTTAAAAATGAAATAAAGTATAATATGAAATATATTGGGAGTGTCTCTCATAAAGCATGATATTCTTGCGCAACTTATGAAACAAAATCACTATCAGAGTGGGTCTTCGAAGACATAGCACAAGTATGACAGTGGCCAAAAAAGTCAGTACCATAGAAAGTTCAAGGCTAGATAAGAAATATCTTTCTCCTTTCTCTCTCCCCCCCCTCTCCCCCCCTCTCTCTCTCTCTCTCTCTCTCTGTCTTTCTTTCTCTCCCTCTCTCTCTCTCTCTCTTTCTCTCATGTGACTCAGGAAACTGTAGCATTGCCAAGTGAAATGAGTTTACTTTTTTTTCCCCCAATGAACGAACGTTATTTAATTTGCTGAATAATGCTGTTTATTGTCTTTTGTCACAGGGATATTGACGTGATACCAGTGACCAACGAAGAACCCTCGCTCCAAGGGACACCAACGCCTGGGGAAATCAAGAGACAACTTGCTGGTCCCGAGGGCAACAACAACCCCACGCTAACAGAATCACAAGACAGGGGTATCGACGGATCAGCGAACTCAAGTTCAAACAATGGGGCTCCTACAAACACGATAGTGACTTTAAAAGATGCATCGTTAAAAGGGGATCCTGTATGACCCCTGTTAATGATTTCGTAGTAGATAAATAATTATAGAGCTTAAATAAATGCAGCAGATCTGATATTGATATAGCATTGAATTATGCAATGGAGAGCGCTATTGTTCTAAAGCTAATGAGTAACGTGGAAGGTTCAATGTCACTGTCAATCTCAATGGCCAAAAAGGATGTTCTGTTGAGCCCTAAAAGACGAAAGATTAATGAAACGGGAATGCTGCTTTAATAAAGTAGAAGTAATTCCAGCAGACTACTTTCACCGCTGAAACTCAAGTCACTGGATGATGCGGCCTTCTGGCAATGACAGAACGTCAGTTGAAATACAGAAGGGCGTTTTGGAGGCAGCGTGGTCAAGACAAGATCTGAATTACAAACTTCGCATTAGGATAATGGATGATGCCAGATACTCCCTATCCTCCTTTCTGAATGATATGTCGGGGAAGGTCGCAAAACTGGATTCATACAAAAATTGCCTGAGCCGTATTTACAGAAATCATCATTTAAAAAAATGTCAGACAGCACACACATTGTTCAAAAAATATATTGAGGGGAGACCAGTTTTGACCAGTCGGGGCAAGCATGTTAGTATTCTAGCATCTTCAAGATGTACATTGTAGGCCCACTTCGTCATCGACCAATCCAGGAAATGTGAGTATTCTCGGGACCGATGCGCCATTCTAACATCCCTAATGTATAGCGATGGATACGTATTGAAGATGGAAGCAGATTGAAAAACGTGATGAAATTGTAATTTTGTATTCGATGAGATTTTAGTTGCCATGGATACTGCGACAGCATGTGCGAAACATCAAATGTGTATGTGATAGCGAAGTAAAAGGAGACGTTATGTCTTTTTTCGTTACTGTGAATTATTAATGAATCTCAATCAGCACGTGTGTTGGAAAATGGGAGCTTTCAAGTTAGAACTGGTGGTATATCTTTTATGTAATCGTTATATTTCACATTTCGGCGACATATTATGAGTCATATATACGATGTCAGCATAAAAATAGGAAATATTGGAGTACAGAGTCCTAATTTTATTCCGCTCTTTATCCTTGCACAGTAATAATTGTGCGTGGAAGTGATTAATTATGCAATGGTGCAGTGTGATAGATGGGGGCAGCCGAGCTCGTAATATCGAGTAATTTTGGCCTTGTAGAGTGTAATAGAAATTAGAATATCATGACCAGCTGCTGTACTAAAATAAAAAGAAGGATAAGAAGAGGTAGAAGGGGAGAGGGAGAAAGGGAGAAAGAGAGAGGGGGAAGGGGAGGGAGGTAGGGAGAAGGGGGTAAGAGGAGAGAGGAGATAGCAGGAAGGAGGGCGAGGGGGAGGGATAGACAGAGGGGAAGGGTTGTACAGATAGAAGAAACTGGCAAAGGGCAAGTGGAGAAGAAAAAAGAAGAACTGAGGAGCGGATACACAGGGTGGAAAGAAAATCAAAAATATGTATAGAAATATAGAAGGATCTCGTATTGATTTATTCAAAGAAATATACTTGGAAAATTATCATTAGTTTAGTATGCAATCAGTAGGCCTATTCCATTAGAGAAAGGAGACGGCATTTCAGTAGATGGAATTACCATAAAGAGCGTGCAATAAATAGGTCTACCATATTATGCGTGTATATCGTCTTATTTCAGCGGTGCTATATTTGTTCTATCATTAATATTTATTTCGGCCTCCCGATTTCTCACACGTATGGCATTGTATTTTACAGAAGAGCAGCTGAATATATATAAATGTCAAATATGCAGCTACGGGTCAACCGTGTTATAGAGAGATTCTAGAAATCATGACTAGACAGGGGTGTTTGAATAATACAGAGCAGATATACATCTGTCTATCTCTCTTTCTCGTATACCCCTTGCAGCAACTATGCTGGCAACAATAACTGCATGCAAATGGAGTATCTTTCAGGGGCGGTGATAGAGGAAGGTAGGGGGCCATTGTCCCCTTTGATTTGTCCAAAAAAGAGGGTGGGAAAGAGGAAAGCAGTTGTGTGTCATAGATTTTTCTTTGGAGACACACAACGCTTCTAAAATGTGTGAACACTGTTTAAAAATTTTGTTTGACGGCATTTTTGGGGAGACATTAGGAAAGAGGAAAAGGGATCAGCCACCCTGATGTTGGTTTCGATCACCCAGTAACAAAATACTCTGGCGCCGCCCCTGATGTCTTCTAATTAACAAAGGCCAAAATTGTAAGGCAATGTCAAAATAACAATTATAATTCAATACAGCATGATTATTGACAACTGTATCCTGAAAAGTATTGAAATCCACCCAACAAAATTGAGAGATGTTACAAAAATGTTTTCAAACTTTTTGTATAAAATAATGTTCTGATTCATTCAACTGAAAAAGATCTACGTGCATATGGTCCATTAATACAGAATAGCCATGTTTTTAAGACAGAAGTTATTTGGTAAATCTCTTATTTTTCGAGAGAATCTTTGTTTTCACATAGGAAGCGATGCGATGGCGGCCTCTGATCACCTTTGATTTCAGTGGTTTAGGGTCATCTCAGATCGTTCTTCCCTCTCTCTCCTCTCTCCCTCCTCTCTCTCTCTCTCCCTCCTCTCTCTCTCTCTCCCTCCCTCCTCTCTCTTTCTCCCTCCTCTCTCTCTCTCCCTCCTCTCTCTCTCTCTCCCTCCTCTCTCTCTCTCTCCCTCCTCTCTCTCTCTCTCTCCCTCCTCTCTCTCTCTCTCTCCCTCCTCTCTCTCTCTCCCTCTCTCCCTCCTCTCTCCTCTCTCTCCCTCCTCTCTTCTCTCCCTCCTCTCTTCTCTCCCTCCTCTCTTCTCTCCCTCCCCATTCTTTCTCTTCCTTCTCTGTTCGTCTCTTACTAACACGTATGTGTCCATCATATTCTTTACCTCTATCACGGTTGTCTATCTTAATTTCCTCCAGGATCTCGGCTCATCATTGTTTGATGCCATGCCCTATATAATTATGATATCATTTTACATGTCCAGATTTGATTAGAAATTTTCAAATGAAATAGGGTTGTTCCTTCTCACAAACATATGATATCAAAATTGTTGGTCAAGGCAATTTGCATCTTGTAAGCCTGAGAAATGTATTGTATATTTTGCACTTAAATATTAAGTATTAATACATGTTAATACATTAAAAAAGGAAAAAAGAAAGATGGCTAACAGATACACAGGTTGGCTTCAGCTTTGTGTAATCAGTTTTGTGAAAATTAACAAAATCAGTTGAGAGCTTAATGGAGGATGACAGAGAAACAGAAAGAGATAGCAAGACAGATAGAAAGTGAGAGAGAAAGAAAGAGTGAGGATGGGGGAGAAAGAGAAAAAAATGTAAAATGTAGAAGGAAGTGTTGATAAGATATTCTCGCAAGTGAAAAGAACTACCAAAAGCATTTTTTCTTTTTAACATTCCAAATGAACCTCTTGATATTCAATTACAAATTCTCAAACGAATCGGTGTTCCCAAGACTACAACTTCTCTGCATCAACGGACAACAAAAGACAATAGAAGATTACCAATCTAAACGGTTTCAACTTTACCATAAATCTGAAGAAGTACAGTAATCTGCAGACTTTTCCCCCAATATTTTAAACTGGCGTTCCCTGTTTGAAGAAGAAAATGATTCTACATCAAATAGCACAAAATTTTACAGCATGCATGTGTGATATGATTTTCCCATTGTGTAGATGATATCTGAGTTATTTTATCACCCTGACATTTATGTTTTTCTTTTGTCCGGGGTTCCCGTCAGGTTTTGTTCAAACTGGTTGAATAACCTGAAGTGAGTCTAGTAAAGTTCACACATGTATTCATGCATCTTCAAAAATGACTACTCTAGATGGCCCCAAAGCTTGCCCTATCAAGCACTAATTCATGCAATCCGAGTAGGACTATCTTTAAAATCTCTTTTTAGATTAATGCCATTGTTCATCGCCAGGCCCTCAGGGAAGGAACATATATACATAAGCTTTAATATATTCGTGAACGGATCCAATAAAATGCAATGCATAGTGTAAATGACTGAGAAGACAGTTGTTTTAAAATCAGCAGACATGTACAAATATTTGCACATTTATTCATCAACCAAATACATTAACATACCCACAAGTATCTTCAAAAACAACTCTTTAAAAAAAAAATATAAAAAATAAAATATCATTCAAAATAAATCATTGTGAATAATATGCAAGGGAACATCTTGTTATAGGACTATCCCAAAAATTCAAACCAGTAAACTCTTTAAAAAATGAAATTTAATTAACTGTCATGTCAATGATCATTAATTTGGCTTTTGATGAGGCACTCAGAGAAATACATGTACCTCAATAGACCTGTTTACTAAGTGATTCAAATTTATGGATGTTTCTTTCCTGGGGACCTAGTAACGAGGTATTCCATTAACCTGTTATTAATGAATGAACTACAATACTTGGAATCCAGTTTGCATACATTACCATACCTGCCAACATTGGAAAGTCAAAAAACTGAGTCATGCGAGCGCGGCGTCTGCAGCGTTTCGCAACTGGGTGTCCAAGTGCCGCGCCATGGCAGAGGTTCAGAAGGTAGTCATGGTAATGCCCCCCTAAAACTCCTGCATTATAATTATACTATCTTAAATTGTCACTTGTCATTCAATCTACAAAGTAAAAAAAAAAAAAAAAAAAAAAAAAAAAGGGTTTAAGTGGCTCTTTTAATATTTCGTATCATTGTGGGTGTGGGTGTGTGTGCATGTGAGTGTAAGGTTTGGTGTAGGCTTGGATGTGCATATGTGTTTTATTAAATAGACTAACTTTGCCTTTTAATACCATTCACAAACAAATATAGTACACTATCACACCACTGTAGTTTTTCTCATACCTTAGAAATAAAATAAGTGTTTTGAAAACGCAGAAGTACATATAATTTACATTTCATTTGGGGGGAGGCTAAATTTGGTAAGAATGTGTCAATCATCTACTCAAATATACTGTACGATGAACTTATCATCAAATATTATATGTAGTATTCAAATAAATGAGTGATAAGTAAAGTGTTTCCATAACTGAAATATCTTCAATTAAGCAGCTCAGTGAGGCATTTACTGAGGACTCCTCCCCCGAAGTTCAGGCAGCCAAGGCTGTTGAGAACAGCTCCGACTAACAGCGCCGTCATGGCGGAGTATTGGCGAAATAGAGAATAATTTCGTAAGTTTTGAACTAAATACAGAATAAATAGGGACAAACAAAGTCCAAAAATACAGTTTCTTACATTTTTTTGTTCTGAAAAATGTCACTCCCGACCAAAATCAACCCTAGGAATTAGGGGTGAGCTCTGCGAAACCGCAAGTCATGCAGTCATTTGAGTGTATGTGGAGCACATACAAATGCATCGCAGTACGGTGGGTACCACTCCTAGAACTGCCACGGGGTACTTATCACAAAATAATGTGAGATGAATACCACAGACTTTCTAATGAGTCGGCAGTATTAAGTAACGGACATACCCCTGTCCTAATTCAGTAATTGCTTTCTTAGAGGGTTCCCCCCGGTGAGAGAAGTGCGATAAACTCCCAAACTGAGGCTTTGTTTGTTTTATTTCATTTTTTTTTAATAGGCAATATCGTATTGTCGTATTTTACTTTTTTTATCGTACAAAATACGATAAAATCGTACTAGTTTCGGGGTTTTTTTCTGGGAAACAGAAAAACGGAGTACTCCGTTTTTTGGCCTCTTAAAAATGTTAAAAACGGAGAAACTCCGTCTAAAACGGAGGAGTTGGCAGGTTGCATACATTACTTGTTGCTATGTCTCACAAGCCTCTGGCAAGCTTTCAGGTTGTCAAGAACAACCTTTGTTTCAAAAGTATGCATAAAATTTGAATAACTTAGTAAAAAGGTCTATTCCTTTAAGCAACCATTGCAAAAGAATCACACAAATATTTTAATCACTTGTGAGCTGGTCTTGAGGGTCTTTTCAGTCTCTACTAATTAAAGTAGATATTCAAAGAAAATCACAAATATGGCAATTAATGTATCACTAGAAACTGGGAAGCTTACAGATGGCAATCGTATAAGTTTTATGTCAACTGCGTATCTGATGATTATAAAAACAACACAAATAAAAGCTCTTCTCAGCATCTGGAATATCCGAGGATTCGCCAGAAATATAGCGATGTTTTGATGTTGTCACACTCGGGATCGATCCTGCTTAAGCAGACGACGTCCTATAATGAATGAACGTAATTGCAATGCAATTATTTATCAAATTATAAAGAGTTTGGTGTATTTAAACATGACCTTATTTCACACCATTATAAAGGGAAAGTGAAACTGATTCTGATAGCTAAAACCGTTTGATTGCAAATACGCAGAAGGGTCAATGATCAATGAAATAAACCCCACTTTCAAATTGAAAAGCCCTCCGAATAATAGCAGGATGGTATTCGTTCCCTCTTGAAACGCCGAACATGCCCCGGTGCAAGCAGCTGAAAATACAATGGCGTCTTATTTTGTTTACAAGTGACTGATTCCTTTATTTTTTTAACGCTGCATTTTTCATCAAAATAATACCATACACGAAGTCAAGAGTGAGGCAACAGACTAAGATTAAGACTGACGCTAGTGAAGGAAGAGAAATAAGTGAAGAGGAGATGACAAAATAGGCTCTGAAAAATGTGTAAGATGTTATGGGACATCGTCTGCTTAGACAGGACTGGTCCATGGTGTGTCGTCACATATCTCAGCAGCGTTCAAGGAGCTCTTCAGCTGCTATATCGGGGGCTGTATTTTACCGTTTTATAATTGATAATAATCATTACTTCAAATGTTTCCAAGCGTTGAATTTGGATAACCTTGTTTAATTTATGCCATCTATGCAATAATAAGGATTAAGCCAATATTTAAAATCATTAAAGTTCTACTTTAAGAATTTTAATTGGATGAGCAAGTAGCTGCTCAGCAGATTTAGGTCAAAGGGAAGAACTGGGTCACTACTTGGCAGTAATGACCTAACAGGCTGAGAGGGGCAGAGTCTTCGAGGTACACTGTAACATTAACCCTTTGAGTGCGAACCCGCGCACAGCGATTGTTCTCCCTGTGACGGAGCGATTTCGGTTACATTGCCGGTAATGGGAAATTTGGAGGTGCTTTCTACTTTGATTGCTCATTGTACCTCACTTGGTCATTTTCGTAATTTTTAGTAAATGTAAACATGAAAGGTCAGACTTTTCTCCTTCTAAAAATATAATTTTTGTTTATCGAAACAAAAAATAAGGTTTGTTATTTTACAGGGGAAAAGCCGTCTTATTTTGTTGAAGCTTCGCTTCCTTCCTTTCAGTACACTTACAATACAAATTGCGTAAACGCCGTCGCACACGCGGTTAGATCAAGGTCTGTGATAACTCCTTGGTTCGATCGATACCCCATTCATTGGCCCCCATTGTCGTCTGCTAATGCTCGGGCGATTATCTGCCAAGTCATGCATTTTACATGTGTTTCCGACTCATTTTGTAGTCGTATTCTGACCAGCATTGTGACATTATTACTCTAAATGCTTTCTATATCACATGTATCAGGGAACTGTTTTTTCAGATGAACATTATTTATTCAATAAGACAAAAATAATCCTATTTACTTTCGAATACATTTCTCATGATTTGTCATAACTATTTGTTTTATTTCTCCCGCTTCATTCGTTTATTTCTATATCTATCCATCTCTCTTTCAACGCTTTTTTCCATTTGCAGTTGTTTTATCAATAAAACAATTTATTAAAATCATGTACACATATGTGATTTGTTTTGTTTGTAATGGGAAAAAGCTAAATGAATGACAGTGAGTGGAACAAAATAATACTTTATCACATCTCAATGCCGCCTGCTCTCTCTCTCTCTCTCTCTCTGAACTCGTCAGGAAGTTCGTGCAATTAAAACTTTGTTTCAATGCGTTTTATTTCCGCATTGCATGCAATTTTTATTATAAAAGGATGTGGCTATTTATTGATTTCGTTTGAAAATAAAGAGAACATCAGAAAGGAGCATGATATCGAGAGTGTAGTAATTGTATGTTTCGAGGAAAATATTGAAACAGAAAAACAAGAGTTCAGTTGGATAATGACAAGAATCATAAACAAACTAAAACGATAAAGAAATATGTTTTTAAAAAATAACAGCGATGGGGGGGGGGGGGGGGCAATGACAACAATGACGATCGGCGATCCCGATAGTAGCTAGCAATCAATGATGGTAATTTTATGTTAGAAAAAGAAAACGTGTGAGTTTTAAGTTTATTGTAATGTAGGCTTACAGCCAAGTTAATTACCAAATCAATATATCTTTATAGTGATGTTGCAATATCTGCAATAACAGCCCGCCTTCCCCCTTATTATTATTATTATTATTATTTTTTTTTTTTTTTTTACTGGAGATGACGGAATCGGGAATAAAATAAAGATGCATGAAATTAAAGCTTTCAAAGTATGCAATATTATGGTTATGCTTTTGACACAAATCCCAGTCATCAGGATAACCATTTAACGGGCTGTACTGTGAATTTCAAAATGAGCATTAATAATTGGGTTCCCGTAATTCTTGGGGTTGTAGTTTTATCATGATAGCATGGCAGCGCATGTTTACAGTTCATTCTTGTATACATGTATTCAGTAGGTGGACCTACGTATACTTCCTCTTCTTTCAAAATGCTAATCCTTGTTAGTAGTCCACGGAACTGAGAAAGCGTTTTCATTTTGAAAAGGTTCATTGAAATTCATGAATGAAGGGCTGAATTTGCCAGTTTCAATTGATATAATCCTTGACCAAGCTCTTTTTATTTTATTTTATTTTATTAACTTGGGTTTTAGAAAAGAGTGAATGGTTCATTCATCAATGAAGCGCTGAATTGGCCAATTTCAATTGATATAATCCTTGAGCAAGCTCCTTTTATTTTATCTTATGAACTTGGATTATAAGGAGCAACGTCAAGTTATCAACGCACATGATGTTTGGAACAGGGAGGCAATTTCTTGTCATTGACCGGGATGGATTGGAGGCGGAGGGGCTCTCTCTCTCTCTCTCTGGCTCTATCTTCCATGGCTCTCATTTAGTACACACTTTCCTAAAAACATTAAAATATAAATACATTTAAAAAAATCAA
This sequence comes from Heliocidaris erythrogramma, assembly GCA_025617745.1. Taxonomy (NCBI): domain Eukaryota; kingdom Metazoa; phylum Echinodermata; class Echinoidea; order Camarodonta; family Echinometridae; genus Heliocidaris; species Heliocidaris erythrogramma. Next base: position 33,997,390 of record CM046853.1, read on the forward strand.
TAAACAACCAATCAAAGGTAGTATAGTTGATGGGTGCACAGCAATTTAATTCCTACGAGAAACAACAAATCATGTGCTTATTTCAAATCAGTTGATGAAAAATGCCTTAGATAAAAAATAAATAAGTAAACAACGTCAGGATCGAAGTCGGGAGTGTAAATGTAGTGAATACGCACATAACGTAGCTGTAGCTTTTTGTCAAGATCGATCTGCGCTTTGAACGCTATGATATCACGTGATCGGAGCTCTAGACTATGGAAATAACATGATCGAAGCGGACGCGTACGCGTACGTCTGTATGTATACAAGATTTACGATCCCAAACAAGAATTTCGGGTAAAGTTGAAACGAAATCCTATTTTTCTCAATTTTTCTCCACGTAACCTCATATTTTTTTAATGGGTATTGTGAATGAATATATCTACATAATACTACTAAGAATTTTAGCGCATAAGAGCGGATAGTTAGCTGGAAAACTTTGTCAACATATTAGGCATAAATCTCGGCTTCTGTAGAAGCCCTCCGTCACAGACTGACCACCTCGCTCGGCTTCTGTAGAAGCCCGTCGTCTCCAAAGGGTTAAGGACGCTCAGAAGTAGGATAGTATGACAATGACAGCTGGGTTTCACGATAATAGTAGCCCCTCCTTGAACAAGAAATAGCAGTAAAGGAAATCATAAATTATGAAATTAAAATTGATTTCAAGTTTACCATCAAATTTGAAGGGAATCGATACTTCAATACAGTGGACCCTCATTATAACATACTCCTTGGGACCAAGGAAAGTGCCTCTTTATATTGAAACCTTGTTATATCGGGACTAAAACACCATAGAATATAAAGAAGCTGGACCGGCAAAATCACTTTGCTATAATGAGAGTTTGTTATAACAGCATTCTTTATAACAGACAGTAACAATTTTCAATCAATATCATACCAGATCATGTGAAACATTAAAAAAAATATCTTTGCATGATGGACTGCAGAGGACATCTACTTTTTCTTGGATCTTGGAAATACTTTCTCCATCAGGCTCTTCAAAGAAGCCACAATAGGATTTTATATCCTAGCAACATTGATGCCTCCGAGTATCAGTGTCCGAACAAAAAAGAGACTCCTCGTTAATCCTTACTTGAAGCCCTAAAGTTCTGTGTTCACAAAAGGCTTTTCACAAGACAATGTTCCTGTAATTCCTTTGGCTTTCAGTCCAAGGGTGGCTCATAAAACGAAGAATCCATTTCCATTTAGTTGATTCACATGGAAGATTTGGCTGTTTTTACTCCTTCTCTGAATCTAGTATTTGGGGTTTCCCCCACAAAAAGAAACTTTCTTCTCATGTCTGTCACTTCAATTACTAGGTAGCTCATGAATGGTCACGTCTAATGCCATTTGGTCAATTCACATGTAAAATTTTGACTGTTGCTCCTCCTACATGTATGTTTTCTGAAGTCGGGTCTAGGGAGAAAGAACGTGACTATAAGTCCCTGTAATTTCATTCACTTCAGACACTTGGTGCCTCACATATGGAAAATTCCTTCACCATTCAGTCAATATCCATGTGAAGCCCCTCCATAGCTGCTAAGTTGGGAATTCAAGCAGTTTATGAAAGAAATAAAATCTGCCCATTGTGGTCAATGTTTTAATCCGAGTCAGAGTCGTAGGAAGTCTTCTCCTGCTCACTGACCTCTGAATGTGCCGTTATGGCTGATACTATGTCATTGTCTTCAGAGTTCTGTAACCTCTCTCCTGGAATTGGAAATAGATATGAAATAAATATCAAGAATAGAGACATTCCAAAACATGATAAACATATTTCTTTTATCATACTATCTTACAATACTAAGTATCATCAGTTAGGGTTTGTGTAGAAGAAATCTTTTCATAAAAGAAAGGTTGTCTCCTTCAAAAATGACAACTTTGAGCACCTTAGATATTGAAATTCAAGAATTCAGTGCCCAAAAACCTGAACTGTCAGTTCAAACATTCCTTTCCCAGTCTACAATCCTTTCTGGTTGGCCATTTCTGAAAAGATGTTTAGTACTACAGAATCGGAAAATGGCGTTGAAGAGAGACATAATGAAGCTTTGCTGTATACGATGAGTGCAAGACGAAAAGCTTGGCATTTCTCTGTGTTTTCTTTCCTCGACAGAACCCCCTCTCCCAAACCAGACTCCTTTCATCCTTGAAAATACCAACATTTTGTCAACCATTCTTAGAAATAAACTTTTATTACTGCATTTTTGAAAATACAATAACAATATTTCATTTTAGAATGCATTTGAATCAAGTGGATTGTGTGAGACTTCCATCATAATTTCTTAATGTCAGAAGCAAATCACCTCACACAGTAAAGAGATTCGAAGGGATTATCAGAGAATTGGATATAGCCTCTGAGGATCTGAAAAGGATATTCTTTGGGGAGCTGCACTTCCTTCTACTGTCAGGGCTTTAATGAATTAATAATTTCCTGTCCTCTCAATGCAACAAATCCAACATTTTAGCACCAGCTTTCCTGTTTACTAGAGGTTGTATCAATAAAATAAAAACAGAGTTTGTTTGCCCTTCGATGAGGCTCTTTAGAGTATTTCATTGGACTATACAAGATAAAATAAGATAGTTTCCAACTTCTACTGTCAATAAATAACTTTGTACATAATTAGACAAGTACATGTAGATGTATGTATGTGACAGATGCATTAGGCATCAGAGGCTATTAAAATGAGAGGAAAATGACTATTTACTGCCTCAAATATCAGGTTGCCAATGCATGCACAAATCTCTTGTGGCATTATTAAAACGAGATTGAAAAATTTCACTGTGTTTGCCCTTCGATGAGGCTCATCAGAGTATTTTAGTGGACTATACAAGATGAAAATATGATTGTTTCCACGATAATCATATGTTTTTCTAATGCCTATAAATACCTTTGTACACAATTAGCCCATCTGAGCCCATCTAAATGTGGAGAAAGTGCTTATTTACTGCCACAAATTTCAGGCAGCCAATGCATGCACAAACTTTCTGATAGCATCTAGCATTATAAAATTAAAATGCAAAATCATTGTGTGCCCAGGAAAAGGGTGTTATACAAAGTCAGCAAATGTAAATTTCCCCAAAATTTACATTTTTAAAGCTTTGATTTAAAAAAAAAATACACCAGTACAACAAAATTTCAGTCTATATGCATATACATCATTTAAATTGAAGGCAATTCACTTCTCTATACATTGTTTATCCTTTAATTTACAAAACTAAAATATTGACAAATTTGACCAGAATTTTGCATCCTTTTGCTGGGCACACCAAAAAATGTGTTGTGGTTTTAAGTCAGCTTATAATTAACACGTAATTTGCACATACATTTTCATTGATATGGAAAGAAATAAGACAATTTGGCGAAACTTACGTATCAGTTCTGCGATAGCACGTTGTGTTCTTCGCTCTAACTTTTCAAGTTTCTTTGCCACATCTCTCTTCAGATCCCTACAAAGTAAAATATATAGCCACAATGTTATAATGGTTGAAAGAAGGCATATTGGATATCAGCTCTATCAGCTCTGAAAATATATTACAGATGATTAGAGATTACATCAGTGTGAAGTAAAGAAGTGTCAGTAGACATAAATTTATAGCAAATGGAATAGTCTTTAGCTGTACCTGGTTCATAAAACTTGTTATCAATAACAAGTTACAATAATAGTTGAAATAAAACTGAAATCCCTTGAATCTGATTGGCAGAGAGGGACTTTGCCATAGAAATGAGGCAGTTGTTATTTATAACCAGTTTTATGAAACAGTAAAGGGCCCAGATTCTAATACAAACTGGGGCCCATTTCATGAAATTCTTGGAAGTCCAGTTTTGACATTCTTTTTTTTTTTTTTGAAAGGGGGGGAACTTAATGGCAAGGAAGGGGTTGCAGAGACACTTAAGGGAAGGTCCACCCTCATGACAAGTTGATTTTAAAAGAAGCAGAAAAATTAAAGAAACAGATCAGTGAAGCTTTGAGAAAAATATGATAAAAAATAAGATACATGTAGTTATGAATATTTGAAGCTGTAATCAATCAAACACAAATTGGCAACTCTGACATATCTTGCGAGTTCCTCTCCCATTTGCCCTGTACCCCAAAAATCATAAATTTCCATTTTCTCTAAAGAAAATATTTTTATCATACATGCACCTTAGATATAATCTTTGCTAATATGTTTTTACACAAAACCTGTATGAAACAAATCTATTCCTTCACCAAAAACTTAGAAAAATGAAATTTTTAACGATTTTCTGTTCTGAGCAAATGGAGAGGAGCTTGCAAGATACGTGTTTGACTGATTATAACATTTAAAAATTCATAACTTTCTTATTCCTTGTCAGATTGTGATCAAACTTTCATTAATTTGTTTCTCTCATTTTTCTTCTTTTATTCCAATAAACTTAATACCAGGGTAGACTTTCCCTTTAAAAGCTCCAACTGTTTGTTTTTTTCTGTCAAGATCTTACCAGTCAGGTTTTCTTGGTGCAAGATTTGTGATGTCAACTTCTTCTACCACTGGCTCAGCCACTGCAGCCTGTAACTGATCCTGGACCTGCTCCTCAACTGATATAAAACATTTTTTGAAATAGAGTGAATCTTCAATTCAGGCATCAACATGGGTGGATGTGCAATGTTCATGGGTAGTCTGATCATTCAGGAAATGAGGACTAAAATTGATCAATATTTCTTCTTTATATTGTCAAAACTGGCATTTTTTATTGCTACAGTGTACTCATAAATCAGTATACATGGACTATTACTAGAAATGGACAATTTGTATCTTTTAAAAAAAGTTATTTTGAACCTCTTGACATACAGCCAATTTAAGGATTTGAAAGTTTACTTTCTTTCTTTCTTTTTCAAATATCCTTGCATCAAACAAAATATGGTAATAAAAGAGAAATAGATCATATGTGTAAGATTTTTGCTCTTTCTACTCTCATATATCTGATATTTTTAAGGAATCTGATTCATATGTTATTGTACCAAACAACAAAATGCAGGTAATTGTCACAAAATGGGTTCATCATTCCAGGAAGTCCAATCTTCACAATAGATATACATGCACATGTACCAGTATCTTATCTGATACATACAGCGCTGGAAAACATTGTTAGACCAGCTCTTTATACAGGCCTATATGGCAGGTGTTCGCTATATCAGTAATTGAATTTTCAGAATGATTTCTACTAGCTAACTCATAATGAGTGGATGAATACTCCCCAAAGCAATTAGCTCATGTGATAACTAATCCCTCGGACAATTACTGCCAGGGTAATTGCCCCTAGGACAATTAACCCTGGACAATTTTCGCTAAAGGACACTTCTATGGGCACAATTAACAGAATGTTAATATCCTAGATGCTAACTGTCCTCAGAGATATTCTCCAGGGGTAGGGGTTTTGGAAAAAATGTCCTGACAAAAGTGGTCTGGGGATAACTGTCCAGGAAGTATGCCTGATTGTCTCGTTAAACCATGTCCACTCCTCTGGAGGCAGTTTGTTCAGTTCTTGGTGAGAAATTGCTACATTTGATGACAGCAGCCATGCCTTTGGGCATGCTGTCAACAAGGTGTTGCCTTTTATTTTCCTCACAGCAGCTCATTCATGCTGCAAGAATGTTTTGTTTCATAATATTAATTTTCTAACACTTTTAATTTTTATGTCACATGCAATGGTCTCAGTATAATAATGAGGCCATGGTGCTATATAGACCAAGAGAAATAACACTTGAAATTCATCCTCTCAGACATTTATAGTCTACTAGGTGGTCCACAAACTCTTTCTCATGGTAAAAGAGGGGTGCTGTAATTGTCTGTGGAAATTTGTCCTGGGGTAAAAAGTCATAGGGGTAATTGTTTTAGTTAGTAGTAGTCCATTTAATCATGACTTAGCTGTTGATAATCATTTTCCTACTTCCATAGACAATGGACTTCACACTACTCATATACCCCACAGTGGAGCTGTTCTAATAATTTTTTTCCAGGGCTGTATATATACATAATTTCACATAACCTGCACAGAGCTTTTAAAAATCTCTTGCTGGGTTTGTCAATGAAGGGAATCACAGTCTGTAATCTGGAGCCAGTTTAATACTAATTACAAGTATCAAAACTATTTATACCTTTAGGAACCTCTGTTTGGGGGACTAAGTGTTCTTGCAAGTTCTCATCCTCAGGTTTGTAGTTCTTGAAGGCAGGTTTCCTGTAAGAGAAATAATATGAAGACAATAAAAATAACAACAATACTTTTAATAGTATGCAAGGTTGAAACAAAGGGGCATACGAAAATTGGGAGGCAGGCAAAGAGGCATGAAATAAGTTCTATATAAATATAAATATGGAGGGTCCTTACATTGTCAGTCACTGTCACATCATATTTCTAAGTAAAAAAAGAATGTTGCATTTCCTTTCTAGGTTTACAACAACATAACTTTGTAAAGTTTCGTCTGAGCACGAATATTAAATTGCTTCAAATGTTTCACATTTCACTGGGACTGTATGTAAATGATGAAGGCACATTCTAAATGAAAGACACTACGCAATTACATCATACTCATCTAGAAACGACACAATCAGAATACATTAAAATCGGTCAACAAATCATAACAAGATTATAGGGGCCGGGCTAACTTGGCACTAGGGCGAACTCGGCACTGCGCGGTGACTATGTTTCAAGAGTTGAAGTCCCTGCTACGTGCCTTAAATTTCATGTTTTGGATAATTGTTATTCCTTGAAATTTTCAACATTACTTCTTTGCTAATCATTTTAAACACTGATATCCAATAATTTTGAATTTATGTGTTTTGACATGTGGAATTAATGCCAAATTCAACACAAGTATTTGCGATCAAATCAACTTTCTGGGCTCAATCGGCTGCCATTTTCCGCCAAGGCCGAGTTTGCCCTAGTGCCGAGTTAGCCCGGATCTGATTACAAAGATCTCGATCTCTTATCGCTTCAGTTTCTTCCAATTAGTTTATTAACCATAATTTATTTACTCTCTTCTACACTGTTAGTGAGCTTATAGATGTTGGGTTGTTCATTAGTATGTCACGCAGGAACATGTAAATTTTGCAGACCATACCATGAGCCAATGCAGGGCTGGCAGAACATTTCAAAGTGGAGGCCATTCTTAAACTCCTTCTCTCCCAACTGATTCATACCCATGAGTTACATGTAATTAGGATTCTTATCACTTTGATGTAATCTGTAATATCCTATTTCACATCACACTTTGTAGCAAGAATACGGAATAACAGATTGCATGGTCTATGAAAGACCATTTGAACAGGGGGTTAATTTCCTACTCTAGCACACATTTAATCCCTCCAAATCTCTTGACTGTGTGAGGTGATTTGCTTCTGACATAAAGAAATTATGATGGAAGTCTCACACAATCCACTTCATTCAAATGCATTCTAAAATGTAATATTTTTATTGCATTATTGAAAATGCAATATTAAAATTTTAGTTTTAAGAATGGTTTAAAATGTTGATATTTTCAAGGATGAAAGGAGTCTGGTTTGGGAGAGGGGGTTCTGTCAAGGAAAGAAAACACAGAGAAATTGCTAAAGGACCGGTCCCACTGGCCGATGGACACAAAACGTACGCAAAACGGACACAGCAGACGAGCAAAATTTCGGGGGTGGCTCCATCCGCTCCAGAAATGGACAAAATTGGCGAAAACAGAACGGAACAGAAAGGAAAAGAACGGACGTGGGTAGTATGTAGCGGGGATGTTAAACGGATGTTCATCGGAAGGCTAGTGGATGAAAGGGGTTACCAGGGATAATTGCGAAGCGGACGCATAGCGGAAACAGCGAATGCATAGTGGATGAAGCCAGACCCTGAGGGACCTGCCCGAGGCCGAGTACCAGGTGAAGAAGCAGAAGATCACAGCACTTCTCCACAACCCTCAAGGCCCAGCTGAAGCTCGTCCTACCCAGTCTAGGCCAAGCACCCCAATGCTGCGTCAGACCAGCACTCAAGCCACAGCCACAGTCACTGCCTTACACCTCACAGCTGAGACCATGGACATGACTCAGAGTGACTCAGAATAGTTTGAGAGACTGAGTTGTGATTGTGAACACTTGTTGTGAACACTTGTGAGCAGCATTGTTTACTTATAAAAATGTTTTGTTTACTTTGTAAAGTGTTGGTAAAAACTTTGAAAAAATGGTTAAAACTTTGCATGCCCGACTATGTTGATGAACCAAGAAATGCCCAACTTGGTTGCACTGGTAGTCCAAAAGGTAAAGTCCCCTATCCCCAAATAAGTCCAAACTCCCTTTTCCCCGTATAAAGTTAAAGTACACCACGGCTGCTCGACTCATACTGAGATCCAGATGATTTTCTCCCCCTTTTTATACAAAATATCGGTTGTCCGCTAGGTGTCCTTCTACATACTCTAGACATACTCCAGACATCCTAAATATACGAGATACATCCCAGATACAAACTCTTTGTCCGTTTTGAATACTTTATATACGAGATGCATACGCTTACATCCCTTCTATTTCCGTGCTACTAACGATGTATAGACGTTCCATGTACCTTATCTTTCCTCCCTCTTTCCGTTTTCAGCTGCAGCGGATGTGAGTTGCGAGGATGTCCAGAGGATGCAGAGAGGATACAGCGGACGTTTAACGTGATGATAACGGACATAGAACGTTTGTTGCTCGTATATGTCGCGGATTTACATCGTACACGGCGGAAAGTTCATCCGTTCTAAAAGTTTTGTGCAGCTCAAAACTTTTTGGGCGGATGAAATCACAGTGGACGGATGCTTGATGGATAGAGCGTATGAAACACGTATGCAATGAGTACACAACGGATGCATAGCGTTTTCCAACGGATGGCAAGATTTTTTTACGTTTTACATCCTCTTTGCATCCGTAAGTGCAGTGGGACCGGGCCTGTAACCAGGAAGTATTTTAGACTAGAAAAGGAATGTTGAAGTCAATGAAGAAATGCTGCAGCCTGGAGCAAATGTCACCATAGTATATGGTGGATCACCAACAGTACAACTTATTTTTCTTATGTCTAGCCATGGGCCCATGGAACTTAAAGGGCAATCCAACCTTGGTAATAAGATGATTTGTGTGAAAGCAGAAAAATAAGAAAACAGGATGGTGAAAGTTTGAAAGAAATCGGACACGGACTAAGAAAGTTATAGATTTTTGATAAATGAGATCACTACATCTATGTGAATCTCAAATTGGCAGTTTGGTGAGTCGATTGTGACATTTTTGTGGACAACTCTCCCATTTGTCGTACACAAATATATCATTAATTTGCGGTTTTCTTCGAGGCGCTTTTACCCTTGGGGCAGTACTCAAAATATATTGCAGATAGCATATTGTTATAGGTCCTCATGAAAGAAAAAGATATACTGAGTAAAACATTTTGAAAAAAGTGACATTTTAGTCATTTTGTGTGTTGGAGCGAATGGAGGATTGCCCACACCTACATCACAGACATTTTCGGCCAATTTGAAATTCCCATACGAATAGTGATTACAACTTTCAAAAATTCATAACTTTCTTATTGCTTGTCCGATTTCGTTCAAACTTTCACCAATCTGCTTCTCTGATTTTTCCTCTTTCTTTCAAAGCAACTTGCTCTTAAGGGTGGATTTCCCTTTAACTGTGGGCAGCCATTGAAGAACCTGGGTTATTATAGTCAATGTATATATATTCCAGCCCTGGATTATTATCAAAATACAGCATGATGACTTTAGATTGTGAGAGGACATACTTACTTTATTTCATCTTCCCCTAAGTCATCTGCCTTTCTCTTGAGACTATCTTCATCAGCTTCATCCTACAAAAATAAATGTTGAAATTCAAACAAAATATATAATTTCCAAAAGTACAAACATTTTTCAAAGAAACTTGTATCATTCATGTAATCAACATTTAAAGGGCAATCCTGCCTTTGTAATAAGTTGATTTGTGCAAAAGCAGAAAAATAAGAGAAACAGGATGATAAAAGTTTGAATGAAATCTAGGAATTATTCAGAAAGCTGTGAATATGTGAAAGATGAGATCACTAAATCTATGCAAATCTCAAATTGGCAATTCAGCTGGTTGATTGCAATATTCATGAACAGACATCCCGTTTGTGAGATACTAAGTATCATTCACGTTTTTCTCCTAAGCATCTTTTCCCTCAGGACAATATTCAACTTATGTCATGGACAGCATATTAATGTAGGTCCTCCAAAAAGAGAAAGATCCTACTGAGTAATATATTTTGAAAAATTAAAATTCATTCATTTCGTGTGTTGGAATAAATGACAGAGTTGTCCACCACTTCCTGAAAGTGATATTGCTATTTTGAAGTGAAATTCCTGTATGTATTCACACAACATTAAAAAAGTCATAACTTCCTTTATTGCTTGTCCAATTTCGTTAAAAAATGTAACCAATCTGCTTCTCTGACTTTTCTGGTTTCTTTCAGAGCAACTTGCAGTAAAAGTTAAGTTTTTTTGCGGATAAAAATTTATTGGCCGGGCCGATTTTAGTCTAAAGCATAGGCAGAATGAAAACAACGTACAATGGCAAAAAAAAAATCGCCAGGGATTTCTTCCGTTTTGGACTTAATTTGGATTTTGCTGGAAATATCAGAAGTTCTTCCTAACAGCCATTTAAGGTAAGAGTGAGATTTTTAAGAGCTGAATTTGAAAGGAAGTCTATATGCGAAATATTAGCACAATTAAATTTAGCATGCCGCATCAGAAACGCTCAGCGTTGCACTGCCTTTTACTCCGTTCATCAACTTCATCTACTGCCCACATTCGGTGCCAATCTCGCTGTCTTTGTAATGCTAATCTCACAGCAAAAGATACACATGAACGGTAACTAAATCCACATTGATGTCGCTATAAATTTTCATTTTTTCATGTTTCTCATGATCAGATCGTTGAAGCGGTCGGATGGGCTGAAAGAGGAAGAGTTTAGCAAACTTCAAAGGTGTTTGCAAGGTTCACCACACTTGGAACTGGATGAATCTTGCACACTGATTTTTTGGTTTGCTTGTCCCTCCGTGCAGGAGATTGCTTCCCCTGTGTGGCCACTCATCCAATGTACTAAGTACTAAGTACTAAGTAATGTACTAAGTTTTGCGATAGCGTAGTAACAACTTTTAACATTCCACATTCTGTTAGGCAACGTGACTACCTCATTTCAATTATTTTCTGCCACCGGACGACGGGGGGAAAAGACTACACTTTAATAGCACCGTTGCCGACGTTTGAGAGGGCTCAGGTTGTTACTAAGCAATTGACGCAGAACAAGAACATTTGACCCCAAAATTACATCTTTGAAGTGATCATAAAAGGGCAGTAATATACATAAAAATGGCGCAGGCAGCTGCTTGTTCACCTCTGTCACTTCAGACAAATTCTAAGCCTCATATTTAAAATTTTTTACTACCTGGGTGCCGAAACAACACACAACACTGAAGATTATACCGGAGACAACATTTTCGTAAGTGAACTTTTTTTCCATATTATTCAAGTAAGCCAGCTTTAATCTCGGCTACGTAGTTTCAAGAGGTGCTGAGGGGGTTCCGAAGCACGAGTGTGTGGCTAGATGTAAACTCAGTTCAAACTTCAATGTAATGTCATACATACATGACGTACGCTACTCATATTTTATAAAAGTTAAAACATCACCTCAAGCCTGTAACTATTTAATAATTTGGCATTATCGTGGTTGAGGAAACCACCATTCACTCCACACAGAAGCGCTTCATTGCGTTACACGCATTGGTTTCCTCATTCCCCATCCATAGACTATGCACTTTATTTTTGCGTGCTAACGAACGAGTGGTTTCCTCAACCACGATATAGCCAATGATTTGAAGATTATGTCCCCATTCCTCATATTTTGACGAAATTTAAGATGGTAAGAGTTATGAACAAAAGTGAAGTTCCTCCTTGTAACGAAATCTGGGAGCTCGAGGCGCCATTGTCATTGAATGATGATTGAGTACCGTATGCCATGGTATGCACATCAGCAAGCAATGGTCATATTGACCATTAGGATCATATACATGTGTGTATACTGGGTATTGGGGATACAGATGTAATTTTGTTTGAAATGGAGGTTTTTGTGGGCAAACTGATACTTAAGTATCATTCTTTAGATTTTACGTTATAAGTTCGTTAAGATACAAAATGTAGAAAGTTATAAAAACTTACATTTACAGCCTTGTTTTTCGTAGTTGTTACACAGACCTCCATACGTATGACGACTGCTCTCAATATGTTGCGCACTAGTGAGGCCGCTCTACATGGTTACGCACCATAGATACGTACGCAGAATGTTACGCACACAAGCTATTCGGACAAGATCGAAAAACAACGACGGGTGGCCGTTCTCTCCCACAGACTTTTTCATTTATTGCTTCTCGCCGTTAAAGCACCTTGCTTAATATCCTTGCCCCAGAAGGAATACAGCAGATTGTAGAGAATGCACGATGAGAAGCCTTATCGCTAGACTAAACTCATTAACAACCCCAAGCTGTCTTAACAACAGGTAAACAACGAGGTGGAGATCGAGGAACCGATCGCGCCGGTACCACTACGAGCGCTGAGGGCTCCCTTCATCATAATCGTGAAAAATACAAAATGGATGTCCTGACGGGGCTCGATACACACCACGAATAGTGATCATATTGACCACTACGAATACAAAATGCAAAAATAGTTGGTATTTTCTGTCGCGTGTAGTAAAGGTATGGGGGGAAAATAAGATAAATATTTTAAATACTTGCTTTCAAATTCAGCCCTTAAAAATCTCACTCCTACCTCAAATGGCCGTTAGAAAGAACTTTTGATATTTTCAGCAAAATCCAAAGTCAAAATCTTGTCCAAAACCGGAGAAATCCCCGTCGATTTGTTTCGCGATCGCGTGTTGTTTACATACTGCCGATGTCTTAGACTAAAATCGGCCAATAAAATTTTTGTCTACGAAGAAACTCGGGATCGCAAGCGCACATCGATCTTTACGATCGCGCGGACAGAAAATCGAGACTTTCCGTGTATGCCACATAGGGACCGAATTTTTAAGGACGAAACTCTTTTGGGGAGATGTCAGCGCCCGCGGCGACCAGGAAATGTACACAATGACTCCGATAGCTCGTTTCGCGAGAATCAACAGTAAATTACGGATTTGATTTTTGGAAATATCGGTGAGTTGAATTTATTGTATTTCTTGGATATTTTGTGGTCGGTTTTTGTAAATTAAATGCCGATTTTGAGTGAATGTTTGTGACTTTTGTGCAGTGGTGTTTTAAAAAGTTGAGGTGTATGACTGCCTACATTATACACACGAAGTATAGGAATGTAGCTATGAGTGGCTCGATAGGAGTTATCGACAAAAAGTACCCAAAATTTCAGGAAACCCTCTTCAAAGGTCACAAAACAAACTGGTAAGTTTTAATCATCTATTATTCACCATAATTATTTATATTTAAGTAAACTTCAATATATGGGTTGGTTTCACTTAAATATAGCCAAAAATGCACAGTGATACATATTAGTACCGTACTGACTATTGCCTGCGTTCCTACACAGTCAGCAATGGCGTGTACCTATGAGTGATGGTATGCACATCAGCAAGCAATGGTCATATTGACCATTAGGATCATATACATGTGTGTATACTGGGTATTGGGGATACAGATGTAATTTTGTTTGAAATGGAGGTTTTTGTGGGCAAACTGATACTTAAGTATCATTCTTTAGATTTTAAGTTATCAGTTCGTTAAGATACAAAATGTAGAAAGTTAAAAAACTTACATTTACAGCCTTGTTTTTCGTACTTGTTACCCACACCTCCATACGGATGACGACATCAGCAAGCAATGGTCATATTGACCATTAGGATCATATACATGTGTGTATACTGGGTATTGGGGATACAGATGTAATTTTGTTTGAAATGGAGGTTTTTGTGGGCAAACTGATACTTAAGTATCATTCTTTAGATTTTAAGTTATCAGTTCGTTAAGATACAAAATGTAGAAAGTTATAAAAACTTACATTTACATCCCTCTTTTTGGTACTTGTTACCCACACCTCCATACGGATGACGACTGCTCTCAATATGTTGCGCACTAGTGAGGCCGCTCTACATGGTTACGCACCGTAGATACGTATGCAGAATGTTACGCACACAAGCTATTCTACGAAGACCTGGAAGGGCCAAACTGACGACGTAAAAAAATAAAAAATATTACGTACGTACGTAGTAATTATTACGTACGTACGTACGTAATATTTTTTTTTTTTTACGTCGTCAGTTTGGCCCTTCCAGGTCTTCGTAGGAGATCGACGAACCGATCGCGCCGGTACTACTACGAGCGCTGAGGGCTCCCTTCATCATAATCGTGAAAAATACAAACTGGATGCTGACGGGACAGTCTCGATAGCAGTTATCGACAAAAAGGACCCAAAATTTCAGGAAACCCTCTTCAAAGGTCACAAAACAACCTGGTAAGTTTTAATCATCTAATGATCTATTATTCAACATAAGTATTTGGATCCACACCACGAATAGTGGTCATATTGACCACTACGAATACAAAATGCAAAAATAGTTGATATTTTCTGTCGCGTGTAGTAAAGGTATGGGGGGGGAAATAAGATAAATATTTTAAATACTTGCTTTCAAATTCAGCCCTTAAAAATCTCACTCCTACCTCAAATGGCCGTTAGAAAGAACTTTTGATATTTTCAGCAAAATCCAAAGTCAAAATCTTGTCCAAAACCGGAGAAATCCCCGCCGATTTGTTTCGCGATCGCGTGTTGTTTACATACTGCCGATGTCTTAGACTAAAATCGGCCAATAAAATTTTTGTCCACAAAGAAACTCGGGATCGCAAGCGCACAGCGATCTTTACGATCGCGCACACAGAAAATCGGGACTTTCCGTGTATGCCACATAGGGACCGAATTTTTAAGGACAAAACTCTTTTGGGGAGATGTCAGCGCCCGCGGCGACCAGGAAATGTACACAATGACTTCGATAGCTCGTTTCGCGAGAATCAACAGTAAATTACGGATTTGATTTTTGGAAATATCTTTTCCAACATCGGTGAGTTGAATTTATTGTATTTCTTGGATATTTAGTGGTCGGTTTTTGTAAATTAAATGCCGATTTTGAGTGAATCTTTGTGACTTTTGTGCAGTGGTGTTTTAAAAAGTTGAGGTGTATGACTGCCTACATTATACACACGAAGTATAGGAATGTAGCTATGAGTGTTTGGATCTAGGCCTAAGTAAACTGCAATATATGAGTTTCAATTAAATATAGCCAAAAATGCACAGTGATGCAGTTTAGGTATGGGATGTGTGTTGGCTGCGTTACTACACAGTCGGCAATGGCGTGTACCTATGAGTGAATATGACCATTGCTTGCTGATGTGGATGGTATCACACCACGAATAGTGGTCATATTGACCACTACGAATACAAAATGCAAAAATAGTTGGTATTTTCTGTCGCGTGTAGTAAAGGTATGGGGGGAAAATAAGATAAATATTTTAAATACTTGCTTTCAAATTCAGCCCTTAAAAATCTCACTCCTACCTCAAATGGCCGTTAGAAAGAACTTTTGATATTTTCAGCAAAATCCAAAGTCAAAATCTTGTCCAAAACCGGAGAAATCCCCGTCGATTTGTTTCGCGATCGCATGTTGTTTACATACTGCCGATGTCTTAGACTAAAATCGGCCAATAAAATTTTTGTCCACGAAGAAACTCGGGATCGCAAGCGCACAGCGATCTTTACGATCGCGCACACAGAAAATCGGGACTTTCCGTGTATGCCACATAGGGACCGAATTTTTAAGGACAAAACTCTTTTGGGGAGATGTCAGCGCCCGCGGCGACCAGGAAATGTACACAATGACTCCGATAGCTCGTTTCGCGAGAATCAACAGTAAATTACGGATTTGATTTTTGGAAATATCTTTTCCAACATCGGTGAGTTGAATTTATTGTATTTCTTGGATATTTAGTGGTCGGTTTTTGTAAATTAAATGCCGATTTTGAGTGAATCTTTGTGACTTTTGTGCAGTGGTGTTTTAAAAAGTTGAGGTGTATGACTGCCTACATTATACACACGAAGTATAGGAATGTAGCTATGAGTGGATGGTATCACTCATAGGTACACGCCATTGCCGACTGTGTAGTAACGCAGCCAACACACATCCCATACCTAAACCGTATCACTGTGCATTTTTGGCTATATTTAATTGAAACTCATATATTGCAGTTTACTTAAATCCAAATACTTATGTTGAATAATAGATGATTAAAACTTACCAGGTTGTTTTGTGACCTTTGAAGAGGGTTTCCTGAAATTTTGGGTCCTTTTTGTCGATAACTGCTATCGAGACTGTCCCGTCAGCATCCAGTTTGTATTTTTCACGATTATGATGAAGGGAGCCCTCAGCGCTCGTAGTAGTACCGGCGCGATGGGTTCGTCGATCTCCTACGAAGACCTGAAAGGGCCAAACTGACGACGTAAAAAAATAAAAAATATTACGTACGTACGTAATAATTACTACGTACGTACGTAATATTTTTTATTTTTTTACGTCGTCAGTTTGGCCCTTTCAGGTCTTCGTAGAATAGCTTGTGTGCGTAACATTCTGCATACGTATCTACGGTGCGTAACCATGTAGAGCGGCCTCACTAGTGCGCAACATTATTGAGAGCAGTCGTCATCCGTATCACTCATAGCTACATTCCTATACTTCGTGTGTATAATGTAGGCAGTCATACACCTCATCTTTTTAAAACACCACTGCACAAAAGTCACCAATATTCACTCAAAATCGGCATTTAATTTTCAAAAACCGACCCCAAAATATCCAAGAAATACAATAAATTCAACTCACCAATGTTGGAAAAGATATTTACAAAAATTAAATCCGCAATTTACTGTTGATTCTCGCGAAACGAGCTATCGGAGTCATTGTGTACATTTCCTGGTCGCCGCGGGCGCTGACATCTCCCCAAAAGAGTTTTGTCCTCAAAAATTCGGTCCCTATGGCGTACACGGAAAAGTTCCGATTTTCTGTGTGCGCGATCGTAAAGATCGATGTGCCCTTGCGATCCCGAGTTTCTTCGTGGACAAAAATTATATTGGCCGATTTTAGTCTAAGACATCGGCAGTTTGTAAACAACACGCGATCGCGAAACAAATCGGCGGGGATTTCTCCGGTTTTGGACAAGATTTTGACTTTGGATTTTGCTGAAAATATCAAAAGTTCTTCCTAACGGCCATTTGATGTAGGAGTGAGATTTTTAAGGGCTGAATTTGAAAGCAAGGTATTTAAAATATTTATCTTATTTTTCCCCCATACCTTCAGTACATGCGACAGAAAATACCAACTATTTTACAGAAATGTACCCGTGAGTGTTTCTAACGGCCATTTGAGGTAGGAGTGAGATTTTTAAGGGCTGAATTTGAAAGCAAGTATTTAAAATATTTATCTTATTTTCCCCCCATACCTTTACTACACGCGACAGAAAATACGAACTATTTTTGCATTTTGTATTCGTAGTGGTCAATATGACCACTATTCCACTCACGGGTACATTACTGTGAAATAGTTGGTATTTTCTGGCGCATGTACTAAAGGTATGGGGGGAAAAATAAGATAAATATTTTAAATACTTGCTTTCAAATTCAGCCCTTAAAAATCTCACTCCTACCTCAAATGGCCGTTAGGAAGAACTTTTGATATTTTCAGCAAAATCCAAAGTCAAAATCTTGTCCAAAACCGGAGAAATCCCCGCCGATTTGTTTCGCGATCGCGTGTTGTTTACAAACTGCCGATGTCTTAGACTAAAATCGGCCAATATAATTTTTGTCCACGAAGAAACTCGGGATCGCAAGCGCACATCGATCTTTACGATCGCGCACACAGAAAATCGGAACTTTTCCATAGGGACCGAATTTTTGAGGACAAAACTCTTTTGGGGAGATGTCAGCGCCCGCGGCGACCAGGAAATATACACAATGACTCCGATAGCTCGTTTCGCGAGAATCAACAGTAAATTACGGATTTCATTTTTGGAAATATCTTTTCCAACATTGGTGAGTTGAATTTATTGTATTTCTTGGATATTTAGTGGTCGGTTTTTGTAAATTAAATGCCGATTTTGAGTGAATGTTTGTGACTTTTGTGCAGTGGTGTTTTAAAAAGTTGAGGTGTATGACTGCCTACATTATACACACGAAGTATAGGAATGTAACGTCCATGCGCATTGACTCGCCACCGTTGTTAACTCGCCACTCACCTGTCACTTATGGTCCGAACTCGTCCTCTAAAAATTATCTGCATCGCTTCAGACTTTGTTGTGGCTACATTGAATAGGTCAAAATATATTCTTCCGCCGTTGGAAGTCTCTTGTAAGATCCGGCGCATGAATAAGAGTTGGGCGCGATCAAAGTTTAACTAGCACACACACTCTTGCAATAGCCGGTGGATGGAGCTCGGGCGACAAAGACGAGACTTCCCTACTCAACAATAGTTGTAGCCCAATATGATGACGGAAGTTGACTAAATTTGCTATCGAGATGAAGATTAAAATATACTGATCAAGCTGGTACCATTTTAAAAGAGGGGGTGGTGTGATCTAAAAAAATAGAAGGGGGTGGCGCTTTAACGTAGAACTCTCTACAAGAAGGTGGCGAGTCTGCGTAGATCTGGCACACGTGTATGACGTGCCTGTGTGGTGTGCGCATGCGCGCAGTATTGGATTTGTAACTACAGGTAGAGATCGATGGGCGCGACTCAACAGCAGCCACCTATTGTGTCGCCATACCGGAAGTACGTATATAGTGACGTCATTCTCTTTGAAATGGAGCATTTTCATGAATCATGCGTTCAAGATTTTTTACGGGATACATTGATGTTTTTATATTAAATCAAGATTTTGGCAAGTATAAAGTTTATTTTAGCAGTATAGGAAGTTCAAGGCCGTCGGGTGGCGACTCAATGCGCATGTACGTTAGGACTGTAGCTATGAGTGCACTATTCGTGGTGTGGTATGCATGTTCGACTGCTCGCGCTACCGCTAGCTTGTGCCGTGGTCACAAAACAAAATAATTAGTTAGTGGGACTGAACTAAAAAAATAACTGCCATTACAAGGGTTGATTTTTACCTGAACTTGCTTTTTCCGAAGATTTTTCAGACGCTCTTTTCGCTTCAAAGCTTGTTCTTGAAGTGTCCCTACGTCAGCCATCCCGAGTTACAAAGATTATCTTCTATTTTGCAATAAACTAACGTTGCTGTCTGGCTTAGAGTTGGCTCTCGATCTCCGCTCCAGCACGTTTCACGTTTGGTGGGTTATGGATACCAATATATTCATGACCCAATAATACGATGACCCAATATGCATACACAAGTACATGGTTAGAGAGGTCAAAGCGCTTAGGATCAGGATTTGTCGGGGGGGGGGGGGGGGGTGGGGGTCGGAGAGAAGACAATAACAAATATATTTGATCTGCCAGGTGGTATGATTTCCTAATCAGTGAGGATGGAGCCGGAGTGAGATCGTTGGAGCCATCGAAGAGATTGATACATTAATTATTGTCATATTGTCATGTAATGGTAAAGTTGTGGGGCTGGACACCATCATTTTATGTACTTGGCCGACAACAACAAAAATACTGCAGACACCATTGGTTGGATGCTCGTTGTTTATTGGGTAAAAATAATGGAAAAACAGAAACCCCCTAGTCAGAATATGTTATACTTGTAAAGAAAGTTACATCTCAGTTGTGCCCATCACCAAAACTGGTAAAAACGCCACATCAGTCATGTCAGTGGCTTTTATCTTAACTGCAAATAATAACGGCTACTGGTGACAGCTTCATAAACTTTATCTCGCTACCACGAACGTCAGATGTGCATGTGTCTACCCAGCAGGGCCTTGCCTGACATGTTTGAAGTTTGAAGTTTGAAGTTTGAAGTTTTATTAACAACAACATATGTATACATTTACATATGACAATAATGATTATACAAAGAATATAATATAAAAAAAAACATATCATAACATAATATTATGCAAGTATTATTATAATATTGTTACAAAAGTACAAGTTATTCAGCAAGACATGCAAAACAGGAATAAACACGATTGATACATAATGTACATGCCTAGTTGTTTCCGTTCTACATATCTTACTTGTGTATAGTGTACAGTATGGAGTTGTTAAAAGGATCAAAAGATAGCACAGGTGCTAGTTGTTATTGATCCTTTTAACTCTTCGGCAAATTTTTTGACTAGAGAACTAGAACAAAATAAATGAGATATGGGTACTGTAAATTATAATCCATAATCGCATGAACTTAGTACAATACGTGTATGAACAATATACGATATTTACATGTCATAAAGATAACGCACCAGGTGTTTTCGAAATGTATTTCTGGATTTCTTTTCCCTTATTTCTTTAGGCAAAGAGTTCCATAATTTAGCTCCCACAAAAGAAATTGCAAATTGACCAAGAGTTGTCCTACATTTTGGTAAATAAAGCAGTCCATTCTCTTTTCCTCTTGTTGAATAAATATGCTGTATATTCTGATAGTAATTCACCAGGGAATGTGGTAAATATCCATTTAGCAAATCGTATACGAATGTATTTATTGCGAGAATGCGTAGCTGAAAAATATCCATTATTTGAAGTTTTTGAAATAAAGCTCTTGACTCACTTCTCAGTGGACTAAAGGTGATTGCTCGCATTGCCATTTTTTGACTAATGGCAATACAATTCAAGTTTGATATAAACGTATTCCCCCAAACTTCGATTCCATAAAGTATAGGTGTTTGTATAAACGATTTATACAAGAGAATAAGTATAGATTGTGGTACAAAATGTCTTAACTTAAACAAAATATCAACCTTTCTACGAATGCACCGATTTATTGCTTGAATGTGACTCTTCCATGTCAAATGTTTATCAATACAAATTCCAACAAATAATGTCTCATTTACTTCATCAATTTCAATTTCTGAAATTTTAAGGATCCCTTTAATATTAATTTGTTTTTGTCTACTCCTAATGACCATATAGTTTGTTTTCTTTAAATTAATAGTAACTTTATTGCAGCAGCACCAATGCTGAATCTGTTTTAAGTTTTTATTGACCTCTACCATAGCAATTTCTTTTTGTTTATCATTGAACGTATGAAATATGTTTGAGTCATCGGCAAAGAGCCTAAACTGGAAAAAGTTAGTTGAATTTGGCAAATCCAAGGACAGAACCTTGTGGTACACCACAATGTACATTAATTTTACTAGATACTATTTCTTTATAGCATAAAACTTGGGACCGATTAGTTAAATAATTCTTTTGCGTGCTAACAGGCTAACGTATTCCATAATGAGCCATTTTTTCTAACAAAATTTCATGGTTTATAGTATCAAAAGCTTTTTTAAAGTCGACAAAAATACCAATAGTTGGTTTCCCATCATCCGCTGCTCTTAACAATGTATTCACCAGATTAATTAATGATAACTTCGTATACTATAGCTTTTACGAAAACCATACTGATGTTCATATAAAATATTATTTGTCTCCAAAAAATCAATTAACCGGTTATTTATAATTTTTTCGAATACCTTCCCAATTACTGGTAGTACTGAAATTGGCCGATAATTTCCTGGATCATCTCTATCCCCTTTTTAAAATATAGGTGTTACTTTAGCAGTTTTAAGATACTCCGGAAATATTCCATTTTCCAACGACAAATTAAAAATATATGACAATGCTTTAGAGATATATTGGGCCGAGTCCTTTAAAAGTCGCACCGGTAAATTATCATACCCATATACGATTTATGTATGTCTAGGGCACATAGGTGATTAAACACCTCAATCTCCGTCACTGGTTTCCAAAATAAAGATTTTTCATTTCTATCTCCTAAATATTGTTTAAAATTGGAGTTGTCATGTCTAATCCCCTGTGATAGGCTCGGGCCTACACTAACAAAAAACGTATTAAATTGCTCTGCGATTTCTTTGTTCGCAGTTACAATTTCGTGTTTTCCATCACAAGAAATTACAAGTTCTTCTACACCAAAAACCTTCTTTTTATTTCCACCATTCAACAAATCATTAATCATTAATTAATAGTCTTCCCACTATCATTCTTGTTTTCATAAAATAAATTACTAAAGTGGAGTCGCTTATAGCATTTCTCAAAACTGTAACCAAAGTATTTCTATATTTTTTGTACTTTTGTCCACGCTTCTCATCAAATTTAGATGCTTTGTACGCCTCCTGTTTGTAGCCACATATGCGGACTACTATGCATGTTTAATTATCCTTCCTCGTTAAACTTCTTCATTTGTATTATTGTTACTTATTCATTATTATATAAAAACGTATGTATAATCTCCATGAGAATATACTATATTAACTTCATATATACATTTAATATAATCGAGGGACTACTTTGCCCTCTGGGTAAATATACAAGGCTCACGTGACCTTTATAGTGATTAGGTTTGGGGGGCCTAAAACCACTGACCTCTAACGTACATCATAAAGCATTAATAAAAAAGGAAAATTTCGGTATCGTATAAAGTCTAAAAGAGTTAGGACCACTACAAAGTCTTTCAACCGTTTATGCGACAGGAAAGACCTTATGTTTTCTATGCATTCTTATAAAGATCTACATCGAAATGGAAATGGAAATTTCCAAAAGCATTATAATAATCATAAGTCTTTTGTGACCCTTTTCCGTTAATTTTACTGGTGTTCTGTCCATTAAAAAGAAAGTTCCGCACCAACTTAATTATTGGGCCTCAGTCGACGGTCGTTTATTGATAACCCAGCGAGCATGGCACTGTGAATACGGTTTATTCCATACCCGCCCGCCCCCTCCCCCCTCCCCCAACAAAAAATGAAGAACCTCGGAGTCAGCCAGTGTGTGTGGGGTGTGTGTGTGTGTAATTTAGTTTGACAAACGGAGAAATGATGATGATAATAATAGGGAGAAGTACTGGATGAGACGACTTCGCACCATCCAACCTCATGGCCTCAACATCCAGGAGGGAATGATTAATACATCTTTTTACTCCCCTTCCTTACATTATTACATATATTATATATATATATAAACATATATAAACACTGGGAGTAATATGCCGAAAGATTTGTTTACAAATTAAAAATTCCTCCCCAGTCAAGCTTCTTCGTTTACTAACCATTGTTCCACGGCGGACCGTTTGAATATTAATGAGTCAGAAAGAAGAGGATCTTGGGTATTTGATTCTAGTTCGTCGTGACTTGGCCGTGAACCAGAATAGCCTGGTGGTTAAGTCGCTGCCCGGCAAGCAGTAGATGACAGGTTCGAATCCCGCTGGTTCCAATTTTTTCTGACTTGTGTTTTTCATTATAGATCGAGCATACGATCTTTAACACTGGGAGTAATATGCCGAAAGATTTGTTTACAAATTAAAAACATATATTTTGTTTGCATTTTACCTCCTCGTTTGGTTTAGACACATATATTACAGACTTTATATGCACATGTTTATATTCTTCAGTATATAGTATGCCTTACATCTTATAGTCTTGTATACAGCAGACAGCAAATATATATTTTTTCACCACACTTTACTTTTTTGCACTTGGTGTCTGACAACTCGACTCCCTCTTTATTTTTCGCCCCACCACTCCACTGCACTGGACTTGTACAGTACTTATTCCTTTCTCTTGTCTTTGCATTGTTCCTTATCATGTTTGATGTTGCCTCCCCGCTTATCCTTTGCTTTCACAAGTTACCCACCCATGAGCTTGGGGCTCATTACTCTCCTTGGATCTCCATGCCTTTGTATTTGTTTTAATCCCCCTCCACACCCACTTGACTCATGGTTTTTTTGACTCCCCACACTCCCCTTTTGTTCCCATTGTTTTGTGTCCACAGCTCCCCCTTACAGTTCCTGTTACATGTAATCTGTTTTGTGTCTGTAGTCTATATAATATATGCTTGTCTTGCTTTTTATGTTTGTCTTTTTGCCTCTGACGAAGATTCTGCTAGGATCGAAAGCTCATGCAGGCCCCTTTTGACTCCATTTTACTCCATTGGCTCGCTATTATTGGATAATCAGTTTTCAGCAGCTTGTTTTCAATAATAATAATAATAATGATAATGATTATAATATCAATTATAATAATGAGATTCGAACATGGGTCCAATCAGAGTCAGTTTGTATGACATTGCACATCATGATTACATCACCATTATCACCATTATCATTAGTGTAAGTTCTTGAAATTTCAAATATTTTTGTCTGTTTAGTCCAATAATAGAGAGGAATCCCGGCAGCTAACACAGCTGTGCATGTAAAGGTCAAAGTGCATTTCCAGTCTATCTTGCATCAAACCCATTATAAAGAAAAGTATATATTATTTATTCAAAAAAAAATTATCGTCCATAATGATCCGATTCCATCACAATTTATTAAAAGCCACCATTATCATCACCATCATCATTATCACCATCATCATCATCATCATCATAATCACCATTATCATCATCAACATAATCATCACCATCATCATCATTATCACCATCATCATCATCATAATCACCATTATCATCATCACCATAATCATCACCATCATCATCATCATCATTATATTTTCCAATAAACCCCGCCAACTAGTTTAGTTTTGCTTTTGTTTTGTGTTTGGTATGATAGTCAATAAAAAAAAATTAAATTATTATTCTTATTCAAACTGAAAAGAAAAAGAAGAAAACTACTGTTACAAAAGTCGTGTTGAGTGCCCTCTTGATATGGCAGCGGGAAACCTAATAATTATCGATCTTGCCGCGATGCACCATGCCGAGTTATTTGCAGGTACATCAAAACGTGCATCTAACTATCATGAAGTTACTCCAGATAAATTTTAAATTTTCTACTTACATTGTGGAAGCATCGGTCTGATACGAATTTTAACTTGTCAGTCATGATAACGATAAAAAGAAATTTTTTAATCTATAAAAGGGATTATTGATTTTAAAAATATTAATGGGCTGAGGGCGGAATTGCAAATTTTTTTTAAATTCTAATATTTGTATTTTTACAAATGAGACATAACATAAATCACAAAGAAAAAGAAACAATAATTTACATCGAGGTATAGATGTTGAAACATTATTGGAATGGAGTATATTAAATGACTATTAAAACATGTAGTTCATTTTAAATACATGAACATGATACAGAAATCTGGTAATACATCCGGTACATAGATAAGAGAGAAGAATCTGAATAAAGTATTATTGATATTATTAAAAATATATATATTTATGAAGGCCTATTTATTGGATGAAAATCAATCACATTCACAATATACATGTAATTATTAATTACAGTGGATATTATAGCAATGTTATAATCACCACCCCCAGTTTCCTTATATTCCCTACTTTTAAATCAAGTACTATTATGTTATTAAATGTCAAAATTTGCAAGCGAGAAAGTGCAAAATGTATCTTTAATGAATAAAAAGAGAGAGAAAGAGAGAGCTGCAAATCCTTAGTTGATACACTTCACCTTTTTGCACTTTTTACCGCTTGCAAATGTTGACCTTTAATAACATAATAATCCTTAGTAAACGAAGAAGCTTGATGGGAGGAATTTCATTTGTAAACAAATTTTTAGGCATTTTACTCCCAGTGTTAAAGATCGTATGCTCGATCTGTAATGAAAAACACAAGTCAGAAAAAATTGGAACCAGCGGGATTCGAACCTGTCATCTACTGCTTGCCGGGCAGCGACTTACCCACCAGGCTATTCTCGTTCACGGCCAAGTCTCGATGAACTGGAATCAAATACCCAAGGTCCTCTTCTTTCTGACTCATTAATATTCAACGGTCCGCCGTAGACAATGGTTAGTAAACGAAGAAGCTTGGCCTTGGGTATTTGATTCCAGTTCATCGAGACTTGGCCGTGAACCAGAATAGCCTGGTGGGTAAGTCGCTGCCCGGCAAGCAGTAGATGACAGGTTCGAATCCCGCTGGTTCCAATTTTTTCTGACTTGTGTTTTTCATTACAGATCGAGCATACGATCTTTAACACTGGGAGTAAAATGCCTAAAAAATTGTTTACAAATAATAATCCTTGATTTAAAAGTAGGGGTATTAGTATAGGTAACCTTCACGCCCCCGGGATCGCCACCATGTGGCGGTTTATTAACTGGAGGTGGGGACGGGGCGCAAGTCCGAAAAAAAAAATGGTTATCATATTTTCAGGTGTCTTAAAGTAGAACGTTAATGATTTTAAATATTGGCTTAATACTTATTATTGCATAGATGGCATAAATTAAACAAGGTTATCCAAATTCAACGCTTGGAAACATTTGAAGTAATGATTATTATCAATTATAAAACGGTAAAATACAGCCCCCGATATAGCAGCTGAAGAGCTCCTCGAACGCTGCTGAGATATGTGACGACACACCCTGGACCAGTCCTGTCTAAGCAGACGATGTCCCATAACATCTTACACATTTTTCAGAGCCTATTTTGTCATCTCCTCTTCATTATTTCTCTTCCTTCACTAGCGTCAATCGTAATGTTAGTCTGTTGCCTCACTCTTAACTTCGTGTATGGTATTATTTTGATGAAAAATGCAGCGTTAAAAAAATAAAGGAATCAGTCACTTGTAAACAAAATAAGACGCCATTGTATTTTCAGGTGCTTGCACCGGGGCATGTTCGGCGTTTCAAGAGGGAACGAATACCATCCTGCTATTATTCGGAGGGCTTTTCAATTTGAAAGTGGGGTTTATTTCATTGATCATTGACCCTTCTCCTATGTATTTACAATCAAACGGTTTTAGCTATCAGAATCAGTTTCACTTTCCCTTTATAATGGTGTGAAATAAGGTCATGTTTAAATACACCAAACTCTTTATAATTTGATAAATAATTGCATTGCAATTACGTTCATTCATTATAGGACGTCGTCTGCTTAAGCAGGATCGATCCCGAGTGTGACGACATCAAAACATCGCTATATTTCTGGCGAATCCTCGGATATTCCAGATGCTGAGAAGAGCTTTTATTTGTGTTGTTTTTATAATCACCAGATACGCAGTTGACATAAAACTTATACGATTGCCATCTGTAAGCTTCCCAGTTTCTAGTGATACATTAATTGCCATATTTGTGATTTTCTTTGAATATCTACTTTAAATTTATTCTAGACCGGTAGACCCTAAATTCCAGATTCATTTGTAGACGTTCACATTATGGCAGCTCAGTACCGTATGATTGTATTATACAAGTAAAAAGGATACTAGTATTAATGCAATATTAAAATAGTGAGTATATAATGGCTTGGCGGTATGGAAAACATTAGACCAATCACAAAAGCACAAATAGCCAGCTAAAAAATGTTCTCATCCAATCATTGGCATATTTACTGATCACGTGATTTAAAGTGCGCGAACTAGGAAATTGTCGTCTGCAACAGCTTGCTACCATTCTTTGCGTGTATTTGTACATTTGTGCGGAGAGCTAAGCCGTAATGACCCGAAGCTCTCCCGCGCAAAACTGACAAAGCGCAGCTAGCTAGCTAGCTGAGCCGGCGCGTACCGTCAGCTGATCCATGTCGTCGCGCCGCTGGGAAGGAAAGAGCTGCATGCTGAGTGTTTCGATTTCATGGAGACGAGAAATACATCAAAATGAATAATTTTGAAAAGATTGAAAAGATTGGAGAAGGTACTTACGGAGTGGTTTACAAGGCAAGGGACTTGAAGTCTGGTAAAACTGTTGCACTGAAGAAAATACGATTGGATACGTGAGTTATTTGGTATTTAAATTCCTTTGTTCCGTGTTGTCTGTTGGTCGTTGTTGACGTTGTTGATGTTGATGTAGTCCCACCCGTATCCAACTTGCACATGACCGGTCGACCATCAGACAGGAATATTATTCACCACTCACGTGTCATATTGCCTAACTTGATAACAATAAACTGGCACTGCCACAGCACCTTTTCAGGGTGGAAGTAAAGTTAGAAATCTACAACTCGAAAGTCCTGTTGTTAGAAAAGAGCAGGCTTAACATTAAAATTAGACCGCCTATGGCTTGAGTATGAATTAAAATTTGTTTTTAATTTTAGGCCTAACTTTGTTAGGGCCTAACGTTAATCTTCTTTAATTGGGTTTAATGGCGCTTGTCATTCAGTTTTGAACATTTATGAAAACATGTTAATGTTGTTCTCTTTTCTGCGGCTGTTGTCAAGTTATTTACATGTATAGACCCTGATATGAATTTATTTTTCACCTCTTCTGGCTTTGCCTTTGTTTTTATTTAATGAAACAAATTGGCTGTGAATAAGAATTGCAAATTCTGTGAACGAAATATATAACTTGAAGGTAGTGTAGAATCTATGTTTGGGTGTATTTGTCTTTGAGCATAGGCATAGCCATAGGCGGGGGACAAGGGGGCCATCCCCCTCCCGTTCACGTTCATCCACTCATATAAACAAAAACATGAAACATGATGAAAAAAAAAAATACTCTTTCAGTCATTATGAAGCATTTAGACCTATTACAAAAGAAAATGTAGACCTGACCAAACTGCTCTTAAAATCTCATAAATTAACGAAGATTTTTCAAAAATTTTCAACAATAGACTACTAAAAAAAAAAATAACTAAGTCATAATATTGAAGCACATGAAAAGCCATCTTTTATGTAATATGTATGGAAATTATAAAAATATTAATCTGTCCACACAGTTTCATTCAAAACGCAGTGAGGAAAAAACAATTATCCATGAGTCATTGTACCAGTGAAAAAAATAAGCGGGGGCTAAGGGCGATTAGCCCCCAAAACTCTTGAAAAAACCACCGTAAATGAAAAAAGAGCCACCGTCAAATAATATTTCTGCCCATGGGTCATAGTGCATTAAAATCTCTTCCCTCACAAAAGAAATTGTAATTTTTACACTGCGTTGTGCTGTTGCTATACGACACTAACCTACAACAGATAAAAAATAAAGTTTAACAAAAAGCATGCGTACAAGGCTGGGGCTACAAATAGCCAATGTGATTTCTGTACATTTTCACTACAAAAAGTATCAAAAAATTTTCTTGCTTGCTCACAAAACAAAATTTTTAGAAACTGGAAATTTGATATTTGGACAAATGGTGTCAGCCCCTTGCAACAATATGCCTGTACACCTTTGATACTTGCAAATTATGAATAGATGGATGAAAGTTGAATCAGATATCCTACCCACCCAAACCCGTCTGGTATAAATTAGGACCTGCAAAAGGATTTCTTTTCTGGATCACCTTTGGTTCCACTCACGGAACCATCACTATGTGGGGCTGTGTCAATTTCGGCGGTGGTCACAACCTCTACTGCTAGATATCACACACTTGCTATGGGAGGCAATTCTTTGTGGTACGAAGGTACAAAGTGCAAGGTTATCTACAATAACCTCGCATATGTGTGAGTGCTTTGGTTCGGATGTTTTGTGCCCCCCTTCAAAAAGTCTGGCTATAGCCATTGTCTGGGAGATTTGATTTAGCCCTGTCGTGTAAAGATTGTGATTGACCCGATTCCATAGCAAGCCCCTCCGGTCAGTTACAATGTGCAACTTCGTGGTCTCCTAGATCTAGACCTCTAAAAGTTAGATCTAGACTGTACTCTCTGGTTAAATGATTCCCCCAACCACAGTTTTTGTCGGATCACCTTTAAATTTCACATGGAGGTGCATTATGGTAAGATGAAGAAGTCTGTTGTTTTTGGTGTGGGCGGAGTCATGGTTGCCATGGTAACCATATTTTTTAAAGAAATGGTAAAGATTTTCTTGTGAGCGCTCTACCGACTGCAGTTTTTGTCTGATCACCTTCATATTTCGCATGGAGGTGCATTATGGTAAGATGAAGATGCCTATTGTGTTTGGTGTGGGCGGAGTCGACATTGTTGCCATGGTAACCATATTTTTTAAAGAAATGGTAAAGACTTTCTTGTGAGCGCTCTACCGGCTGCAGTTCTTGTCGGATCATCGTCATATTTCGCATGGAGGTGCATTATGGTAAGATGAAGACGCCTATTGTGTTTGGTGTGGGTGGAGTCATTGTTGCCATGGTAACCATATTTTTTAAAGAAATAGTAAAGACTTTCTTGTGAGTGCTCTACCGGCTGCAGTTTTTGTTGGATCACCCTCAATTTCAAAACAACTAATAAATGACAAAAGTACAAAAAGGTCAAATTTGTCAGCAGTGATACCCGAGGTCCCAAATTGCCACTTTATCCATTTCGGTCACAACATTGATTCAAATGGGGGATGGGTGACGGGTTCGGAGGATACATGTACTCGGACTGGTCCCCCCTCCGAGTGCTCTAGTTAAGTTTAGACAAATCCAGAATTAGCCTTACTCCACCATTCTTTTTTGGCCGTGTGAAAATGTGTGAAATGAATTCCCCAATGACGTGTGAGCATCGCTCAATGACGTTTTTATCTTCTAGACTATTCAACTCCTCATGAATCAAATTCATTTCCATAGCATTTCGCTTGTAAGTATGGAGAGGTTTATCTTGTCTGGGGGGAAATTTGACTGAGTCAAATTCCAGTTTGTAGCCTTGAATAGCTTGAAGAATGAATGGATCTGAAGTAATTTGCACCAATTCTCTAAATATGGCTTCAGTCGACCTCCGACCGTATCAGGAAAATCGTTATAAGCACTTACCTCTTGAGTGCTGGGGCCTGAATTTGAATTTTCAGGGACTACCTCTTGTGATAGTAGGGTTTTCTGTCCTTGTTGGCTGCTGTGGGCGTGTAGGTGTGTGGTGCCTGTTGTTTTGATTTCCCTTTCTTGAAGGTCTGATGTTGTCCTAAGATGTTGTTCCCAGACATAGGCAATTGGGAACTGCCTTGATCTCGACTGGAGAACCAGCCAGCTTGTTTCATGGTATGCTTAGCATAGTCTTTATCCCTGCGATAACGGTGATATGAGCGTTGTTGCTTGTCTTGCCTAGGCTGGTTTCTCATAACGCCTGCCGTGGCTTTACGCTGTTCTTGTAGTTCTTTGACATGGCGCCCAAGATCTTTGCCAAACAAGTGTTTGGTTACAGGGTGAGTAGGCCGGCACAAATGATGAAAGAGGGGGTTCAGATCCGGCTTCATTAAAGTCTTTCGCATGGAATTCAAGCCGTAATTGGCATTACACAGCAGCGCCAATGCATCATGCTGCTCCTCGGTCATAAAAGCCAGGTCTAGAGTCTGTGCAAACGCACACAAGCCTTTTGATAAGGATTTCTGGATGTACTGAAGTTTCAAATCCCTGTTACTTGTTGCTGAACGCAAGTTCTCCCAAATCATGGTGTTCACTCTTGGAGTGTCAAGCAACTCACAGTTTGAGGGGGATAGATATTTCTCAGCCGCCTCTTCCAGGGATTTTTCTTCCAGTTTGTTGCTCATCATATAAGTCATAGATTTGGCTATGTCTTCATGTAAGGGGCTACCAATCCCCGTGGGCATTGCAAATTTTGCAGCGATCATGGGAATAGAATCTTGTTTCCTGCCGGCAGTAGTAGGCATACTTTCAGTACATGCACTGGTGGTACATCTTCCCACGGCCATGCTTCCGACATCGTCGGTATTATAAAGAATTTCGCTGCCAGGCGAATCACTCCCTTCGTAGAAGTCATCGGTCAGAAAGCCTTCTCCCGAGCTTAATTTCCCTACTGAGAGGGGCTCCGAGGTTGTGGCAACCGGAGGGGAGATATTTTGTGAGGCCGGGGCCGGGGGGAGTCTCTCCATTAACATGGAGAGCGTGCTTTCAAGCTTATCAATGCGAGAATCAACAGACTTTGATTTTGAGTCAGAGTTTGGCTTTGCCTTGCTCATTACATCATCCTCACAGTTCGGCTTAGCCTTACTAGAGGAGGGTTTATTAGCTTTCGTCTTAGACGTTGATTTAGCTTTCTCTTTTCCGCTCGGCTTTGCCTTGCTACTAGATTTAGAAGTCCCCACAGCAATACCCGAGCTCGACTTGGCCTTGCTCGGCAGGGGAGAAACCCCAGGTACGATAGCCATTATGCCCCCCGCCGCCCGTGGGTTACTGGCCGGCTGTGAGATTGGAGGTTCCGATGGCGACCTCCCGGGGCCCGGCTGACACCGAGCAGAGGAATGGATCTCAACTTTGCTATTAGAGTCCATAATTTTGTCCATCGTAGAACAAAAAACACTTCGAAAGTGTCAGAAAACTTCCTACATACGATACCGATGTAATTTTGTCAGAAGACGTAGGATTGCGAAAATATAAGAAGATTTTTGCGACGTAGTAAATAGTATGAAGCGCGACAAACGTATTGAACTATAAGCGTTGCGGGCGGGCTCTCATGTATTCTCGTTATGAGAATTATGAAATAAAATAAACTCCCAATAAACATTACAGCGACTTTTGAGGAGACTAGTCTACGCACATGTATTGCATAGAATAAGGGGCCGTGCAGAACCCAACTCTGAGTTGGGTTCCCCTCGAGGGGGTGTTCTGTTTTCCTATATTTTCTTATACTCCTTAACCGTTAACCAATAGAAGGCCAGGCAAAGTGTTTTGAGGTTGGTTTTATATATTCTAGCTGTACACAAATTATTTTTTAAGTTATTGGTATACTTAAAGAATATAAAAATGCTAGTTAGATCTACTACACTGGCAGGGTTCATTTTCATTTTTTTAAAATCCCTTTAAAATATAGATTTGTCAGTTTGTAACACTGGTGTAAAGAAAATGTCATTACCTTACTTGAGAAACTTTTAGATCTAGAGCTACCGTACCACTGACATTTTAGGGTCAGTTGATTTTTTAAAACAAAATCTAGCAGCACTTTCATTGAGTCATTAAGTATCTAAACTTCACCTAGAGTAAGTATATACAGCCATGGAAAAAATTATTAGACCAAGAATGGTTACTCAAAGAAATAAAATATCATAAAAGCAAGGTACAATTGCTGGAATTTGTTATTCATTCAATGAAATACAAAGACAAAATCATTTTCATTTGTTTGAATGCATATTATAGTACCTTTATTACAGAAGCTTGGTCTAATATTTTTTTCCAGGGCTGTACATGTATGTATGGCTATGCATCATTAAGTGGTAGGTCTAGTTGACATTTACATGTATGTACTGTGAAATTTTGATGTGTATGTAGACTCTAGATCTATATTATAAACATACATGTATGAATGATCTGCTTCCATTATTTTAGGTGACAGGTCCAAGAACAATACATGCATGCATTATCATTGGATTTTATAAATATATTTTTATGCCTCCGCCCACCGAAGGTGGGTGCCGGAGGCATAATGTTTTCGGGTTGTCCATCCGTCCGTCCGTGTGTACTAGTATGTATCCCCATACGAAGATGAACTGATTAGATTTTGGGGTAAGTAGGTCAAAGGTCAGAGGTCACAGAGGTCAATTTACATGAAATTATATGAAATTACTGGTTTTTAGCACTGTTACCTTGATATCTCACGAACTGTTTGAGGTAAGAACTTCAAACTTGGTACCAGTATGTATCCCCATAGAAAGAGGAACTGATTAGATTTTGGGGTAGGTAGGTCAAAGTTCAGAGGTCACAGAGGTCAATTTACATGAAATTACATGGAATTACTGGTTTTAACACCGTTACCGCGATATCTCAAGAACTATCTGAGGTGAGAACTTCAAACTTGGTACCAGTATGTATCCCCATAGAAAGATGAACTGATTAGATTTTGGGGTAAGTAGGTCAAAGGTCAGAGGTCACAGAGGTCAATTTACATGAAATTACATGAAATTACTGGTTTTTAGCCTCGTTACTGCGATATCTCAAGAACTGTTTGAGGTAAGAACTTCAAACTTGGTACTAGTATGTATCCCCATACGAAGATGAACTGATTAGATTTTGGGGTAAGTAGGTCAAAGGTCACAGGTTGCAGGTCTCAGCGGCCAATTTACATGATATTAATACAGTTTTTGGCTACATTTCCACGATATCTCAAGAACAACTGATTACATTGCTTTATAGTCAGAGGTCAATTAGTAATATAGGATTTTAGTGTTTTAAATCACAATTTCGCAATAACCATTTGATGAATGCGCATCAACTATATTATACTTGTAGGTGATCAGGAATTATCTGAAGTAGAATACAAGCGGAGGCATATTGAAGACGCAGACGTATCTTTTGCTTGTTTTTTAATTATGACATGCATTGTTGTTGTTTTTGTCTTTGTGTTTATAACAGAGAAGCAGAAGGTGTCCCAAGTACTGCCATCAGAGAAATAGCACTTCTGAAAGAGCTGGATCACAAGAACATCGTCAAGTAATTATAATCATTCTTTCTGTTTTACTCATTCAAGTTTATATTGTGTATAACAATTTAAAAATGCTTGGACATGTTGTGTAGCTTTGAGCAACATTGTAGAAAAATATTTTAATCTGCTAACTTGAAAAATGAGCTTTAATAGAGATGAATTTTAGCTCAAATTTTGAGCTGGAATTTGCCCTGATTATTGGATTGTAAAGTTATGGGTTTTACATTGTTTTTATGTGACTTTACAATCCCCAAAATAGAGCAGAGCAAGAGCAGGAAGGGCATTCATTCTTATCCATTGACAGGTACATAGAATCAACAGTTTCTGGTTATCAGCAGACAATATCTTTGTCATAAAATGATGTAAAAATCAGCTTGTTATTATGGGCATTTCAATAATTTAAACTTCATTTATGTTGACAAATATTTCTGGATTCTCATGTTAGCATTAACCTTGCAATTCTCAAAAAAAGATTACACGGTTTTTCTTTCCTGTCCGACAGGTTTTCCTCTAAAAAATTGCTGTTGGAAATGCTTATACATGCATTAAAGTCTACTGAAAGCCAGAACAGAACTTATTTGTATCAGTCGACATAGAATCAACTGCCTTCTGGCTTTCACCTGACGATATATTTTTTGTCAGAACATAATGTTTAATCAACTGTTTATGAAAGAAGAAAGCAGATTTTTTATTTATTTTTGAAATAAAAAATTTTGGGAGTTAGACCTTATCTCTGTTGAATCTTCTTTTCTTTTTCCATGACTTGCACAGATTACATGATGTGGTACACAGTGACAAGAAGCTCTACCTTGTCTTTGAGTTCATGAACCAAGATCTCAAGAAATACATGGATGTCGCTCCTCCATCAGGCTTACCAACAGCTTTAGTCAAGGTAAGGTGTCTCATAACTTGATTGTAGCGAGTCAAAGGTATTTTGTCCCATATTTTTTAGTTAACCAAATGATTGTATAGACTTTAAAGCACTACTTTAGCTTGGGTCAGACCAAATGTCGAGGAAAATGATGCTTCCAATGTTAATCAAATAATATTCTATTCTTTGGGAGACCAAATAACCTTTGAATTGCCCTGTACAAAACAGAAAAAAGCAGCAAGAAACAAAACAACAACCAAAACAAAAATATGATTCAAATTATCTGTAGAATTGTTTTGAAAATTGTGTTAACTTGAAGATGAAAACATTTGGCAGTTACATGATCTTACACTTCAATGACGAAGGAAACATTACATTTTCATGAAAATATGTTTTGTTGTTTTCATGTTTCATAGTATGACACAACAACTCTGGATCATCATTGAAATTGGAAAATCCTTGAAACCATTATTCATTATTGGTTTATTCCTTTTTAGCTGTTGAAGAATTTATCAATGTTAGACTCGTTCAGGCCAGATGATGTTACCAAACTTATAAAATGAAGTCATCTGATGAAAGTATGAAACCCATGATGTTTGTCCCCTTCGCAGAGTTATCTTCAGCAGCTTCTCCAGGGTATTGCATTTTGCCATGCTCACCGTGTCCTGCACAGAGACCTCAAGCCTCAGAATCTCCTCATAGATGCAGATGGTCGCATCAAACTAGCTGACTTTGGACTAGCTAGAGCATTTGGTGTTCCTGTCAGAACATATACCCATGAGGTAGGCCTAACTTTAAAACCTTCCAGTGCCGTGGGTGGTTTGAACCACCTAAACGTTGATCTCCTATATTTGGACTAGAAAAGTGACTATTTTTCCTTCTTCAATTTCAAAGTGGGTCTATTAATTTGAAGGTTGATATTATGGGACACTGTCAGACTTTAGAAAAATCATGCAAAAGCATCCATTTATTCATAAAAAATGTTGAACTGTAAATGCAACTTTGTATACTACAATTTTTTCACCTATCTTAGATCTGGCTAGCTGGGGCAGACATGCACCAGAGTAATAAATTGGAAATTGGTGCATTCCCGCACCGATAACAAAGATCCTTTACAGAGGAAAGAGGATTGTGATTTTCAGATACATTCTTTTCTTTTCTTTTTTTTTCCATTTTAGGTTGTCACATTATGGTACAGAGCACCAGAGATCTTGCTAGGCTGCAGATATTACTCTACAGCAGTTGACATCTGGAGTCTTGGCTGCATATTTGTGGAGATGGTAAGAACCAACTTGCATGAACACTGTCTGATGGACCCACTTCCATTTTTTTTTAAAGAGTTGGGTTTAAAGTATATTTTTGAGTCTTGGCAATGGACCTGCATTTCGAGAGAAACAAGTTTTATTTATTAAGTCCTGAATTGTTTGCTTGCTTTAGATCAGTGGTTTTGATTTTAATTCATTTTTTTTAAATGTAAACAAACCATTGCTGGAAATTACATTCACTGAAACCATGTTATCTATTGCTCAAGAGAGATGACAACTAGCCTGACTTTTATACAATTTTTTGCTTGTTACTTAGCTGTTAAACATTTCCACAGTTCTATCGCTTTCCAATGCACTATAACCAATGTCGTGTATCCCAAAACTAGTTCAGATCAGAAGTAGTAGCGTCACCAAAATATTAATTGTTCTCACCATTTTATGTAGATTACGAGAAGGGCGCTGTTCCCTGGTGATTCTGAGATTGATCAGCTCTTCAGGATATTCCGGACGATGGGTACTCCAGACGAGAAGCTCTGGCCAGGGGTCACCTCTCTACCGGACTACAAGACCAGCTTCCCAAGATGGTCACCTCAGGACTTCAACAAGATAGTCCCAATGCTCAGTAAAGATGGCAAAGACTTGCTGAAGGTATCTATTTAGATAGCAGTACCAGGCTCCTCTTACATCAAAATTTCCAATTAAATGTAACTTCAAGATTTAACACGAGTCCTAAGTTTGTGATCCTGATCGGTTAAACATCAATGTGCATTTAATTTTGGGAGTAGCATTTGAAAATAAATTTTCAGGCAAATTTTTTTGTTTGATTTCTTTCTTTCTCATTCTAAATAACTTTATTTCCGGTAAGTGTTTTTTCTCTAGGTACTGATTAGAGCACAATGATCAAAATGCCAAGAACCAAAGAGTTGCTAATGCAAATTAAAGGATTTGTTGGGCCACATACCTTTGAAAGAATACAATTTGTGTAAATCCTGAAAAGTTGCTTCTACCCACTATTCATTACCTGATAAATGAAGTTTTTTTTCCTTTTCTTTCTTCTTTTTAGTCCATGCTGTGCTATGAACCAGACAAGAGAATATCAGCGAAGACCGCCCTCTCACATCCTTATTTCAAGGACGTTAAACTGGTGCCTCCTCCTCGCCTTCCAACATGAGCCGTTTTTGCAAAACATTTTTGCAAAACATTCTTATAGATAAAATGTATGTGTTGAAAAGAGATATTACCTTATTTATTACACATGTATGTGTATATGTACAAACAGTAAAAGATAATTTCCTGTATTTCTTTGTGGTTATTTTGTGGTGTAACTCTTCCACGAGCCCCTCTTTTAGTCTTCTATAGGCCTGTTATGATCAAAGAACATCATACAATATTTTTATGCCAAAATATCAGCTTTGTATAATGGAAACGTCATGCAAGTTAATGGGTAAATAAATTTTGGCACTACTAAATGTCATGTTCTTGAAGACGTCAGTTGTCGTCCCATGTGGCCAAGTGACCAATATTTTAATAATGCAGTATTTGGGAAAATAAGACAAAAAAAGGCTTGGCTTATTTGTGTTACCTTTGCTTCCAAAGTCATTTAAATGATCTTTGAAATAATTGTTATTGATCATGAATCTATCATAAATATCCTCTAAACAACCTGAGTTAAGGTCTAATTTTGTTTTCAACGTGTGAAAAATGGTTTTAGGTTCTTCAGATGACTACATGTACTTCTCTCTCGTGTGTTGATGCTAAAAGAGTGATCATTCCTATGTATATTTATGTGTTTTAGTGTTGTGTTTTTATAAACTCATTAATCAAAAATATTTGCTTGCAGTTTGTTGCTGTTTTCATTTAATGAAAAGAGGCTTTTTGCGGTAACAGGGATCCACAACTACTGTATAAATCTTGGAAACTTTCATAAATCTGATAAATATGTCATGAGACAAGTTTGTGAATACCTTGATAATTAGTAATCCCACACGGAATGTTACATAGATTTTTGTTGATAGTGATTATTTGTTTTATTGTAACTATATTATATTCTTGTAATGTCAGATACAAAGTTAATTTAAACTTTATGCAGCAAGAAATTGGGAACTTTTAGTCCCAGGTTTCTGCAGCTCATGGAATGGTACATGTACATCATATTGAAAGAGATGTGGAGTGAAAATAAGCATGTAGCTATTGATTAATGGAGAGTACTGATGTTTTCTTTTGTATACAGAACAAAGTAATGTATAATATTAATCAAGATGATCACTGAATATCGGTATTTTCTGGTTCTTTTCAGTGATACATGTGCAAGTCTAACTCAGTCTTGCAATGGCTTTAAAGCTCATATATTTGGGTACCTGAAAGCAGGATGAATAGGAAGAAATTTGAAAAAGTGTTTTTGACATAATAATCCTATTATTTTTTCCCCCTCATTATACCCCCGCCAAACGAAGTTTGAAGGGGGTATATAGGAATCAGTCAGCGGTTGGGCGGTCGGTCTGTTGCAATCTTGAGGATCGAACTACTTTCTCAGTTTTTGACCAAAGCTCATGAAATTTGGTACACACATTGGGAAGATGTGAAAGACATATTTTTCGGATGAGTCGGAATGTGCGTTGCCATGGTCATGAAAAATCTTGCGGATCGAACTACTTCCTCAGTTTTCGACCAAAAGTCAAGAAAGGCTGTTGTCACGGGGCGG
The DNA here is from genome assembly GCA_025617745.1 of Heliocidaris erythrogramma. Lineage (NCBI taxonomy): Eukaryota > Metazoa > Echinodermata > Echinoidea > Camarodonta > Echinometridae > Heliocidaris > Heliocidaris erythrogramma. Next base: position 34,036,631 of record CM046853.1, read on the forward strand.
GGGTATTAAACATCATCTTCAGTGATATTTCTAGTTTTTGATGAATTAAAGACTGAATTGGGTCTGCATCACTCGTTGAGGAAAAATAAATCATGTGAAAAACTTGTTTCCGTTTTTTTTCCTACTCACCCTGATGTTTTTGTTAATCCCACGACAGTATTACTGGTATACAATCGATATAGTTTACAATGGTCAGTACCGCTAAAATGTATTTCAGGGAGATTTATTGTGTATGTTACCATCACTATTCTTCCACCAAAAGGAACAAAACAACACTGCAGATCCGTCTGTACACCAAAATTATGCCAACTTGGTTTCTGCGAGATGAAAATATAGCACACATAGGTTTGTTGTGTGTTCAGTTGCCTACCATAAGAATACACTCCGACGACACTCGACATAAAGTTGGCCAACTCTGTTATAGACAGCTCTGCATTCTGCAACACTTTACATTCCCTTAAATTTTGCTCAGAAATCGCTCTTTCATTAGGATTGTAAAAATGCCTCAGGAGACACACAGTGTGCCTTTCTATTCTAAGAGAGACGGAAAAAGAAGGGAGTTCTATCTGTGTCGTTATTATGCACGTTGGTGAAATAGTGGGATGTTAAAGTGAGAGTACAACACTTGCTCTGGCAACAATGTAGTAATGGATTGCCCTCATCAATTTTCTACCTTATTCACAACTGTTTTTAATGTCAATTCATATCATTTCCATCTTCCAGGTACATTATTTAAAATGATAAAATTGTTTAAAGAAAAGATATAAACAAGATCTATGCAAATTTGTAAAGTTCTACTGAATATGATTCAAATGTGAAAATGTTTGTCACACTTGATATTCTGCAGCTTTTATACTTCTTTCATAATTGTCATTTGTTACGTTTACCTTTGTAAATGCGAGTGGCCATTTTACATTCAAACAGTTTCCGTACATGAACATTGTATGTGGAAATGCCCTTTTGTTGAATTTGACATGGTGTGTAAAAAGATTTTCTCTTGATACACTTGTTTCAAGTCTTTACAATTATCTATGGTACACATTTGGAAGTGTGTATATATAAAGGCATTTCTGAAAATGCCAACCTAAAATATTTTTCCGAGTATAACAATCACACTCATTTTATGATATATGATTTGTGTATTATAGCTATGTAAGGGTTCATAGATTATATTTGTACATTTTTGTTCATAGAGGTTTTGTCTGCATACATGGTATTGGAGTTCAGCCAATTAGATTTGTGTACCATATTGAGTAATAAAGATCATTTTTGATCAACAAATATTTGATCATCAAAATAATGTCCCTCTTTGTTTACAGTATTTGCAAAGAAAGTTACTTACTCGGTATTTGTTGTAAGCAATGTGTCAAGAGAGAGAGAGAGAGGATGAGAGAGAGAGAGGATGAGAGAGAGAGAGGATGAGAGAGAGAGAGGATGAGAGAGAGAGAGGATGAGAGAGAGAGAGGATGAGAGAGAGAGAGGATGAGAGAGAGAGGATGAGAGAGAGAGAGAGAGGATGAGAGAGAGAGAGAGAGGATGAGAGAGAGAGAGAGGATGAGAGAGAGAGAGAGGATGAGAGAGAGAGGATGAGAGTGAGAGAGAGAGGATGAGAGTGAGAGAGAGCGGATGAGAGAGAGAGAGAGCGGATGAGAGAGAGAGAGGATGAGAGAGAGGATGAGAGAGAGAGAGAGAGGATGAGAGAGAGAGAGAGAGGATGAGAGAGAGAGGATGAGAGAGAGAGAGAGAGGATGAGAGAGAGAGAGAGAGGATGAGAGAGAGAGAGAGGATGAGAGTGAGAGAGAGAGGATGAGAGTGAGAGAGAGCGGATGAGAGAGAGAGAGCGGATGAGAGAGAGAGAGCGGATGAGAGAGAGAGAGAGCGGATGAGAGAGAGAAAGAAGAAGAGACGGGAGATTGAGAAGTATCAGATGATTTTGTAAGCAAAATAAGTGAACAACAAATTTGAAATGTATTACAATTTTATTTTACATTTATAAATAGACTTTACAGATTATGTACAAAATATACAAGTATTCATACAATGTACACAACAAAGACAAACATCACCAATTGTCAAAAACTCTAAGGCACCTTCAGAGAATAAACTAGTGTAATACATATACAATTTTTTTTTGCATATTTCAAATCGTAGGAATTGGACATTTCATAGATTAAGGCACATCGTTTTGAAAGATACCATAGCATTATATAAATATGCATATCATTTCAACTTTTGAACACAAGGCAAAGCTTTTCAATTACTTCATACTGGAATGTTGAAGAAAGGCACATTTATATTCAGCAAACAATACTGCTTCATTTCAAAAGTTCAGGAAGACATGAACACGATGACAAAGAGAGCGGACAAAATATACAGCTCCTCATTGTACCCTCCGCAATTGCTCTCGTAGACAAAAGAACATCCCTTCATTGGTATTATGTAAAATAAGTAGAACGGGTGAATATGCATGTGACACCTGTTCTACATACTTTTACATAATAGCAATCAAGGGATGTTCTTTTGTCTACCAGAGCAATTGTGGAAGGTACAATGAGGAGCTGTATATTTTGTCCGCTTCTTTGTTCGCCATGTTCATAGTGTCATTATGAATTAAATATGGAATTTTCACACACAAACACATCTATGCCATATATTGGAAAACTGTTTCCTATACAGTGCGTATAAAAAAAAAAGTATACCCAACTTCGATAGCTTCTAATTAAAATGTTATAAGTGATGTGACTTGTCCAGTGGTACCTCATTCATGAAATTTCTGCCATAGATGACTGAGCACCAGGTTTTTTAAAAAGTGTTGTCAAAATCTCCTTGTTCCAAGTTTGGGCTGATGCAACGAATGTGGGTCAAACCATATGAATGTGTTAATTTAGTCTCAAATCATTTTAAAAGTTGAATTCTCCTTTGTGCTTCACTGCTTCATTGTTTAAAGTGATCCAGTGTATCTAAGCTTTCAAATGACCTTGTTTCAATCCATATGATAATCTTTAATTTATTTGAACAGCCTTTGAACTTCTTGTCTCTTGATAACTAAAAGCTCTCTGCTTATTTGTCCATTGCACCAATTCACCTGCATAAGGTGCACACATGTTTTTCGTAAATAGCACATGAACTTCAAGGTTTACTGACCTTCGAGACTAAAAAGAAAAAAAAGGAGGATACGTGTGTTGAGAATTACCAAGGTAATTGATAGTAGACTTTCAAGAAATAAGATAGCTTCCCAAATAAATGTTGTCCATTTTGAATGACTCAGTAAAAAGGCTTACCTTAAAAAAGGGATGCGGATCAAACCAAGATTGTGTTATCATGGCAAATAAAATATCATAAATTCAGCTTGTCATAAGCCCTTTCTTGAGTTTGAGTTGACTTTAACACCTTTTTTATTCAAATGCACAAAATCAATTGAAAAAAACTCTGCAATTGTTTTCCAACTGAACTAACTAATGCGTAATTGGTTTGACTGCTTCAGCCCAAACTTGGTACAAGAGGATTTTGACAATACTGTTTAAAAAGCCTGCTGCTCAGTTATCCGTGGCAGCAAAGTTATGAATAAGGTATCATTACACCGAATATGAGTTGCTCTTTACTATGAAATAATTTCCAAGCTCACAGAGGTTATAATTTTTTTAATTAGAAGCTACCAAAGTTGGGTATACTTTTTTTTTTGATATGCACTGTACATGTATTACGTAATCAAGTGTTGTAAGAAGCAAATTAGGTCAAATAGAGATTTTCTTCATGTTGGATACATCTGTGAGAGAAGAAGCCACAAAACTTTCTTTCTGGAATGCTTGCATATTTATAAAATTCACACATTAAGTGTCCAATAATTTTATCATGCCACAACATGACTTTGGGATACAGGTGAATATCTCTCTGGGACATAGGTGTTTCAAGTTGTACTGCATCAAATAGTTGAAAAGTAAATAACTGAAGACCCTGAAGTTTCCAGTTTGATTTTTTCCATATACCTATGAGGTCACATGTTAGTGTTATTTTTTATTAAAGGATTAATCAGCAGTGAGTAAATATCATTTTCTACAGCTCATTTGATCAATTATGAATATCTCAGGGATGACAATCTTTCCAAACTAGCAATAATAGCAAATATCAATGGGAGGATTTCTAAGAGAGCACTATATAGGAAGAAAAACATACTTGTCTGGCAGGATCGACCCCCAAAGTGACACATTTGGTGATTTCACGCTATTTTAATTAATCCGTATTTTAAGGAAATAATTCAAATGAATCAAATTTTATTGGTTTCGTACCACACAGATTCACAAAGATAACGACTTGTTCACAAAACCTATGACTTTCTCAAGCACTGTAGTTAACCCTAAAACAAGAACAGTATACAACATGCCATGAATGACGGTTTTACACACAGGCCACCGTGGCCAGTGTGGTGCACAAAAGCCAATATACAGATCATACTGTTTGCTGACAGCCAGAATGGTGTTAACTCTATGTAAAAGTATGGGAGTTAATGCCCTTCTGGCTCTCAACAGATGATATGATAGCAGAAAGAACTGGCTGGAATGGCCTCAGGCTTTTTTTTTTTAAATCTGAAGATGGTCATTGCAACCGATGATTAAGGCACAACTTCAAAATCCCTGATGACCTCTGGGTAATATGGAAAAAATATCAAGAACTAATGGTTCACAACCATCAGGGTCTCCGGATAGTTTGTACAAATGCAATAAATTGCAATATTTTTGTGAAAGTTATTGATAAATCAAAGCTATGCTCTAATGGAATTAGTAAAAGACTCGTTACAATGAGCCAACAATCCAACTAGCTGTTAGGATAGTATGCAAAGCAAACTGGTATGTATAGCTTTGATCCTGACTGTACACATCTTATCAAGATGACAACTGACAGTATTTTATCCTACAACAGGAAGTTGCAAGTGACAATATTCAGTGCTCAATGTATGAAGAGCTATTGATACCACTGTCCTCATTCATTGGTTTAACAGCCTTTGAAATAACTTTGGACTCTGTCAGTGTGGACCGTGAGGTGAGCTGTACCCCGGTAGATGCTTGGATGCAATATACATTCTGTCTACTTGTGTCCCTGACAGGATGAGATTGTGACAACCCTTGTTGAAGCTCTACTAACCTCTTGGGTAAAGGCACATTCTTTGACAAGTCTTCTTCAAGGAATGGATGGTTTGGCAGAGATACTGGCACTCTGCTCTCATGGAGTGACTGAGGTAGTTCTGCATATTCAGATCCAAAGGAGAGATTGGCATCAGTGTTGAGCATTATTCCCTGCGGTGGATTGCTGTGGGTATTGACCCAGGACTTTGTGGAATGATGTGTGTCAGGCTGTACTGATGCATAGGGTAATATAGTTGTACCTTGAAAAGTGGTCCTATTAGGTGGAAGAAATTCAGGTGATTGGTTGGAAGGGATCTCGGCTTTTCTCGCAGGTACCTTGAGTGGCTTTTCCTGTCTCTGACAGTGATCCTTGCTACCGTCGCTGCGTCTCCTTGCAGTTATGTTACTGTGCTGCTGCAGCTGTTTCTTCACAGGTGGACTTTTAGAGTCCCTTGCTGCAACACTGGTTGATGCTGTTCTTCCACAGAGAGCATCTCTGTCTCTCAGAAGCGATGCAGAATTTGCCCCAATATCATCTTCTGTGAAGTGATGAAAACCATGGACTGTGCTCTTATCCTCCATCAATGCAACTTCACCATGGCCAAGAACCTGTTTTCCCTTCATGCCTTCTTGGACAGCCTGGTCTCCCCTTGAGGAACCTCTCTGTTCCTGCAACCTTGCACCTCGAAGCTCATCTAGAGGCTTTTGGGAGTTCTGCAGTTGTTGAGCCTTTCTCATATCAGCAACTGGATGTGCATTGTTGGATTTATGCAATGTGGATCGTGGTGTTTCATCAGAATGTACTCTCCTGCCGACTCTACTAGAAGGAATGTAGTTAGCTTGTGACTGTACTCCAGAGTCACTGGATGAAGTCTGCGGAGTAGATGATGATGACACTCTGGGCGTGCTCATAGGTAAGGATCCTGTTTGGTCTACTGGTGGTTGTTCAGATGAAGATCTAGACTGTTCTGTTCTAATGAAAGGAATAATGAAATAAAAGAAAGAAACATGTTATATTTCATTCACTTTGGTGATGTTTACAAACAAGTTGATTTGTTTTAATTACGGACTACAGAGTTGATTTGTTTTATTCAAGGAATACAAACATTTTAGATTCCTGAGAATTACTTAACGAGACAATTTCATATTAAACCATAACTGAACAAGCCTGAGAAGGGTGTCTGAATCATAGGCTTTGAAACTGTCACAGGTAAGTATCTTTTCAGTCTTGGATCTAGAACATATTTTAAATGATCTAGAAATAATAGGGTTCCCTGATAATGACACAGAACCTAGATTTTATTTGAGATTAAGACGTATTTAAGAAAGTAGTAGCACCAATGTTTTCCCCAAAACCGTGAAAGGCCAGATTATTAATATTAGGTCAATACTTACCAGTAGTTTATTGGATTTAATTTGATACTAAGGCTAACAAAATGACAGGTAAAGATGCAAGATGCAAAGTTGTTTGTGATGTCAGGGCATCTGAAATGGGAGTCTGACTTACTTTAATTACGGTTTTTGGTATCATTAAACCATATCAAGAAAGTAGCGGTATATACAAGTTCCTAATATCATGGTTCGGCCTATATGCAAGTGTTTAATGATTTTCAACAATCACGCATTTTGTATTCCGAGTTTAACTTACCACCACATTTCACTAAGCAATGCATATCAATTACAGACATGGTGAGACAACTCTTCCGCTGCATAATCCCGGAGGACTACCCTTTAGCCTCTGCAATTACTTACCTCTTGTTTTCTCTGTGGACATCTCTCATGGAATGGACCTGCTTGGTGTAGAACTTGCGCATCTTGGTAGCCACTCTCTGCCTCTCTTCAAAGACGGCTGTCCTCAGAGTCTCTTGACATCGTTTCTGCATGTCGGTGACGTAGCTCATGGCAGAGGCTGGGAAAAGATGAAAGGTTCCAATGTCAAAATTACTTTTTTGTTCATGGATCTCTTGTGGGGTTTTCTTATAGGCATTTGTCCAAGTTTTGGGGACAGAGCTGAAAAGTTATTTCTCCATACAACTGTTGGGTCTCAAGCTTAATGAATCAAAGTACAATTTCAATGGACATATTTTTTTTTTTTTAATTACTTGATAGTTACTCCCCTTCTTCCTAGCTTGTGTCCTCTTCTCCTCCCTTTCTTTCTCTTTCTCCTTCTTCTGCTATTTTTCTTTTCCCCAAAACAATTTACTACTTGGGAGTAACTTAATGTACTGTCACATGTTATAGCTACTTTATTTACTGTAATTCATTATTTTTATTATATTTACCATGTGATCTTCATTTGTACATGTATACAATTTTAATTTGTACCCAAGACAAATAACGGCCTTTGGACCGTTTGTCCTTGTTTTTGATAGTTTTTAGCTCAATAAAATCTGATATATATATATATATATATAAATGTGAATGAACATCCAAAGAGTCTCTTGCCCTGAACCATTCTCAAGGGTCAATAAACAAAACTCTGTAAAATACTATTACACAGGAGACTGTCAGTAGAATTTGAGCTCAAAGAAAATCAATCTGTCGAAACCTTATGGCTAGACTACTACGCTTGTCACTTACCTCTGACATTTTCCACTGATTTCATGTAATGCACCCTCAGTTCTTCTATGACAGCTGACTCATCATTAGCACTTGTCTAAACAAGGAAAAAGAAGACAGATTTTATTAATCAAATTAAACCGTTTAATATTCAAGATTTAGCCCTTCAAACTTATTTCATGACATGCAAGTGGGCACACTTTCAGGGTGTAGATGGAAGACCTATTGCCAGTTCTTCTACTGAATTGAAGTGAGGTGTTACACATGTCAGCAAACAATGAATCAGTTGGTGTTGGCTTCAAACCCCAACCACAGCACGTTTATTCATTGGCCACAATTAACCCAGATGAAGCAAGTAGTTACCCAGTATGAAGTAATGCCTTAAAATAGCACCTTAAAGTAGATATTCAAAGAAAATCACAAATATTGCAATTAATGTATCACTAGAAACTGGGAAGCTTACAGATGGCAATCGTATAAGTTTTATGTCAACTGCGTATCTGATGATTATAAAAACAACACAAATAAAAGCTCTTCTCAGCATCTGGAATATCCGAGGATTCGCCAGAAATATAGCGATGTTTTGATGTCGTCACACTCGGGATCGATCCTGCTTAAGCAGACGACGTCCTATAATGAATGAACGTAATTGCAATGCAATTATTTATCAAATTATAAAGAGTTTGGTGTATTTAAACATGACCTTATTTCACACCATTATAAAGGGAAAGTGAAACTGATTCTGATAGCTATAACCGTTTGATTGTAAATACACAGGAGAAGGGTCAATGATGAATGAAATAAACCCCACTTTCAAATTGAAAAGCCCTCCGAATAATAGCAGGATGGTATTCGTTCCCTCTTGAAACGCCGAACATGCCCCGGTGCAAGCAGCTGAAAATACAATGGCGTCTTATTTTGTTTACAAGTGACTGATTCCTTTATTTTTTTAACGCTGCATTTTTCAGCAAAATAATACCATACACGAAGTTAAGAGTGAGGCAACAGACTAACATTAAGACTGACGCTAGTCAAGTAAGAGAAATAAGTGAAGAGGAGATGACAAAACAGGCACTGAAAAATGTGTAAGATGTTATGGGACATCGTCTGCTTAGACAGGACTGGCCCCTGGTGTGTCGTCACACATCTCAGCAGCGTTCGAGGAGCTCTTCAGCTGCTATATCGGGGGCTGTATTTTACCGTTTTATAATTGATAATAATCATTACTTCAAATGTTTCCAAGTGTTGAATTTGGATAACCTTGTTTAATTTATGCCATCTATGCAATAATAAGTATTAAGCCAATATTTAAAATCATTAAAGTTCTACTTTAATAATTTCCCAAGTACTTTGAAGGCATCGTTCCATATGCCATAACGTTAGTGCATACCAGGAAGGAAGTAATATCTTAAAGGGTACCAATCACAAAAAGAATATTTTGCTCTTTATGTCAGAGGTTCCATGTCATTATACTATATTCAAAATATGGGTGTCAAATATTACTGCTATAAAGAGATATTGTTTAATAGACCACTTCTGTAATGTATACAAATTTATGCACATGAGCACCTAGTGACGAGCTATTCAATCAAGCTGCTTTTTATAAATGAGCATCAATGCTTGGAATCCAGTTTGCATACATTATTTGTCGCTATGTCTGGCAAGCCTCCAGCAAGCTTTCAGGTTGTCAAGAACAACCTTTGTTTGAAAGATATGTATAAAATTTGCATACATTACCGAATCGGTCTGTTATACTCTCTATAAACCTAAAAGTGACTCGTGAGTAGGCTACTCGACGCACCCAGATAAGGGCTCGCACAGAACCCAACCCGGAGCTCGGTTCCGCGTGAGCAAGTTGATGTCATCCTTTAATTTCCTTCATACTCCTTAACTGTTGACCTATAGAGGGCCAGATAAAGTTCTTTGAGTTTGATTTTATACTTTCCAGCTGTACACAAATGATTTTTTTAGGCGATTGGTACACTTTAAATACTTCAGGGCCTTAAAAATTCACCAAGTCATTTGGAAGCATGGAGGATCATTGTTACATATGTGATATGCATTCTAGAAGAACAAGAATATATCATCAACCTATACCTGAAGAGCAATGCTGTTGACATCTTTCTTTGTCTGCATCTTTTCTCTGTTCCACTGCTGCCTCTCCTCCTCCCATTCAGATTTCATATTCTCTACCAGTAGGGAATGTTTCTGTTGGATGGCAGACACACGCTCCTGCATCGATTCCATGGTTACAGAGTTGGCCTCTCGCATCTCAATCTGGAGTTGCTGCCGGGATAATTTCAAATATTTCAATTTTTCAATTCATACTTTCATGTTTAGAGTAGCTACGAATGAATTCTGAATATTTAAAAAACAAGTTTTTTTTCACAAACTTTGTCAAATTTGATATCTAGGGTCAGGGGTTAAAAAAATAATGTGGGGGTTGTTATTACACCTACTTGAATGTATTGTTGCTCATTTTTTGTTTAATAGCAAAAGTCTATTCTGACATTTAGTTAAAATATTGTAACATGCTTCGAGTAAACCCAGTTGCATAAGATTTGAATAAGTCAAAGACTGACATGTCAAGGAGGCTCTTTATATGTTTGTTTGTTTTATTTTTTAAATTGTGTACTGGACTTAAATATACCCTCTGCTAATTTAAAAAAATACACACAATAAGTGAGAAACTTGACATGAAATCGAAATCCAGCATCCATTACTAAAGTGTCCCCCCCCCCCCAAAAAAAAAAGATATATATAAGGGGGAGGGGGGGGGGGAGAGAATACCGGTAGAAAGTACAAGGATTTTGAGGTATAACTGATGTGTCACCTGTGTCTGGGAGGGGGAAAGCTAACTTAAATTACTATAATCCTCGGGCCTCTTCCGGTGTAACTGATTAAGATCCGCAGGTGTACCACTACACTGGGGTGCTTCCCCCCACCCTTTTACTAAGAGTTCCAAAGGTTCTTGATGTGCACCGATGGTAACTCTCCTACACATGAGGCCTTCCTATGCGAGAGATGAAGCGTTTTCCACTGTAGCCTGTGTATATGGAACAGGGGAGGGGCACTTCAACATACTGTGCAGGCTTCAGTCATCTGACTGGGTTGGATTCAAACCCACAATCTTTGGTTCAACAGGTTGACTGATGACTTACCTCTAGCTCTTGCTGAAGTGTCTTCTCGGCTTGCTGGAGCTTGGCCTGGCAGGATCTCAGCTCCTGCTTCAGACACGTCACCTCCTGCTCATGTCTCCCTTTCAACTGGGCATACTTGGCTCTCACCTGCTTCCCGTCTCTCTGGGAGACACCCAGGGCCTCCTGGCTCCTCTGGAGCTGCTGTTTCATCAACAGGAGCTCCTCCTGGGCTCCTGTCTCTCGTTCTTTGTCTTCATCACTCTTCTGTGAATGGAAAAAAACAGCAATTACTACAATTTTATGGGTGGGTGTAGTAGTATTAAAACTGCACAACAAAAACACATTCCATCAACAAAAAAAAAAAAGGAGATTTCAACAGCATACATTCATTATTGAAATTCCTTTTTTAAAAACATAGGATATATGAACAATATGTTTTTTTAAAAAGAGCGCCATTTACATATTCACCTCTTCCCCTGGATAAAAATGCTTATTCAAATTATCACTCCTAGATCAGCATCAGAGTTGAAAATGTACAATCCATCAAGTAGTGACATAGTAAACAGTGCTGCAATGCAAACAGTGCTTCTTGGCATTGATTGACCTCTTTTTTAATTACAAGTGTAATACCACATACTCTCACAAAATGATATTAAGGAGGAAAAGTGAAGACAACTAATACCTTTTCTAGAGACTCTCTCTTTCTTTTCTGCTCTTCTCTCTGCCAGCTCACCTTGGCCTCTCTCACGGCTGCTGCGATCCTCTCTTTGACCTGCAGCTCTTCATCGGTAAACTTAGCCTGCCATCCAGCTAGTTGTACAGCATGGTCAGCCTTCATTTGTTCTATGGTAGATGCGGCAGCCTGGGTGGGGAAATATATACAACTCCCTTGAAAATGACCGTTTGGAATTTAGATTCATATAAAGGCAATAGTTTTTGCGGATCAATACGATATGTGGGATGTCATAAGTATAAACATCAACGATATTGTACGATAGATGTCATCAACATTTTAGCAATTTTTTTATCCCAGAAAAATCATCATTTGTAAAATAAATTAACAAAATGCACTGTTCACGTACAGATACTGCTATAGCCATCACATATTCCAAAATGTGTCACAACAACTACAAGTTATCGGACAAATAACAAGTCCAGAGACTTCCAACCCCTGGACAGCTACACCCTTCTACAACCACCCCACGGAAAGCCACCCTTAGACAACTACCTGCCCAGGGCAACTATCCCCTAGGACAGCGACTCCAGTATGACATTTATCCATGAACAACTACATCCTCAACTACATCCTTTGGACAACTACCTGCTACAACCATTAAATGTGTGCTAATACGGCTAGTTGTCTGGAGATATATTGTCCTTAGGAATAGTTGTCTCTGGAATTGTCCTACAATCATTCAGAACATACTTTATAAACACAATATAACAAGGCATTAAAATTGCCCTTCAGGAGGTTTCCTTGAGACCATGCTCACAATTTATGCTGCTTGCTTCCTTTCTATTCTTGTCATTGAAGAAGTGATGGAATAACTGGGGAGCGTTTCATCAAGCGTTTTGTCAGTGATTTTTACTGACAAATATGCTCTCAGCCAATCAGATGCACTGATGTCAGTAGCTTATAACAGTTGTCGGTCAAAATCACTGACAAAATACTTGATGAAACGCTCCCCAGGTATCTTTAAGACCACTTTCAAAGCAAAACAATTCCAAGTTCAATGTAATGTCCTATGCAACCCTCTTGTCAAAATATCTTTTGCATTCTTCCGTCAATATTTGCAGAATGATATTTAAATGCCTCCCTTATAATTCAATTTGTTTATCAATTGCGTTTGTAATTTTAAGCAAACATGTGTTATTTCATTGCTGATATTTTAAATTTGTTTATTACACATAATGATCATTGATATGTATTAACTACTCTTGTATGATGCTCGCATTTTATTTTTATTTTGTACAGGACCCCAAGGGAGAGCAGCATTTGTTGATTGGGTTTCCGGATTAAATATTATGAATAAATTGAATATATCATAAAGAAATGTGAGAAAATTACAATGCCCCGACCGGGATGAGCTATCCGGGCTCCCGTCGAAGCAAAGTAACAATCTCACATATAGCCCCTCTCTTTCCATCGAGCGTAGGGGGTACATCCATACCAATTCCCTGCGTACGCTATATAATGGCCTACCAGTGAGAATTATGAATAAATTAAACAAAAAAGGTTGTAAATGTATAAATGATATGATTTCCATTAACATTCTAAGGTTCCTCTAAAAAGGGAGAATATGAGCGTCACTTTATTACCCAAAATATAAATTCTTACGTCAAAGATACTTGGTTATCAGATCATACCATCCCCACCCACTTACGGTAAATAAGTCCACACCACTGTTAGTTATTCTGCTCATCGTTATACTGAAGTGATCTAATGACATTCTACACTGATTTTCTTGTTTCATCCATTGTTCCTTGGCTTTCTCCATGGCACTAGTCACCTCACTGGTAAATGATTCAGACAACTCTTTGTACCTCTGCTGTTAATCTACAGTCAAACCTGATTTAGCGACCACCTGTATAGAAAGACCACCTGTCTATAAAGACCATAATTCTTGTTTCCGTTGAACAATGTTTCTCATTGAAATGTGTATTAAAGGAACCTGTCCATAAAGACCACCTGCTCTTAAAGACCACTTTTCTTGTCTCCCTTGAGTGGTCTTTATAGACAGGTTTCACTGTATTTATCACTGTTATAACCCAGAATACCAATCCGCACCACCCAAATATCTGTTATTCTGCCCATTATTGTACTTACCCTATCTACAGACATTCTTCGCTGGTTTTCTTGTCTCATCCACTGTTCCTTGGCTTTCTCCACCGCACTGCTCATCTCACTGGTAAACGATGCGGACAACTCTTCATACCTCCGCTGTAAATCTTTCAACTCAGAAGCCATGCTGCTGAGGTGATCAGCTCCATCCTAAATGATACCAAGAGATAGAATGATGATTTGATATTAACACTCGTCAAATATTAACAATATGCATCTATAATTTCATTAAAATCTGTTGACAACTCAACCATGCAGTCACAATGTCAAGCAACCTAAAAATGACAAGGATATTAACTGTACAATATATATATATATATATATATATAATATATTACGCTAAGGATTTGGGTCTCTTTTTTTGGTTCAAATAGGCTCCTCCCTGGCCAGACCAGTACATCATCCACTTGCAAACGGATAAAAAGGGTACCTTTTCAGCAACAAGCGCATAACCCAGGCTGCATAGAAAAGCAAAATCAAGAAAGAGGGTATCAAATTCAGAGACTGATAAGAAGAAGGGGGGGGGGGGGGGTTAGGCCTATAGTTCGGTAATGTGCTCCAAATTAGGTTACATTTCTTTTACGGTTCCTTTTTGGCTAAAAAGAGGTCTATGCGGTGATGATGTAGGCCTAATCCTCAAATATAGGATGTAAAATACCAAGCAAGATGTTGCTGTTAATCGTATAAAATCAGAGATAGACGGGTTTCCCTGTTTAGGGTATCAAAATCTGCCCCTGTACTTCAATCTGCTTTTTAATTCAGCAAGTGATTTACGCGGATAATGTACAAGTCTCAATGAGACATCCCCGGGGCGGTCGTCGCGATCGATTCGGATCAATTTAGAAGCCCGCAAACTTTTCTGCCCTTTATTTGTGAAAATTCGGCTCATTTGGAACTTCTATTTATTTTTTTAATTAATAAATTAATTATTTTATTCATTTATCTTTGGGGGTGTATAATTATAACTCTTAGATTTTAAAAAAAAGAGGAGGGGGATTTAGGCCACTTCATATTTTAGGACTCTTTATAATCAATTTGATTTATTTCTACTTTTTACTTATATCATGGAATCATATACTAGGGTAAACTTCTTTTACGACAGCCACCCAACATGAAACAATGTATATGGTTAGGCGGCTGGGGTGAGGGGTGAGGGTTTAGGGTTTAGGGTTTAGGGTTATGGTTTAGTGTTTACGTAACAGCACATTTGGGTGGCTGTCGCATAAGGCATTATATTATCAACAACGACAGTGGCATGAAAGGGGAAAATGGCCCTCATACCAGTGGCGTATCTAGGTATTCTGGCTCCCGGGACAAACTATCAAATCTGCACCCCCCCCCCCCCACCATGCCCAAACTCAGATTAATGAGCGTTTTAAATTTAGAAATGATGCTACGTGAAAGTGAGTTTTGATGCACATAAGCCGGGGTTATGATATAAATGAGGGAGCAACGCGACCGAGCGGCAGATTCCCCCACCCCCCAATTTCCACCCCACAAATTGAAATTTCTTATGTATTCTACCTTTACCCCCCCCCCCCCCCCCCAAAAAAAAAAAAAAAAAAAAAAAAAAATCAAGGGAATACAGCGACCTACCAACAGATTTTTTTTGTTGAAATTTTGAGTATTCCTACTTTGGGGCGCAAAATGTGAAATCCCTGAAGAAATAAATTTGAGGATATTTAGTAAGGCAATTGCAAGGCAAATTTATGATTTCTTTTGATTGTTCTAGAGGCCTACCTTGAAAGTGCTGTTTATGCACTTATATCCCATCTGGGGGCGCAAAATTTAACAAGCTCCTGCCTAATGCAGGGAAGGGGGGGCCAAATAAATTAGAGTCAATTGGAATTTGAACGTAATTATGTGAGGGAGCGAAGCAACCCAATTTTAAAATGTTTCAGCATTCTCGCCTTTTTCTTTCTCTCTTTTGCGTTTTTTCCGCCCCCACCCCCTTCAAGTGCCACCCGGGGCACATGCCCCCTCTGCCCCCCATTAATACACCACTGCCTCATACCGTTGGAAACACTATGGATATACTATTTTAATTATATCCATGCTCTATATGCGAGAATCCCGCCCCGGTGTAAATGAGATCGTGTGTCATCCACAGGGACGACGTACCATAACTAAAATCATTATTAAGTCATTCATAAAGAAAAATCGTCATTTAGTCTTCATCAAAATGAAAATGTATTTTCTTCAGACCTCATGTAAGATTTGGATAAGTAACACATATTAATATGTTGTAAATGCTTCTCGGTAAAAAAAATAACACTTTACCCGACTTTTCTTTTCATTCACTTTATTGTTGTGACAAAATATTTAATATACGATACGGTGATTAATGATAAACACAGCTAGCCCCCGTGGATGTCCACGGGCTGCTTCTGCTAGTATATATATGTACCTATATAGACAGAACTAGTATTTTTCGTATTTTTTACAGAATTAGAGCACACACAATTTTGTCAAACCTCTTATAGCTGCAGTTGACTTGGAGCTAGAGCCTATTGCCTAAATCTAAATAAAATATTGAACCTTCTGAATACTGCTATAACATTATTATATAACAAAGACCATAAGAGATTCTGCTCATGAGAAAAACATGTCCTATCCATTGGATTAAAAGAGATTATACTGAATCAATGTTACTATAACTGAAATAAGATTACACAACAAGTCATTATTTAACGTTATGACAGTATCAAATGAAAAGTTCACCGTTTGTTACCTTTTCAGCATTTTCCTGCTTTTTGGCAAACTCCTCATGAGCGGCCTTTAGAGAGATGATTTCTTCTTCGTACTTCTCCTGAAGCTGTTTCTGCAAATTATATTCAAAGTGAAGGGATAATTTGAATAGGAACTGACATTGTGTCATTTATTTTGAATAAGTTTGCATGTAACGTGACCCTCATTAGAATCCACTGTTTTTAAGAGGCTCGCAAAATGTGAAATGCACATATCAAAGGTACTATTTTTTAGAGCGAATGAAAGTGATTTTACTGTTTTATAAAAAAACATTGTACACATATGCAGTAAAAATGTTATTGTGTAGTGCATCAACAGAGAAATTTGCCTCTGATGGTTTACCTTTTTTGTTTGCTTGTTTTGTTTTGTTTTCTAAGCAGGTTTTATAGAATTTCACTTTTTTTTTTTAAAGAAAAACATTTCATCCCTTGTTTGCTTTTATTGGCTACCTTGGTTGATAAATATATTTTTCATAGCCCCAAAAGTGTAATGTATTACCTTAACCCCTACCATGCCGTGGGCGGCAAATCCCGCCCAAAAATTTGAGTGTTGAACATTTTGTTTGGGCGCAGAATGGCTTGAAAATCCTTCCTCATACAGAAACTTGTGCCGTCAATATAATGTTTATTCCTATGCAATATATCTTTGCCCAGTTTGCTCAAGAGAAAACGCACTGAAAGTTAATATTTAACTCTTGAAAGTTCGCTTTTGACAATTCCTCAAAAATCTGGTGGCATGGAAGGGGTTAAATGTTGACATTTCTTGCAGTATGACGAGCCTCAAGCATAAGGGCATTATTGATAGCCACAATGCAATGGATTAACATTGTGTTCTCATTGACATTTTGCTAAATGATAATGAACATATAACCCATACAAAAATTACCTGATCTGTTTTCATCCTTTCAAGCTCTTCCTCATTCTCCTTCTTCTTTTTCTCTAAAAGAAGAACAATCTCTGCTCTATGACTAGTCTCCATGGAGGACTTCAGTCCATCTAAGGCACTTGTCTTCTCTCTCTCCAAGTCTTCCTTAACCTGTAAATTCGGGACAAGAAAGTGTTCTTGCTTTCAAATTTTGATTGCATATTATTCCTTTAGATTGGCAATACATCCCAGAATAAATTGTGATTTCAACAAAAATGGTACAGTAAATGAAGAGAGATAACTGGCAATGTAAGATCGCAGAACAGCAGAGTAAACCCAAACAATGCACATAACAATCGGACAACATTAACTATAATTAAAGGAGCAAAGTAAAAAAACGCGTGAAATTATTTGTGATTGTCACAGGTGGATATTCAAAATTAACATTTTACATTTATTTTCCTCAGTTATTCCAGGGAGCTTGTAATCATGTTAAACGATTTTATTACTGTTTTATTAAAGCTGTAGAACTGATAGTGCTTGGCAGTTATAACAGGTGTGTAGCATGCCTGATAGCTGATTATTAGCGTAGAATCTTTTCGGGTAGTGTTTTCTTTGTGACCGCTTGCCTGTGGCAACGTATGCAAATGACTTTGTTCCGAACGTGTTTAAGCTCTTACATACTGAGGCTTACGGTCTCTATTGGTTAGGCGTTAAATGGAGAGTACTTTTTGTGTTTACGGGTTTAAAAGGGAAGTTGGGGTAAAGGTCATGAGCCACGCCCGAAGTGTTAGGTCGGGCAAGGCTACGAGTGTGCCGATACAGGGAAACCGGCATTACGTTTTCTGTTTTCATTGAGACATGTTGTCTGCCAGCAAGGAAAGCTGAGATGTTTCTGTTAGCCAGAGTTTGCTAAATTTTCAGTTGTTGAACATGACATACCTACACTTCAATAGCCATATATCTTAGTTGGGGAAAACTCACGTGCGGTGGTAAGCATTAATTTTAATATTTTTATCATTTATTGCTTATCATACAGTATTTAGAAATTTGAGTCATAACTATAAAAGAATGTTACTAGATAAGCATGATAGAAAGTATCGATAAAAGTTTACATAGTTTATTGAAGACTGTTATTATACTGTGAAAATGGATTAATTATGATACACGGAAGAGTTGTAATTAATTGTTTTTCTACTAATAACATTGTCATTTTTCAACCAGGAATAGATAGTGTGTATGCGTATGATCGTGGGTGTTTGTGCTTAGAAGGGACTTGGTAATGATAATGTTTAGATGAAATTTCTAGAAGAAAGATTGGATTCTTCTTTTAAACAGAGTTTTATTTCGGGGTTCGACAATTCGACGTCGGAGACCAGTCGATGCATACAGCCGGACAGTTACGGGGTTCGGACGTCAGAGGACGCTGTCGTTGGGTCCACGCCAGAAGTCATCGACGATGAGTCACCAGTAGACACCAGATGGTCGTCGCCCATGATGCCGGAATCTACACAAGTTTTGAAGTCGAATGAACTGAGAAGTTTTCGCGTTTCGGCATGCCACGGGGCTCATTAATGAACATTTCAGGTTTTTCCCCTTTTTTGTATGAGTGCGTTTTGAGTGTGTGAATGGGTGATTTACTTATACAGATTTAATTACTACCGATCGGTTTTACTGGACCATAAATAATTTTATTGGTTTATATAACTGATTAATTTTATTATAGTAGAATTTCACTGGTTTAGAAAATCATTATGTACAAGAGCTGAATTATAATTTAATTAAATATACTTGAAATAAATTCAAAGTCTGAAAAGTCTGTTATTTAGTCTCTGGTCCTAGGATCTCCTTCTCTAATTTTCCACCGGCTCTTAACAGGGCCGTGACAGTGATGTATTTGTCAAACAGGGTATCTTTCTATCAGAATGTGTTGATAACGAAACATACATAAATAACCAAACGTTAGGGTAAGTAAAAATACATACATCTGAACATCTAAAGCTCATGTATATCTGTATTTGTCTGGTTACGACTTTTGAGCAACGAAATGGATGGTTAAGAAAGAAAATTGTGGAGAATGAGTTTCGTGAACAAATGAAATATTTGAATGCCAACCTGCTGTAGAGACTCCTCTTTGAGAGCACTGATCTGCCTCTCCAATTTTTCCTCTAGACCCTTCTTCTCGTCACAGAGCTCAACATAGAGGGCCTTGGTCTTGTGTAGTTCATTCTCTAGATCGGCCATCTCATTCCTGTAAGGTGAAGAGCGTAGGTTTAAGGAAGGTGAAGAGCGTAGGTTTAAGGAAGATTAAATGGTGTACACCAAGGCAGTTGTTTATATCAACATTTGATATGTTATGCATTAAATCTGGCATAATAGAGTATCATGGTGTTGTGAAATAGCATAATTGAATTCACAACAGGAATTAAAGAACTCAATGAACCTTGTTGGAAATTTTAAGGACTCTGACACTCTTTACAGCCTTTTGTCAGCAGTTATAGGACAGAGGAAATCAGAAAAATAGAGTAGAAGCCACAGGGATCCAAAAGGACAGCACAAACTCATAGGGTTTCCATGGGTAAAGTCCCTGGTGGAGGTTGAACGGGCAGTGGTTCAGTAAAAAATAAATAAATTGTTTAAAAAGAGTAAAACATCATATAACATCAAAGCAATCTGCTCAGTCAAGAAGAAACCTGATGTCTGATTAGAGTTTGCAATGGAATGAAGGAATGGAGGACACAGCAATGACATAAATCATCAAACAAACTAACACTATATCAGGGAGCGTTTCATCAAGTGTCTTGTCAGTGATTTTTACTGACAAATTAGCTTTCAGCCAATCAGATGCAAGGATTTCAGTAGCTTATAACAGTTGTCAGTAAAAATCACTGACAAAACGTTTGATGAAACGCTCCCCA
Organism: Heliocidaris erythrogramma; assembly: GCA_025617745.1. NCBI lineage: Eukaryota > Metazoa > Echinodermata > Echinoidea > Camarodonta > Echinometridae > Heliocidaris > Heliocidaris erythrogramma. The sequence goes on from CM046853.1 coordinate 34,056,822, forward strand.
GTCATTCAGTGTATCACCCTTTACCTGACTTCTTGTAACTGATACTGATGAGCTTCAGCAAGGGTCTCCTTCTCAGTCTGCAGCTCTGTGACAAGCTGTTCTCGCATGTTACGTGATGCATCCTCGTGAAGCTGCAAGCAGGTCTTTTGACACCTGAAGAAGTATAAGAGAATGGTAGCACATGACAGACTTGGATTCTACAAAATGACATTCTCAGAACAGTATTTCCACAGTTCTCGATGAAATATCTCCAAAATGCAGTTTTTAAGGTGACTTTTATTGTTCATTTCTATGAAATATACCATATGAATAGAAGAAGGGGAAGCAGAAGCATCTAAAATTTATCACAAACACAAATGATTCAATGATGAGTTGTATCCTTGTCTAATATCTATCCCTCATGAACCAAAGAGGTCATGTAGCCTCAAGGCAACATCTATATATTTCGATTAAAAAACTTTGGCCCCGTCTATTCGTTCAGAAAGGTTAAATTAAACCAAGGTCCATCTATATTGCCCGTTCATTTGACGCGAATCTACACATGCACTGCATATACAGAGGTTTAAACCCTGGTTTAGATAAACCTCATTTGTGGATTGTGGCCTACAAGTTTTTAATCACTTTACTAACAAAAAAAAACAACCCAAAAGACATATAAGGAAGAACCAATCAGAAGGTAAAGAGGCCATAAATGAGCTGAATTCCTACCTGTCCACAGCTTCTTTCTTATCCTGATCACTCTCAGCTACCATCTGGGACATCTCTGCTTTGAGCGCCGCCAATTTCTGCACCTGCTCCTGGAATGCTATTGTTTTAGCCTCAAGGTCTGACTTCAATTTCCCTAGGTCTTCTTTATGAGCACCCATTTCCTTGGAGGAAGTTTCTGATACAGTGTTCCTGAGCGCTTCAAGCTGGGCCTGTTACGTTCAGAGAGAGGCAGGAGGATATTTCATTAAAAGTTTAATATCTCTTGAAGTTGAGCTATTTGTATTGGCTGATTAGCTATTATTTATTAAAACACTCACACATGTTCACAGCACATCATACCGGGAGGGGGCATTAATCAATTGTAGCAAAAGATTCAATAATGGATCATGACTGGACAGGATTGATTGTGACTGTAGTAGAGTAACTTTAGGTCCAACTGAAGGTTTGTGACCTCTCTCTCTCTCTCTTTTTAATTATCAACAATCTCCTGATCCAAACAACCATCTAACCCAACTCACCTCTACTTGACCAACTCTAGCTTCAGCTCCCTCCACTCTCCCTTTCCACTTCTGTCCCTCCATCTTTGCCTCCCTGAGCTCCACCTGGAGCTTAGTGACATGCTCCCGCTTGGAGCGGATGCTCTGCAGGGACCGGCTCAGCTCCGCCTTCAGCCTCATCAGGGTCTCTTCAGGAGACATGGGCTCTTTCAGGCCTCCCTGAGATCTGTATTGAAGAGTAGAGACACATAATTCAAAGCATGGGACTAGAAGAAGTATGCTTATAGACATTAACCCTTTTAAAAAAAAAATATTCATATCACTCCAGCCTTTGAAATAACATATGAGAAATTTTACAAATATGATTACCAACATCTATACCACAAGATTTCAATAAAATCTCCCAAAAGTATAATAAACTTTGTGCACTGTTATAGAAACAACAAATTTTAAGGAAATCCTTTGCTAGTGAAAAAAAAAAACGTTGAAAACTGTTGAAAAACAGAGATAAGAAATCCTATCAAACGAAGTAAAATAAAATATGTTAGCAATATGTAATAAGTAGGAAGGAATTCAGTTCACAGTACAGATAGGCACTGACTGTCTTTCATTTTTGGAGAGTAAAAAGATATTAAAAAATCCTATAATTTTCTCTTTTTTTTCAAAAAAAGGGAAATATGAAAATTTCAGCAATAATTATTTACTTGTCCAATTTGGGGCAATTAAGCATCAACAGACAGACCTCGGCTATCTTTCCTTTCTGAAGAATGAAAAAACTACAATATATTTACCCTGATGGTTGTGGAGTTTTCCAGTCCTCCTTGGCAAGGTTTCGAACTACATCTACATCTTTAGGGGTGGTCGGAGAGTGCTGGTGGACCCCCGACCCTGACATGACCCCAAGGTCAACAGCACCTTCGTACAGCATTATCTGGTCTTTCAAATCAGCCAACTCCTCCTATGACACAAGAGGTTCACAAGAGATTATAAATTCAGGTTGATGATGGGGTTGTAGAAACTACATTATGTTCCTCCCTTGTGTATACTCACTAATCATGATACAGATTTGACTTTGACTTTGACTTTGACAGTTATACTGCCCAACACCCCAAAAACTGGCAGGGGTAGGGTGCGCAGATGGTATGAAGGCTACGAGAGAGGGGTTTTGCTTACTGTTTGGTTAAATTTGAGAGGTGGTTTTGTGAGAGCACTTGAACATAAAGACATTCCTTAGTAAGGAAATATATTAATTTCATACAATATCTATTTTAACAAAGAGATATTAATCGTGATTCTTGGAAAACGTCACTGGAAAATCACCCCAGGACTATACCCCCCTCCCCCTTCCCCTCTCCTCCCATACCAAGTCATCCATATAACCCTTTGGACAACTACCCCCTCAGGATACTTACTTCTGGGCCTCAGGATACTTACTTCTGGGCAATTGATCCCCAAATATATACCCCTTATACATTTATCCATTAGGTGGCTGCCTGACATGTAATTGTGGTCAAAAAGTGTCGGGGTCGGGGGTGGAGGGGGTGGAGGGAAGGGGGGGGGGAGAGTTGTCCAGGGGATTACAGTAAGAGTAGTCATCTAGATACAATAAATCATAATGATGTCTACAAGTTTCTTACCTGTAATGTTTGGCACATATTCTCAGCCATTGCTTTAGATTTGCTCGCATCGTTAAGTTTAACTTGAAGCTCTTGCACCGCTGGCAAGGAACCTATCATGAAAAGAAGGAGCAATGCACGACTGATAGAGGACATAATATTTTTGTTGAGCAATTTCACAAATTTCAATATTTAAAGACTGGGTAATTTAATATTCGAAGAAATTTATGGGAAGAAGGTATACATAATTATCATATAAAACACTTTCAGAAATTACTATAAAAGTAGAAAAATAATTCCAAAAAAGTCTTGATGCACTGTCCTCAATAATAATGAAAAAAAGAAATGAATACTGCTCATTTCTAGCTTTCTACCTTAAATTGCAAACTAATATCATGGTGTAAAGAAAGAGAACATTCTGATTACTGTAAATATATTAAAGATTAAAGATATGCAACTCTTTTAACCAACCTTGTAATATAAGCTCCTGACATCTCTTTTGGCTGTCTTGCAAAGAAGCTGTCAGTCTATTCACTGTTTCTGCATGTTCCATTCTTGCTTGATCAGCCCCTTTAAGTGATGCACTCAGCCTTGCTTCCAACTGCTCAACAAGTGTACTCTACAAGCAGCAACAAAAACAAGTACGAGATTTCAGTTTTAGAATACATTTCCTTGCATACACCACTTGAGAAATATCTGGTTTGAGATTAATATATCTCCAGGGCCCTCTTTCATAAAAACTTGCTATCAATAACAACTGCCCCATTTCTATGACAAATTTGCTCTCAGCCAATCAGCTGCAAGTATTTCAGTAGCTTATAACTGTTATTGTAAGTTGTTATTGATAACAAGTTTTGTGAAACATTTTCCCAAGGGTCAGGGTTGCAATGGGGTTTAGGGTTAGGGTTAGGATCGAGTTTCCTCTGGTGTTCAAGTTAGGAATTTGGTGAGTGTAGGAAACTGAGTGCAGAGCAATTGTAACATGTGTTATAGACCCTGTTGAATTCTATAAATTCCGAGATGAAAATTGTGAAAAAATTATGATAAATTGTAAAATATGCTTATTCCCTACAAATGATCACAAAACAATCACCTTCTCAGAAGCCAACTTGTTAGCTGCATCTACTTTCTCCCTCAGTTCAGCAGTTTCTTGTGAGAACTTCTGCTGCAGTCCCACCAACAGAGAATCCTGCTGTTCCCTTGCTCTGTGCAGAGGCTGTGAACGCTGGACTTCAGTCAGCTGGTGGTTGAGACTTTCTATGGTAGCTTTGGCAGTGTCTAATTCTGAATGATGCTGTGAGTTAAGAAAACATAAAGCATTTAATTTTTTTTTAAAATAAAAACAATAATACTATGTCTTGTTTACTCAGGGTAGCCTCATACTGTTCTCCCTGAGGGCCCTGCAATCATATTATTACCCCGGCTTTAGCCGAGTGACCGTGATAAGGTGCTCAAGCATTCAAGGAATTTCTTCCTACCGGGTACCCATTTACTTCACCTGGGTGGAGTGTGACAAATGTAGATGAATGTCTTGCCAAAGGACATTTAGTGCTGTGGCATGTATGAAACTGTAAATATGTTTTCTTCTTCTTTTTTTTTCTCCTTACGGCACACACAAATTGATGTCATGCAAAGGATCCTCATATATGTATATCTTGTATCAACATAAGGGATTCTGAAATTATACCTTGTAATCTAGTCCAAAGACTAATTTACTCGACTACAAGTCTCTCGACTTGATCCTATTTGATTCTATCTGACCGTGGACTTTGACCATTCCTCCACTTACCATAATTACTCATACAAAATTTGTTTGTGAAGTCTCTTGCAGCCAATTCAGACATGACGTAGAAATCATTTTATTTTTTAAAACTCATGTGGCAGAATTAAATGAGTTTCATGTAGTGTACTTCAAATTTCAGTATCACATATCACACAGATCATAGAGGTCATATTCATGTGCGACTAAGTACTTTTTCCCCCAAAATGCTCCTTGCCAACCCTTTACATGAGTTTGCCATTGCGATTATTTTTTAATTCATTTTTTTCTCAAAGGTAGTCCTGCATCATATCTAAGTGGGGCTTTGATCAGGTAATCTCCAATCAAGTTCCCTATCCCTTTACCTGTTGGTTAGCCTCCGTAAGTGCTTGGATCCGTTGCTGGACTGCTTGTAGTTGACCTCTAAGGGTATGGTTCTCATTGTTCATTTGATTCATCAACTGTTGTGTCTCTCCATAGGTTGTACCTAAGCCATCTCTCTCATCTATACAATCACAAATATCACACTCAATTACAATATACATGTGTATTTGTATAATCATGCTAGACAAGTAGTCTACTCCACCCTATTGTAAATCCAGAAACTTTCACAAATTTGTGAGTGATCACCAATAACAGTTCACAAAAGTTTATCATTTTACAGTATGTTAGAGGGAATCAGATTTTGGCCCACTGAAGTGAAATTCAGGGTGATCGAAATGAGAGATGGAATCTAACTTTGCAATGCTACATTTCAACCTAACCCGAGATAAGATAATGGGAGTAGCATGATAAAGATGCACATATCATTTTAAAACAATTCAAACTGGTTACTACGCATAATTTTATCACCTTGTGCCATAGCAAGTTGATGATTGACATATCATTTAAAACAAATTCAAACTGGTTACTACGCATAATTTTATCACCTTGTGCCATAGCAAGTTGATGATTGAGGATGCGTTTCTCTCTGGCACTCTCCTCACGCAAGGCCTCCAGCTGAGAGGTAAGGTTGTTTATCTCACGCCCCCGAGCCTGGTAGAGTATCTCTAGTTGAGCTATATCTCGTCCTCTGCTTCCTGTAGTAATATTATGACCATAGACAAGAACAATTAGTGTTAGAGCTTTTGGCAATTGTCTCCATGTGGGAGGAGGGACATTGCAAAGCCATGATTGATAAATATCTCACTGTCAACCAGTAACAGACATCTCTAGAAAGATTAATCTAGATATGCTTATTTGCAAGGTTAGATATATGTGGACCAGTTTATACACAAAGTCAAATTTGGTCTACTCTGGAAAATACAAGCCCCCCCCCCCCTCCCCCTCCCAAAAAAAAGGTCAACATTAGTAGCAATACCACATTGACATTTTCACCAATTTCATGATCATGATATGGACAAAAATAGGTGATCACTTTTTCCTATGTTTTTTTTTAAATCTTATTGACATCCTAAGGTATTTATGAGCTCATTTCAATCATTCCCCCCCTCCCTCAATAGACCGCTTCTGTAATGTATACAAATTTATGCACATATATTCTCTAAGCACCTAGTGACGAGCTATTTTATGAACATGCTCTTTATAAATGAGCCTCAATGCTTGGAATCCAGTTTGCATACATTATTTGTTGCTATGCCCGGCAAGCTTTCAGGTTGTCAAGAACAACCTTTGTTTGAAAGGTATGCATAAAATTTGCACACATTACCGAAGCGGTCAATTGAATAGGACTGATATTCACCTGCGTGAGTGAACTCTGTCTGATATGGGTCCGAGACTTGCTGGTAGTGATCACCACCATTCACCATCTGGTCAGACATTATTCTCCTGGTATCACTCCTTGTCTCATCCCCATCATTCTCTCTCCTCCTCTGGTAGTGCACCAATCCAATGTTGGGCTCGCTGGATGCATGCCGAATGACACGCCCATCCTCATGCCGCTGTGGAAAGTGGCTGAGTTCTTGCCATCCTGTGGCTTTGTCATTGGTCACAGGCTTTACTTTGGCAGACTTTGGCGGTTCGTACTGTTGACTGTATCGTTGTTCTCCTGTGAACAGCTCCTCTTCCTCCTCCTTCTCCTCCTCTCGATCTCCTGGAGAATGATGGTAAAAGTTTGATTCTTCTCCGTCTTCTCCAAGACCATTCTCCACAAAGTGATGATCTGCAGGTACCCCATGACGAAAGTTTTCTGCATCCTCAGTCCTAAACACCCCTTGCATATGATCCCCCTGTTCATTTCCATAATGCTGGCTATCCTGTTCGTGTTCGCTCAAATCCAGATCACTGTGATGCTTGTTACCATATGTAGTCCGCCTTGCAGCATCCCACGCAGCAGTAGTGGGGCTCAGTCCTTGACTGTACTTGTTGTGAGGTTCGGGAATCTGAAGTCTGTTGTGATGGTGCTCAAACTGCCAGTCTTGGCTGGTATCTGGGGTGTGGTTGCCACTGCTTTGGGCAGGCTCTGCATGGCCGTTGGTTACAGGGTCAGTCTGGTGGACTCCATGGACACCTGCAACCTACAGGTCACATGAACAACACAGAAAATAAGTTTAATTCCATTTACATTTAATTAGTTTTAAGCAACTCACAGATTTCACAAAATATGTAGGCTAACATCATAGGGGAGAGCTGGATTAGTTGGATTGTTGATCACAAAAGTAGCCATGAAATACAGACTTTCTTAAAGAAATTGTTACTAAATCAGTATGAGCATACAACTCTGTTCTTCAAATAAAAGCAATAACATTATGAAAACTATTAATCATTTAATTGTGAACATCACCACATTAAACATTAACAATACATTGAATTCAGAAATGAAAATTTGACTTTATAATTCATATACCTGTACAAACTAAAAAAGACTAGAAATTTGCCAAGCCCAAACTACTGTGTTTACCATGAATACAAGGATAATGGAATTATACATTCTTCCATAACAAGTTTCATATACGTCGGCACATGTTACTCAATGTTTATTATAATATTCTTTGCTGTCTTTCATTCTTAGTAGAAATTAGTACTGATGGACATCTGTCATACTCTCATAGGAGACAGATTAAATACAAAATGACAACTGACAGTTAGAAGAGTCTTGTTATGTTCCAACTTGAGACATGGTTTGTGTACATAGTGTGGTCTTCTGCATTCCTATGAATACCAGGTATAATTGGTTGTCAATCATGTACTTGCAAAGGCTGCAATGCTAGCAGAAGAGTACTGGTAAAACTCATTGCATCTATAATACTTTCTTCATAATTAACCATATTATAATCACTTTTCCATTCCAACAGGAAAATACACAGCTGAAACAGTGCACTGTGTGTGTTCACATGACAAACACTGGTATTAAAGCAGACAGAGAAATAATGAAACAATAACAACATCATAGTAGAGTAGACTCTTGGTTTTACCAGTTGTACAAAGAGAGAAAAATATTGGCATTTCATAGCAGTTTCATCTTAATTTCTCTTTCATTTGATTGCACTAAAATGATAGAACTCTGATGTGAATTGTAATGGATCTTTTAACAGTCTTATATGTGCTTCGTAGCTGTCTTGTGGTCAAACATCCATGTATGTACATGTAAGCAACATTGGTGAATATGATAATAACCAAAAAGATGCCAATGGTATGAACGATTACTAGTACTTACCCCTGCTGGAGTCTTGAGAGGAGGAGCTCCACCCCATATATGTGGGGTGGAGACCTGGTGATAGGCATCAGGTTTGTACAGCCAATGATGATGGTCATCTGCAGTTGGACTGCAACAATACCAGGAAAGACAATACAACAAAAAACTGCGATAAATACCAACTAAAGACCTAGAAATTATTTCAAGAAGTGGGACTTTTAGTTGAAGACATAATACAGAGCATTATGAATAGGGAGGTAGTATGCACACAGGATGAATTTCCAAAGAAATTGGCAGGATACAGCATCAAGCATTTATGCCAAATATATTAAGAACAAGCAACATAACAGAGTTGGAACAAGTCGAAGAATTGGAGGAAAAAGAAAAGTGAAATGAACAAGAAAGAAAAAGAAAAAGATCAAGAACTGGAAAAAGAGAAGAGAAAAGATAAAGAGAAAAGGAGAGAAAAATATAACTCTGCGTGGGTGTGTGTGTGTGTGTGTGTGTGTGTGTGTGTGTGAGAGAGAGAGAGAGAGAGAGAAGGAAACAGAGATGGGGATGAGAAGAAGGGAGAGAAACGATAGATAAAGGAGATTGAAATATAAAAACACAATGAATGACAATGAAACTGAGGCAAGGAGAAAAGGCAAAAATTGAGACTGACTGACTGACGCAACTGGTCTCGTCAAAAACAGAGGGAAAGTGAAAAGCAAACTACATGTAGGGTAACTTGATGTACAAAGACAGAAGCATACCTTTGCTGCTGAGGAGATAATTCCGGTGAACAGCTTGAGAGAGATGAAGATTCTCTAGAACTTGGGATGGATTGAACATCATCTTCTAGTAAGTCATCTGGTAGAGCCTTAGAGAGTAAGTCCCTCAGCTATAACCAATCAAGAAAGATATATATGAAAAGATAGAAAGCCTATTAAAGTAATTTCTTTATTATGAAGCAGAATGCAAATTCTTACGATGATTACTGCACATTAGATACATAAAATAATTTGTAGAGAATTGGTTGTATAACACATGTTCATGCTATAATGATAATTACTCTGCAGTAGATATATCCAACTCTAACTGAATTCTTCATTTCAACCCTGGACCTAATCCCAATCCTAAACCTACACATAATCTCGGACCTAATCCCAATCCTAACTCTACACTTAACCTAGGACCTAATCCCAATCCTAACCCTACACCTAACCTAGGACCTAATCCCAATCCTAACCCTACACCTAACCTAGGACCTAATCCCAAACCTAACCCTACACCTAACCTAGGACCTAATCCCAAACCTAACCCTACACCTAACCTAGGACCTAATCCCAAACCTAACCCTACACCTAACCTAGGACCTAATCCCAAACCTAACCCTACACCTAACCTAGGACCTAATCACAAACCTAACCCTACACCTAACCTAGGACCTAATCCCAAACCTAACCCTACACTTAACCTAGGACCTAATCCCAATCCTAACCCTACACCTAACCTAGGACCTAATCCCAATCCTAACCCTACACCTAACCTAGGACCTAATCCCAATCCTAACCCTACACCTAACCTAGGACCTAATCCCAATCCTAACCCTACACCTAACCTAGGACCTAATCCCAAACCTAACCCTACACCTAATCTACGACCTAATCCCAAACCTAACCCTAACCCTATATCATTGACTAAATAAAGCCTGGAGCAATGTTGCCAGAGTATATGTCCAAACACCAGAAAGTGATCAGACCATCTACATGAATTGTTTGTCATTTCATGGGTTTTATTTGAACAGACTTCAGAAGTTCTGAAAAAGCTTACCTCAAAAAGTAAAACTTTGATGTCTCCTACATTTTCTAACACCAACTCTGTATCCAGAGTTTTAAGGCTGCTGAGCAGACCTGCTACTCTCATTCCTCGTGCTTCACCTACCATACCTCTGGCAATGTCCTTATCTTTTATTTCAGAAAGTCCTAACAACACATTTCACTTCAGCTTCAGATATCCATTGCAAATAGAGATCTAAATTTGTGAAGACTTTGCATTCTAAGATCTCCATGTTTTTGTTTGGGGGTCTGATCAGGTAAATAATACACTTTGATTGAAGAAGCTACATGTAGTATCCACTCTGACAGGAACCCATCTGCAACTTCTTCCACAATTAAAAGTTGAAACCACTATAAATCACAAAATCACAGTAGAGAAAAATAGTCATCAATGAAATACTCCAGAATTAAGAATCCACAACAGGAAACAATTGTTTTGATCCTTTCAGCGTACATTTTGCATTCTAAAAATTGATTAGTAACAACAGCAGAAGGTCACAGAAAGTGTAATATCCACAAGAGGATAGAACCATTTTGATCCTATCAAGGTAAATTGTGCATTTGAAAAATTGATTTGCACAAATAGTTGAGAGTTTGAGAAAGTGTGACCTGGATTGGCCAGTACCTTACAAATAATCCCCACTGACAGAGGCCAGGTTCCTTCAGATCATTAAGGTGATTCTCCAGAAGGCACAACTCAAGGAGATAATAAGCAGAACCAACGGGGCATTACATTGGATGAGATCTTCCATGTGACTTTAAACGTGACCTAGATTTTCTCCAGTCTAATAATCACAAGCTAATCCCCTCCCTCTCTCTTTTCCCTCCAGCTTCTGAAGTTCATTACATGTACGTCAGAGCTGCTGGATTTCTCTTTCTTGTGAACTCAAGCAAAATAAACACTTAAAGATTGTTATCATACTCTTTCTGAACTTATCTGTTTAACAATGCTTGGTGATTTGGTAATAAACTGAAGACTTTACAATAGACTTAGTACCATCAATGGATGCTTACATGCTTAAAAGGATTCTGAGAAAGTCACAAAGATGTTTTTAAAAATCAATACGAAATCAGTTATTCAGAGTGGCAATTTACAGCTTTGCATTAAAAGGGAAATGCCCAGAGCAGTCTCGCCTGCATTAATTGAGCAATTATTGAGGCAAAATTTTGGTGAAAAATCAAAGGTTAGGGGTACGTAAGGGGTGCTGCCCCTAGCCCTGAGCCTCCCCCCCCCCATGTGGGCCAGGAACACTATTTGTATAACTCAAATCCCCTTCAACTACCATCTATTGGGCGGTGAAGTTCATTTGAAATCAAGCTGTGTGATTTAAAGAAGCAGAATATGTGTACATGAAATAATTGCCATTGGGACACTTTTGGGGTGCTGCCCCTCCATCAAGACCCCTTGAAGATAATGATCTACTATATTTGAACAATTTTAAGTCTACTTCCCCAAGAATGATTCCTACCTAGTTTGTTACATTCTAGGTAGCAATACGTTTTACAGGCGGAGGAAAAATGTCAATGTGGTGTCATAGGGGCCAAATGCCCCCCCCCCACCTCCAACTCCACTCCCTCCTTAAGGATTAGGTACCCTATTTGCATTAATTTAGATCCTCTTTCTCTACTTAAAGATGATTCTTACCTAGTTTGGTTAGAACCAAGCCATGCATTAAAAAATTATCTCATTTTCACAATAGGGGCACTTTAGGGGTGCTGCCCCTGAGCCCCTTTGGGGGCAAGGTGCCTTGTTTAAGAAATTGAGGTCTCCGTCCTTCCTCTAAGGATGATACCTACCAACTTTGCTTACAATCTTCCAACAGGGCTAAAAGAAGAAGCAAAAATTAATCTAATTCCTGCCATTAATGGTGCTCTTGGGGGTGGTGCCCCCACGACTTAAACCCCCCCCCCCTAATATTGGTAGATACCCCATCGGTATTGATTTAGATCCTCCTTGCCTAAGGATGATCCCTGCCAATTTTAGTTGAAATCCACCACCAGCAAAGTTTTGAGAAGAAGTCAAATGCATGTGTACAATACATGTACACAAAACTAAATTTTACCAAAAACTTTAAAGTTAAACTGTCAGTAAGTGACCTTTAATGTGATGAAAATGTACGATTTGAGTATTCATTTGAAAGAGAACATAAAGACAATTCCTACAAAGAATGATGCCAAGTTTCAAAGAATTTGAACAAATACTTTTGAAATAAAGTAAAAACTCAAAAACTTAACCTCAGGTTAAGTTTTCGGAACACAATTTAACTCAATTGACCTTAGTTGACCTTTGACCTTGACCTGAAATTTGTTCCACATTATTTGTGATACTCTACGACCTTTGTGTGCAAGTTTCATGGAAATTGAACATGTACTTTTGAGAGCATTTCCAAAATTGTTGACGCCTTTGTCTCGCTTTTTGCTTACGCAGGCGAGACAAAGATGGAGTCTCAATGAATGCTGAATTAATTTAGTTGCATTTATTTGAGATTACAGATACTATCCATTTTTATTTGAGGGGGGGGGGCCCTACCTCAAAATTAATATTTATTTCACGTACGGACAGCAAATATTTCTCAAAATCCTCCACATGAAATCTGGTGGTAAATCCACATAGATGTGCTTTTGACAAGCAGACACATTTTTTTTTTCCTTTTGAACACACTTAACAATGATCATTTTGCTCAAAACTTTCCACATTCCTCAAGCATATTAATTCAACTACTTTCTTTTCTACATTAAAAATATTACTGATAATCTTAAATTTGTGTTTGCATTTGAATATATATAAAGCAACCCTGATGATCCATTTTTAACTTCATGTTTAGAAAACAGCTTTATAAGAATTGCCTCGTCAAGCATTTGATGATGCATCCTATTATAGTACAAAGTTGATCAAGGAAAAAAAAGGGGAAAAAACCCCAAAAGGCAGCAGCTCACCAGAACTCATCCTACAGTTCCTAGAAATAGAGGGTAGATACAATATTTTGTTTCACTTTGAAACTTCAATTTTAAGCGGCTTTCCGCATCATCCATTACAGAGTTGACAGATGTATGACAGATCAATCATTGAACTTTGAAAGTTAATGATTCAAAAGGCTGAATTCTAAAGATTAATTACAAAGACTTCCCTAGTTGATCTAGACTAAGGGTTTTATTGATATGCTTAGACACTATTGTCAAAACACAGAACAATAAGTTCAAGCTAGACCCTGTTTTTTTAAAATTAGCTCTTTTTTGAAAAAACTTCCATAGCTAAATTGCTCTCAGCTCCAATGTATATATGCAAATTGCATTATTATTCTGCTATATATGCTTGAATCAATGAAAAAAAATCCAAAAATGTGTCAAAAATGATCTTCCCACAAAATTTTTTTTTTAATGTATTGGCACAATGTAAATTGATTTTGTTTGTTTGTTTGCCTTTATTTCTGCATTCTAATAACATACAATAAATCGAATTTTTACATAAGTAAAAAATCATGTACAATAATAGTATACATAAACATAAGACAAAGCATACAAACAAGATTAAGGAATATAATAGACCTATGTAAATATTTTTCTCCAATAAACTAGAGAGGTAATTCAGAACGCAGGAGACCGCCATCGTGAGCGGTTAGGCTGGAAATGGATGGCGGCCTCGTAAAAAAGATTAAAAAAGATTTTAATAGGCGACATAACTGTCTTTGTAAAACTGAGTGATCAAGTGGGTGCAGTGCAATTGCAGGTGCGGGTGCACATAGTAGATACTAATTTAAAGCGTGGGCACGTATGATTGTAGTGTCTTTCGTTTAAGTATAGCTTTTAAGGAGTAGATGGTTGAACAAGATTTTATGTTATCAGGAAAATTATTCCCCTTTAAAAGTGTAGCTTTTAAGGAGTAGAAGTAAGATTTTTTTTATGTTTAATATCGGGGAAAATTATTCCCCTTTAAAAGGGACCAATCTCGACGAACAACAGTATTCTGTTAATTACAGGTGTCATATAAAACTTCAATATTACCCATAACCTGAATTTTTAAACCACTCTGTTTGAAGATATTGAATTTTCAACAAAAAATAACCTCAATAGTATGAAGATGTACATTTTGATGAGGTTACGGATTCACTTCTCAAGAAATCACGCCAAAGTTGTAAAGTGACTTTTTTATAGGTGCAGTAAAAACTATACAGCATTAGCGTATTGAAACAAAATTCAGCATCAAATAAATATAAAATGGATAATCTATATTTTTTCTAAGTTAAAATTTTGTTCAAGTGCAAGAAATCAAAAATTTTACTAGGCAAATAATCTTAAAACTGACAAAGCCACTTGTAAAATCTTGTGCGCGCTCCACACATGTGTGTATAATTAATATACGGTACGTACGGAAGTGTAATGTAAATAAAGCCAGCTACATGTAGCTGTACATTCTTACAAGCGTCACAAATTCACTGCTTCACTCGTGCAAAACTGACACCAAAATCGCTCTAAGAATGATTTACTTTACGTAAATTTGCTAGATTACCTGATTCAGGGACTCTTCAACTTTTACTATGCAACAAATATGGAGTTTCAAAGTTGAAAGTGAAATTTATTTTCGTCTCATGTATGAATGATCTAGACTGGACAAATCCCTGCCGATGCACACAAAACCTATTGAAGCCTATTCAGCCATTAAAGCTACATTGGAGTACAAGCTTAGAATCCAGATAAGTTTGTACATGTTTAAGTGCGAGCGGTGACTTCCACTATATGCGTAATCTATCAATTTTTAGCAAGAATTTGTGCGGTAATAATGGAAGAATCAGCCAGTAATCGTAGCAGAGGACCTGTAGGATATGATCAGATATTGCACCAACCCGTCACGTAAGAAGAGGTATCTAGCCTGAGAAGAACTCAAATTCCGTCTCCAAGCCAGAGGCTAAAGTAGGAAGCATCGCTGACGATACCCAGCGACAGCAACTGAGCTTGAAGATCAAGGACGAACTCTGATGCCTCAAAATGGTCTTCACAAACAACTCAGTATTTTGAGTAAATGTACCACCTGATATTGAATATTGTCGTCCCTATTTGGCACAGCGATTGCGATCCTTACGCGGGTCTGGGATAGAGAAAAATGATTTTTCCGGACATTTTTCTGGTCGATTGACGCAGTTGAACGCTTGACACATCGGCATGATTGCTGTGGGCGTTTTCCTGGAAGCAGTCGGGGCTCAGTGCTCCGAACCTGCAACACAGAGGAAAGTCTAAGGTGGCCAGAAGTCAAAATAGCCAAATTTGGCTATGAAAACATCCCATGTAAATTACGGCAAGAAAGGTAACAGCGCTCGTATCCGAGACGTCGCTGAGAACAGCATCGGAACCGAATTTGCATACGGACAGTGAAAAAGTCGTGTTTTTCTTGTGATTGGACTGAAATAGTCTTTTTTCCACCACTGAGGTCGGAATAGCATAACGACATAAATTTTCAAAAAACGTCAGGACTGTTCCCTTTTAAGCAAAAAGAAGAAAATAGGCATAAAAGCAAATAAATAATGAAAACAGGTTTTCTTACCTCTTGTTCTCTGTGGAGGTCATCAAATTCTAGCTCTTCTTCTTGCTCTTCCTGCAAGTCTGGTCCATCAAAGTTAATACTCTCCCCTGGGTGAGCCATACCTCCTCTCTATCCTTTAATCAGCCTCAAATATTTCCATACAATTTGTCTGTGTAACTTCCTGCATGTATACATGTTTGTACCTGAAAAAAATATAAAATTCAAAGTCAAACAGTTGTTATGCCATCATTTCCCAGTGGGTACCTATTAACAGATCATACCAATTTTGTTGCAAGTCATCACTGCGATTTGAATTGTTTACCTAAACTTTGTCTATGAAATGAAAGAAAATTAATCAAAATTGGCTGAGAAATGAAGTTTGAGCATTTTAGATTAGTGGATGAGCACCAAGTAGTGATGCCACATGATTTTTTAATTTTCAATAAACATGGTTTATTTGTATTCATTTGATCGAGTAAGTCTATCTGTCCAATGAAGGTAGATTTTTTTTTCATATAATTGAGGAGTATGAAAATTATTGCATGATTAATGGGGTCAATGACAGACTTTTTTCCACAGGTTACTATATAATTGACACAGTCCCACCAGTTGAACCTGGTTGAAATTGGTGTATGGAAGATTACTTCTACCCATTGTTTTTTTAGGGAAATGTCCTATATCATTGATTTGAGCTTTTTTATTTTTATTATTTTTTCAGTTGTTATGATGGATTTAATTTCACAATTATTCTATAATTAAATAATGAAATGTTTATAGAATTACTTTGGTAGAAAGATGTGATATCTTGAGCTTGTTGAGCATGATTTGGATGGTGGTGGAATCGAATGGGCCTAAAACACAGTTCATGTGGCATCACAACACCAAGTTCATAACAGAGTGCATGACATAGAATCCTACATTAATTGCTCCACAGTCAATATTTAACATGAAATGAACAGGGACCAAAATTTTGACGACCAAAATATTTTTTTTTGGGGGGGGGGAGATTCAGGCACTCACAGCAACCAAGATATGTACACAATGACTCCGATACAATGCTTCGGCAGAACTAATAATAGTAAATTACGGATACCATTTTTGGAATCATCTTTTCCAACATCGGTAAGTTGAATTTAGTGTATTTCATAGACATGCTGATGTCCGTATTTGTAAATCAAATGCCGATTTTGAGTGAATGTTGTTGAGTTTTGTGCAGTACAGTGTTAGTGAGTGTTTGAAAGTGTTGAGGTGTATGAGTCAGACTACATCATTACAATTTACATGTAAATGTCAGAAAACTTGCTATGTGTGGTATAGATCTAGAGATCCAGAAGAAGGAACTGAGTGGAACTAAGATATTTTAGCATGACGGTATGGCCAGGGGTCCCAAAGCTACAGGTATGTGGATGTGTAATGCGACACGTTCTATATGCGTCTTCTGTGACTGAGCAACGAGAATTCATCGAGGTTTGCCAAAAAGAATGAGTAATTTCCCTTTATTTTTGTGTTATTATCATTATTTGGAAATCGGGGTGAAATTCTCATCAGTCAGCCTCAAAATAATTATTTGCATAAAAGTTACATTTATTACACTGACATAGCTCAAGGACCCTTTCAATTTTCTTGAACAATATTTAACACGGGCATCCTGAAAATGTTAGGTTAACTTAGTTACTGACATTCGTTCGTCCTAATTCTTCCAGTGATTCAGCTTCACAAATAGGTAGAACCAAAGTAGGCCTAGGTGAAAGGAATTCACAAAAACCATTGAATTAAAAGTTTTTTAGCCACTGAAAACAAAGTTCGTAGCCCATCATGAAAAGTATTTTTTATTTTATTTTTTGCAAAATTTTCCAAGAATTTTGGTGTTTTTAATTTTAGTATTTTACCTCTTCAAAAGTTCAAAACCGCTGCCAAAATTGACACAGCCCCACATATGCCTGGATTGAAAGCTCAAGCTTGGGCCCCCATCATCACCAGGAAATCTGAACAGCTAAGCCTAAGGATATTTCTGCTCAGTTAGTGCAGCTTAAATTTAAAAATTAACAGTTAATGAATGTGTCAGTGTTAATAATACATAAAATTAAAATTAAAAAACAACATGAAACTGAATAGATGGGCCCATTATTATTTTTTGCTTAAGAATTGCAGTGGAGCGTAAATCGTTGCATTTGATACTATTTTCTCCTGAAAACAAAATTCTTTTTCAATTCATTTCAATTCGAAAAAGATTCCTGTCTTGAAGCTAAGATAAAATGCATCATTCTCTCACCTCCGGATCAAAACAAGCGTCCACTGGCGATGGCTGATCCATTCGAGCTACCCGCCATTCCACAACTTATATGTCGCCCTCTATTAGGAGTTCTGTGGGATATCGGAGGAGCTGGCTAGGCTCGGGGAGCTCAGAGAGCTAGCTGAGTGTGTGTGTGACGTGAGTGAGGGAGCGGAGGGGGGGGGGGGGGGGGGGGGGGGGGCGGGTGGAAATATTTTTTTTTAAATAATGGTTAGATGTGATGTGGTCAATTGAAGCATAGAGTTTTAGGAAAGTTGGACTATCTTTTTTCAAAATGTAGGTAGGCTTGCTTAAAGTTACAGAATACATCTTTGATTAACAAGAGGGATGAGGTATCCTAAAAACCATAGCTGAGCCAGGAAGGTAAAGGGGCCGTGTCCCCTTTTGAAAAACAAACCAACCAATATATAGAGTCTGTTGGCTGATTGCAGGAAAATGGCATTAGCCTTCCAAAACACACTCGAGTGCTACTATAATCCACTACTAACTTGGTATCAATATTTCATTTAGGGGATGAAATATCAGAGGACGAGGCAATAGAATGAGGGAGAGGTTGGAGGGATACAGGGCTGTATTCTTGAAAGGTGCGTAATTTTAAGCCCCCTCCTAAGTGTGTAGATTTAAGCCACTGAATTATGGAAAGCCAAATGTCACCCACTTTTAATACTACAAAATCGCCATAGACTCCCTTTAGTTCTGGAACTAGATGCAAATACAAAAACCTCATGATAGAATTGATTTCTGATGCTAATTTCATGCCAGGAAATGATTTTGTTTCTTTATTTTGTTACATAAATAGAGTAATTCATACAGGATTTAGGGGTTGACAAATGGCCTTCCATAAATCATTGACCTAAGCCACTTTCGAGAATACGGGCCCATATCATCTTCAAATACTTGCCTTTCTCTTCTTCTTTCTCTCCCCCTCTCTCACACACACACACACACACCTTTTTTCCCCCCTCCGTCTCTCTTATTCTCTTTTTTTTTTGCGATTCAACTGGGGAGATGTAACCCCACCCCACCCCCAGCTATGCCACTGGATATTTCAGTGTTAACATATTAAGAACCTCGTATAAATGGATTTTTTTTTTTTCATTCATACCCTACAGCAACGGAAATGCATAAGTAATCAAATATTCTCTTTTAAATTTATGATCATGACGCTGTTAAAGGTTCAAATACATGATCCCATCAGAGCACACACACATTACTTTTACTCTAAAGCCAGAAACTTTCGCGACACAAAACTTACGCGAATCGCAATAATTTTATGTTGTTTCAATTGCGATTTGTTTCTGTTTTTTCCAGTAAACATATCCTTCGAATAACACTCCTTATACACCTATTTTGATTTGATAAGAATACAACTGAAATAACAGAAGTCCCAGTGATTAGGGGTGTTGAACTGTTTTTTAATGGTAGACAAGCCAGAAAGGCACAAGCAAAATCACACAGATTAAATGAAGAGGTATGTACAATAAGGTAGATACTACTTTCAACTACATACATGTACATTGATCTAAACATCATGACAAGAGGGTCGTATGTTACAAGTTCTGAACCAAAATACAATACATAGGGTGAACTCCAATAACTAGAAAACCCCTGAATTTCATAGCTTTGATGCCATAGAAAGTGTCACAAAAATAAAATGCTTTGTAAGAGTAGGCTAAGTTACCATTTACCATCACAGTTACATTCAACTATATAATCCTGAATGGGTGAATTGATTTCAAGGGGAATGATCAGAGAAAGCAAATCATTTTTAAGCCATGGATCTAATATTCAACCAACTTGATGATATGAATATAATCGAACATCAAGATGCAACTGAAACAGCAATGCGAATTTGTATTTGTGATTTGTAAAACATTGTTCTTTTCACATGCTTTCAAACATTTTTCCAGGTTATAGAACTTAATTGTAAAACAAACCATTTGCATATCTCAATAACAATGAATGATGCCAGAGACAAATAAAAATTCAATATAAATATCACTCAGCAAAAAATTCCTGTAGACCTGTAAACTGTTGAAATAATAGGGATTTCCTTTTAGCACATTGATCAGAAACTATACTTCTAGACATGTTTTAAACAGCACAATGCTTTGAAGTCTCATAATACGTAATACATGCATGCCAGTATATGTCTGATGTAGCCCCCCATATGCCACTTTCCTTTATGGCACAATAATGTGAGTCAACAAGCCCAGTTAAAAAAAAAAACCTTTGTAATGTAGAGTAAAGCATCTTCCTCGAGATACTGGACCATTTAAAGTTGAAGGGAATTCAGATTGACTAGTTTGAGGTAAATACTTTTGACAGGTATGCCTCATATTTTGTTAATTTAAGGAATCAGCAAACACATACTAAGCATAACTGATTATTTAACATAAATTGCTGAAGTCAGATTGAAAAGCCACAAAGTGATAATTCAAGTAAAAGAATAGTCATTTACATATGATGAAGTCAGTATTGAAATCATATATAACTGTACAGCAATAGGTAAAGAAAATGAAAGGACATAAGTCCTTGATAACATAACATGATAAGTGCATGGACAGTACATTACAATCATTAACTGTATTGATGATATAGTAATTTTTTTTTTAATGTTACCTCAAAAACATGATATGTCTACCCATAAGCTCTGTATGTATGGTCTTTCTGACCAGGGTTTATACCAGCCTGCATATCTAGTTTTAACATGGAGTTTCAAACACATTGGTTTGAGCAATATCGAAATATCCTGAACTCCTCATGATGCAATATTTGATCACTTTACTTACAATACAATCTCCTGTCAACTTTACAAGTCAATAATAATTTTTTGTCAAGACAGAAATTTCAACAGGAAGAGAATAGAGTAAATGACAAGACTGAGCACTTCACGCATACCCTTTCAACATGTTTGAGGGGTAAAAAATGTATACATGAATTAGTGCAAATTGTAATACAATATATTTTCTTTCACAGCAAAATTGATAACATAGGTTACATGAACAGTGCTGAATACTTAACTGGAAAATGTGAAAGAGATCATCATGCATTTTTTGATAGCACATGCCAACTCCACGTTTGCATGGATTTTTCAAAAGCTGTTTCTACGAACAGAACGCAGCATTTGCAAAGAGTGGTGTAAAGTCTTGAGCTAGCTGAGAAGCAAGGGTCTTATCACTCCAGAATATGCAGAGAAGAAGATTGAAATCATAGAGAACTGGGGAGCATTTCATCAAGCGTTTTGTTAGTGATTTTTACCGACAATTGTTATAAGCTACTGAAATCCTTGCATCTGATTGGCTGAGAGCAAATTTGTCAGTAAAAACTACTGACAAAACGCTTGATGAAACGCTCCCCAGGAAAAGAAGAGGTCTCAATCTCAAACAGTGTCCACGGTTATACCCCAGTCACACCAGAAGACCGATGCCAGACCGACAATATAACAAACCAAAAAATTACATTGCCACCGATGGCCAAGAACTGGTCGGTTTTGGAGTAGGTGTGGGGTCGGTTTCGCAGTGTGACTGAGGTATATTAGTTGTGTAATTCATCAGGGCCCTGTTTCATAAAACTTGTAATCAATAACAAGTCACAATGACAGTTATAAGCTACTGAAATCATAGCATTTGGTTGGCTGAGAGCAAATTTGTCATAGATCTGTTGCAATTGTTATTGGTAACAAGTTTTATGAAATGGGGCCCAGATTGCTGAAACTTTTCTGATTTCAAACCAAATTCCCGTTTAACCCATTCCAAACTATCATCACTGCTTAGGCTTTTTCTTTTGAGGGGTGAACGGATAGGAGGGTTGTTTTGGGAAGGGAGTAATCAATTTTCTGTTCTTATCTGTCCTTTTCCTTACACTTTTTTTTGCAATATCCATCCTCTTCCTCTACTCCATTCCATTCATATTCAAAAAATAATCCAAAAGGGGGAGAAAAAAATTAGAATACGACAGCTAGAAGAGAGAGAGAGAGAGAGAGAGAGAGGAAAGTGGAACATTGAAGCCCAAGAACCCATTGCCTCATACAAATGCTCATTGGTTGACCAGCACAAAATGCACCAGATCGAAATGCAGCATAACTGTATTGAGAAAATGATATGCTAATAACATGTGCCAAAGATATCATAGCAAAAGCTAATTCAATATTCCCTTGTAAATTGTGACTAATTATTTAAGCAAAATTGACACATAAAAGTAGCAGAATGAACTTAAACAGGATGCATCATTTTCTAGGGAAGCACCACAAGAATTTCAGCTGATTATTAGATCCTAATATTTATGCGCAGTGCATGGTAGTTTTAGAAAAACAGTAACTATTAAAGATCAAGTTGAGTTCTGGCCATGTGATTACATTGTGAAAGAAACTGCCTGGAAGCAATTGGGAAAGGCTGATCATGTCTAAATAAGGATTGGTGTATGCTGTGAGGTTTTGGAATCATCAAAATGATAAGAAATCAACCCAAACTCGCCCAAAAGCACAAGCACCTCACAGAGAAATGGGTATGATGGGACTGCACACAGATGGGGCATGAATGTTCGGCCCGAACACTTCAGCGAGTTTTCATCATAATTCGAATATAAGGGCATTTGAAGAAAAATCCTTTTCAGGGGACATTTCTGCTATGATCTTCTTCCAAACTGACATAAAAGGAATGAGACAACTTATTTTTCACCTTTCCCAGAACTCAACCTTCCCTTTAAGAACATCAAGCACAAGAAAGCAGCATATATTGGTAATTGTTACCGAGGTCTGGAATATTTGTTCATGGAAGAAACCATTATTTCTACATGTTGATTGGCATTTCCCTTTTATAGTGAATCTTATGATGGTTAATAACTGGGATGACCACATGCTAAATGTGTATACCCTAACCTTGCAAATATATATAGTTTGTGACCACACACAATGGGATACTAATCTACATGAAAAGAGATATGTGAAATCCTATTGACATGATGTTTGTTCATACAAGTTTGTTGATACAGCACAACATCAAATAGCACATGTGGGGCATGTCCACAGATACAAATAGAGCCTACACTTTTACACTGTGTTGTTGCTCTATTTTGAGTTAACAGAAGTGTGAAGAAAAAAAAAGAGAATCTGACTTCATTCCATGGTGGTTGCCGTTAAATATGTTCCATTTGCATCATATTGACATTTAAATGGGATAAGATTTTTGTGAAGTAGTCCTAACCTAAAAATAGCTGAATAAAGCCTTGCCTGGTTCACACATGGTACGGTATAAAAACTTTTTTTTAATAAAAAAAAAAGCAGCAATATGAATAATAAGCATAGTGTTTTGCACATTTCTTTGTCATTTCACAAAAAAAAGAATACACTAAGGGGGCCTTGTTGCACGCCGCCACTTCTTTCCATCCCCACTTGCCATTCATTACCCACGCCGATAAAAATCGGTAGGGTTATGTAAAGGGCTCCGTATGTTTGTTTCTTTGTTTCTTTGTTTGTACAAGATAACTAGAGAACGGTTGAACGGATTTGCACCAAATTTTCAGGGAATGTTCGGATAGTGACAGGAAAGAATTGATTGGATTTTGGTGATGATCGGTTGACGCCTGCAAATTCTGTGTAACCTTGTAGTTTTGACCCCATAGTTAGTATAGTATTGCAACTACTCTGTAGTCTGCCGCCTTTGACGGCCTTTCTAGTTTAAATATGAAATGGTTTTTACTTTGCTGCAGTGGTTTTTGGAGGTGGTTTACCAAGCCATGTGTGAACAAGGCTTAAAAGTGATCACTGGAATGAGACTCAAAGCACTAAGTCATAAAATCAACAAAGTATATAAATGTCACTACATTATAAAAAGAGACCAGTCATAAAATCAGGGGAGCGTTTCATTATAAAGCGTTTTGTCAGTGATTTTTACTGACAAATTTGCTCTCAGCCAATCAGATGCAAGGATTTCAGTAGCTTATAACAGTTGTAAGTAAAAATCACTGACAAAACACTTGATGAAACGCTCCCCTGATGTGTTGTCTTTACTCTACAAATTACAGATTTTTTTCACAAATGTTACCATCTGTGTCAAAATGCTTCAAATACGAAAAAGCATCTTTAAAAAAGACTTTTTAAAAATTGCTTTAAGATACAGAGCTTTTCAAAAACTACAGGCTTCTGGGGGAAATTTATTTCAATATGTTTTATCAACAAGGAAATTTCTAATACATACATTATACTCATCAACAATGTGACATAAAAATGACATTACATTGACGACTAAGCCCTAAAATGACAATGGACAGGTGAAAAGCTATCATTCAACAAGTAAAACACTCCCAATTTATGCATCTTTTTACATGAAGTGGATCACTTTTTTGGTTCACATTTTCAGTTCATTCACATATGATAGAAAAAATGGATAGGGAAATAAGCAGCATATCTATGTACATTTTTACAATAAAAACAAGATATAAAAACTAAAAAGAACCATGAAAGAAATCAGGCTAACATGATTTATTTTCTTTTGTTAAGCCGGAATGGTGCATAAGTTATTTACTAAAAGGTGCAAACTCTTATTAAATATTTCAAAACAGAGTTGCGTTACTTTGTTACCCTAATTCTTGTGCAGTGGCCAGGAACTTTTCTTAAAAAGTGGATTATGAGACACTTATTTTTAAAATAAAAAAATAATTACCATATTCACAGAATTCTTTTGAAGTATTTGGACACAAATTTCATCTTGTCATGTCCTCACCAAAGAAAATCTCTGTCCCTACAAGACTTCCCTGAAAGCAAACACATCTCCCGTTTATTTATTTTTTTTAGAAAATGAATAATGACAGCTGTGGACCAAAGTAATTATGATCACATGATGTACGTTTGTATGAATGTGCCATTATCACCCTTGGGGGAATTTCTACCTAGTAACGTCAGAAACAACATTATGAAAACATATTTGATGTTTTAAAAAAAAGGAAAGTATTGATGAAGTTCAATACCAATGACCAACAACAAAAAAATCATCATAAAAGTTCACATCATAAAAGTTCACAGTGATAGATAAAGTGGGAGTTTGAGTAACATATATCTTTTTTTTTTAAAGAAGAAAGAACAAACTGGTGAATTTGTTTGCATTATTTTGAGTTAGACAGTAATTAAAACTATTGCTATAAAAGAATAAGATATAAAATGAAGTTCTACTCACAACAAAAAAAAAGGCAGTTTTTAAAGCAAGATGAATATAAGAAAAAAAAAAAATACAGATAATAATCTATACAAAGATATGAGTTTTTTTTCATAATATTTACAAACGTATTTATAAATATTTACATGGGAAAACTACAAGTTCCTGGCATAAAATCCCAAACATAGCTAGCCTTCATTTGTAAAAAGATTTTTAAAAGTTACTTCTTATTCAACTGGATGGAATCCCACAAGTTCATCTTTTCTTTTTTTTACACTTGAAATATATCAGTTTTACCTTGATTTTGTCTTGAAGGACAGGTACTATCAATTTGAAAGAAATGGAACTCTCTAAAAAAAACCTTTAAAAGAGTCTCTCGATATTTTCTCAACATCACAGAAAAAAGAGGAAAAGCAGAAAATTCATCACATTTTTGGTCCACCTGTTGATACAATTTTTCTTCAATTTCTTGCAGTACTTATACTTATTTTCATTTTGGCACTTTATATGATATTTTTTTCCACTGCTAAAAACAACAAAAACACATATGGCTAGGCAATGCCCCATAAAAAAAACAACCCCAAAAATATTGTAAATGAGTTCTCAAAACAGTGCAATGTCCCTCTCTTTTTTCCACAGGTTATGGTTGTGGTTGTTGCAATGCCACACCACAGTAAAAGCCGCATCAGTCATTTCACATTTCAGTAGTCTAAAATAGCGATAACATACAACGGCCTCTGTATTTGACGATCTGAATAAAAGTTGTTCGAAATGCACTTAACACAAGCCCAACTTAATTTGAGTTACATGACTAACTATAAAAAATGGCATCAGATATCCAAATAAAGCTACACCTCCACTGGTAAAATCTGCTGATTATCCATTTGATGTTGGCAAATTTGTAAAAAAAAAAAAATAGTTGGCATGATGGTTAAAAATTCATATTTCAATCATTTCTTAGTAAAAACAAAGAAAATCACTGGGAAGAGACTTTAAAAAGTTCTCCATATCTTACTCAAGAAAAACGGAATAGCAATTACGCCTCTAATGCTTGAAAATTTTTGAATAGAAAACGATTAAATATTACCCCAGTGAGTAAATACAAATGACGAATATGGACAAAATTACAAGTTCTCTAAGTTCATATCTTTAAATACCAAATGGCTACGACAAGATTCATGACAAATATTTCTGGCCACAAGCTGGTATGATGAACAATACAACATATACCGTTGGCTAAAAATATTCTGTAAGAGAAAAACATGAGAAAAATATATTATACAAATGATCTTCATGTCCCTACTTTAAAATCATTGACTAACACTGAAAACTTTCATAATGGCAGCCAGAGTAATATCGTGCCTTGCAAAAACAAAATGGACCATAAGTATACTTACAGAGTATTTACACAATGAAATCAGAAGATTGGTATTTACACAGCCGTACGGCAAGCGATTGTAATGAAGAGGTTTTGTTTTGACTTTGTACATGATAGTTAAAAATCTGTCATCATTCATAGAAATAATTCTGATTCTCTTTCTCATTTTTTTGTTGTTTTTTTGCATTCTAGCTCACAAAAATACACTTCTATACAAGATTCTTCTATGGCGTTCTTTCTTGCCTGGAAAGCTCGGACATATTAGTCTGGAGGTAAGAGCTCATGGAGACGGAACTTCGCCCTCACGTGCGGCCTAACATCTTCGTTCTGTACAAGGTCATAAAAGAATACAGAAGAATAATTAGATTTTATATCACTCAACATTCATGTTAGTGTTAATAGAAATACTGTGTCAAAAGAATTAGCAACTTGCATCATAAGTAAATAAAAAAAGTTAAAAGAAAAATTAAAATACTTCTAGGGAGATGTACAAATTATATCTATGTACTATCATCAAAGTTTAGCAATAAAAGAAATTTCTTATACATTACAAAGGAAAGGTGGGTGTGAAGAATGAGAAATTAGAGTGCTCAAAACATACTTTTTCATGGAACCAACACTTACAATTGGTTCAGTATATCCATTATATATTTTTTTCCCAGTCAGGAAAAGAAGCCTTTTTCTTTATAAAGCGTACCAGTACACATAAACAATTCTCGATCTACTCCCTGGAGATCACCAACTTCCTAGGACAACTACACCCCCCATAAAAAGTACCTCCAGGCAGCTGCTTTTCTGTTTGTTTTATCAACACAGGGTAATCATTTTCAGGCTAGTTATTGCTGCTACAGTGGAAGGGACTCTTTTTTAGGGGGTAGATGTCCATAAATGCAACTTAAAAGTTAAACGCAACTTGATTTTCAGCCAATCATTATCGCGTATTTGTGACTTGCGTCTAATTTTTTGAGTTGCGATTAAACGCAACTTTTTATGCAAGAGGGCCTAGGTGAGCACTTGAACAGAAACACCAAACATGCTTGTGCAATTTTTTGTTTGTCTCTATTCTTGCTTAGCTTACCATTGAGACAAGGCTTTCCAAGAACGGGACCAACTTGAGCAGCTCTGAGTCGTTGTCATCTGCAAACCAGCTCTCGATAGGGATACCATTCTCCAACTTTAAGCGAACACAAATATAGAGAACAAAATATGCACATTGAGTTTCTTTACTCTACCATTCAAGCTCTTGTGAGACAGTGAGGATGGAACAGTCGTAAAAGAATTTGTTAACGGTAGATTTAACCCCCCCCCCCCCCACCTCTCCCACAAAGAAGTCTAATCACCTGACATCAATATTGAATCCTTCACTCAGTAGCTTCTGAACGCAGAGTTCTGAATTCATCTAAATTTGAATTTATTCAAGTACCAACATTCCTTTACCATAGATCTGTTTGTTAGGGCTGTACATTCATTTCATCTCATTTTTATCTACAGCAATGTCTTCCATTCTAATCAAACCTTCAGATTCAACCTGGAACATCTGTAAAAGTGTCTACACTCTCACTTTTGGTTTTCTTTATGACTGATATTTTGAATAGTTTAAGAAATGAGAGCATTTGTAATGAACTACAGTTGTCTATTTCAACATGTTTTTTGAAAAAGGACATTAGGCTATTTCAAATGACACAAATATTTGAATTTTCAAATCTCCG
The DNA here is from genome assembly GCA_025617745.1 of Heliocidaris erythrogramma. NCBI lineage: Eukaryota > Metazoa > Echinodermata > Echinoidea > Camarodonta > Echinometridae > Heliocidaris > Heliocidaris erythrogramma. Next base: position 34,084,902 of record CM046853.1, read on the forward strand.
CTTGAGTTTCCGCAGTCACAAACAACTAACAGAACAGTTTTATAGCCGGACAGGCAACAAATCTACGAAACACAATAAACCTACCTGATATCCAAATGCTTGAGGAGAGTTGTCAATGATGACAGTCTTGGTGAGGTCCCTGCCAAGGATGTTCAGATCCTTGATGTAGTTGCCCTGTACACAGATGCAGTGCTCTCGGAACAGACGATGTCTGAAGTAACACCCAAAACACACAACAACAACAAAAATTAACATCCAAAAGAAATTGAACACCCAAAACAAAGTCTCTTTGATAAATATCAGAATCTGCATGTCTTAATAGATTACAATTGAAAATGATAGAGTGGTCATTGGATGTAGAGATGAGATATACACACTTCTTGACACAACTGTCTTGAACTGTAACCATGATTCTCAGGAGTAATCAAGTTTTAAATCGATGCATGCAACTTCCTAAAATTAAGGCCAATGCCCCGTGGAAATGTTTGATTGATCAATCTGGGCACAAGATTCCTAAAGTCATGTTCACAAATGACCCGCTTTGAAAAAAACCCAGAAAATTAACATGGCATAAACATAGTGTGCTTCACTGTACTGTATCTAATAATACACAGATAAGGGAGTTGGACCTACTCTCGGAGCATTTGTTGTATGAAGCTACATTCCCCCCCCCCCCCCCATTCCATTAAAGGGCAATCCAACCTTGGTAATAAGATGATTTGTGTGAAAGCAGAAAAATAAGAAAAACAGGATGGTGAAAGTTTGAAACAAATCCGACAAGGAATAAGAAAGTTATGGATTTTTGAAAACTGAGATGACTACATCTATGCAAATCTCAAATTGGCAATTTGGTAAGTCGATAGTGACATACTTGTGGACAACTCTCCCATTTGTCGTACTCAAAAATATCATTAATTTGCGGTTTTCTCCGAAGCGCCTTTACCCTCCGGGCAGTACTCAAAATATATTGGAGATAGCATATTGTTATAGGTCCTCATGAAAGAAAAAGATCCTACTGAGTAAAACATTTTGAAAAAAATAACATTTAAGTCATTTTGTGTTTTGGAGCGAACAGAAGTTGTCCGCACCTACATCACAGTGACATTATCTATTCAGCCAATTTGAAATTCCTATATGTAAAAGTGATTACAACTTTCAAAAATTCATAACTTTCTTATTGCTTGTCCGATTTCGTTCAAACTTTCACCAATCTGCTTCTCTAATTTTTCATCTTTCTTTCGGAGCAACTTGCCATTAAGGTTGGATTTCCCTTTAATTTACAAGCAAAGTGATTCTTATTTTCTGTAGTGGGGGGGGGGGGGGGGGGAGGGAGGGGTCAGTTAAGTGTATCATACATAAATGAGGTCAAGAATTCTCACCTGACAAGCTTCTTCTCTGGGTCAAGCAGATTCAGCAACTTATCTGCATACACTCTCTTTGATGCTGTGAACAAGATGATCTCAAAGATCTTGGACATACGCTCCAAGAAGTCGCGAAAGAACGGTCGGGTCCTTACGTACACCTGGTGGGAGGACAAAATATTAGTTACATTTCTTGGTTAGGTTAAACATAATGTGCATCACTGTGCAGTGACAGTGACCACCTTAAAGGTGGAAAATTATTTCAATTTACAAACAGATGTAAAAAAGTAGATTGGAGGCAACTAAAGATAGACAGGCAGAAAAGACAGCAAAAAGTGATATGAATCAGCAAAGCCAGTGGTACAGGAATCCATGACAAATTAGCGACATATAATAATGTACTCGCACAAATGGTTTGTTGGAGATAAATTCTTCCCTAGACAACAAATCAGATCAAATTTAAGCACTTTACTTTAGCAAGCCGACTTTAAAGCAAAATACTTACTGATATCCATTGTGACGTCAGATATCCTGTCCAAAAACATGCGCAATAGATGCGTCACGGTAGATGTGCGCTTATATGATTTGCTTGTGCGCAGCTTATACTGCTCTGCATATGTATGAAAGCCATATATAAGTATGCTAGGGAGCCGTCTCAGACTGAGGGTAAAAATACTTCACCAAATGATTCAACTGAATACCAAAATTGCTTAAGTATTACGTAACAGGAGGATATGGGGGTGAAATGCACCATCGACTGGATGATGTTTGAGTATATCTCACCTGGTATTCATTGTCTTGAAAGTAGACTGGGAATGACATGGTACAGTTCTCCATCTCAGCCAGACTGCAGTGAACCAAAGTCTCATCCTATACAACATACAACATATACATCATCAATGATACCGACGGCGTAACTCAACAGGGACCAGACATTTGCTCTGGCAACATTTTCCGCGGCGACATTTTCTCCAGGTTTTATTTGTTCAAAGATAATGGGTGTAGGGTTGGGTGTAGGGTTGGATTTAGGGTTGCAATTGCAGTTTTAGGATAGGTTTCAGTTAAGGGTTAGGGTTAGGGTTGTAAGGGTTGAAGTCCGAAATGTCGCCCGCCGGAGCATGTGTAATGGAAATACTTCTACCCCCTAAGCCTACTTCCAACATGAGGCGGTTAACCCCTATCGACATCACCTTTTGCAGTTTGGATGTTCCACCCCGTAAGACGAAAAATGAATGAATGAACAATCAGTACACTTCATAGAGAATGGATAAAAAGCCTTTAGAGCAAATACATATTTTAACAACAAAAATTGGCTCTTGCCACTCATTTGTAAATGCAAAAATATTTTATCATTGTTTTTTTTTTTTTTAGAGTTCATCACGTCATGTCCAAACAGGTCTTTAGAATGGCATGAATTCAATAACCTAGCATCTACTATTCATAATGAAATTGTTGATGCAAGGCGCCCACATATTTATAAAAATGTAGCTTGTGCTCACACAAACAATCTCACACCCACGCACATAAAAATGAATGGTCTTTATGTCAGCCTTGCGCTTCCTCTAAATCTGTTCTACGGCTACCAACTGTTTTAGTGATCAAATAATGGGTAGATGCCTAATATAGTATTTTCATTTTTTACATCACTGAATTAAAGTTAAATAAATATTACATACAATGTATGAAGAATAACTCATCCTAATATTTCTGTAAGTGACGAAAAAGAACGGATTTCAACATCCAATGTAGAAGGGTGATATTTGTGGACTTACCAAATCGAGAACCAGTGAGTACTTGGGGGACCGTCTTGTTTTGAGGGGAAGGACAGGGGTGCGATTCTTCTGCTCCTCTGTAGGAGGAGGAAGCTGTTTGATGAAGTAGTAACTGGAAAGAATATTTTATAAAGAAATATAAGAATTTTAGCAGCTCATATATATCTATATAGTTTACAAGTGAATACCTACATTGTGTAAAACAATCATATGATTGCTCTGCTTGAAAATTCATACATTAATCAAAAATCATAAATAGTATATCTGATATGTTTACAAGTGAGTACCTACATTGTGTAAAAAATCATATCATTGCTCTGCTTGAAAATTCATACAGGTCCGGGGTTCGAATCCCACCGCAGCACTAGCGTCCTTTGGCAAGACGTTAATCTACATTTGCCACTCTCCACCCAGGTGTTAAATGGGTACCCGGTAGGATGGCGAAAGGTAATGTCCTTTGCTTAGCACGTGTGCGCTTAACAGGCGACTGGCTGGAATGCTCCCCAGGGAGTGGAGAATGTGCATACACTGTGTGCAGGCGTGCCAGAATCCAGTGACCGGGGTAATAATATATATCGATATATAGCGCTTTGAGCCAGCACTTGGAAAAGGCGCTTTATAAATGCCAGGTATTATTATTATTATTATATGTATCTAAATTTGTAACTTTCAGGCACGAAAAGTGCTATTCATGAAAAACACTGAAAAACTTTTACGAACCAAAGCGAGGGAGCGAAGCGACCGAGTGGGGAGAGGATGTGGTAGGGAGATTTTTCAAATTTGGGGTTCAGAATTGTGCGATCTAGTGCATTCTGTGGCGAGATATTTAACCTCATATTCAATGAGAATCTGTACTAAGATGATTCTATATAGCACAAGTCATACCCAACAGGCTCTGAATACACATTTTTATCAATAGATCTAGGCCTACCACCAAATGTCATTTAATGTGTATTATGTGCAGAGCATTTTCATGAATAAAACTGAGCTGAATAAGCAGCAAATAGTCCACTTTATTTATCCGCTTTATTTTGAGGCCACAGAATGCCATGATTTCTGCAATGTTTATGATGTGAAGTTGTTTTGACTTCATGCGTTCAACTTCAACAAGACAGCCGCCAGTGCACCGGCACCGTGAGCGATCAAAATATCCCAGCGTCGATGATCACATACCTTGCAAAATGCATGCCGTTTACTTTTTCCAGATGCCGGGATAAAGTCAAACTCTAGTCTTATCCACACAATCTTGCTGTAAAATTGGAACTTTCCAAGGCTTATCCTTTTAGAATTACAATCCAGCTCGGCAAAAGAAAGATTATTCGCTTGCTTGAGACATCGCAAAACCAAAGCAAAGGATCGCAACTGCACTGGCAAACATATGGCGTGCACTGCACATGGGTTGCGTGACTGTGAAAAATTCCAGACGTAATTCCGGACAGGTTGTTAATCTGGACAGGTCATTTTTAAACAGTAAATCGAACAACTTTTCATGCAAATTGTCACAAATCTTTCACAGGATAGGTTGAAAATCATAAGAATTGCTTGTAAAGCGTCACTTGATGCATGTTTTTCGTAAAATCTGACGCCAAAATTGACAGGCTAATTTTTGTTAAAGTGTCCGGAAATGCAACTCCCCATCCTACATGTAATAACATGCATGTGATTGTAGTATGAACAGCCTTCTGCCTTCATGAGAGTGCGCGATTACGGGAGGTATTTTGTGCATAGACTATAGACACAAATCCTTGGCAATTATTATGCATGTACGTAGAGTATAGTTGCTGCGATCAACAATGCGTGTAGTAAGCTAAGGGATCCGATTCCGTCTTCATTGCATGCCCACGTATACTGTGTATACACGCTGACGTAGGCGCGGAAATCCGTATTTTTTAAAGGGAATGTGTGAAATACGCAGAAACAATCTAGGCTCGGAGAAAAAAGCGGAAATCCGCGGATACGCGGAAAATTTTCATGCCTGAACTTTAAAAACCTAATATGTCAACTTTTAATGACATCATAGAAATAGACTCCTCTGGCAATCATGTACATCCAAAAATTCTCCACTACCTTTTCTGGTCTATATCTATTCACTTCCCATTTAAAGGTAGTGTTCAGTAGTGGGAAAGAGGGTGCTTTGGAGATTTTACTACTTTGGCAGCTGGAATGAAAATTACTACGTGTACTGATGAAAAATGATTAATTTTAAACATAGGTGATGTTTGTTTGAGAAAACTTGGTTCAGAAATGGCTAAAATATTAAAGAAATAAACATTGAGTTTTGTACGTGGATGTCATACTTTATTCACACACGTGTAAAACAAATGAGATTTCCGTTTACGCGACATGTGTACGAAACACTGTGCACTGCTGTGCGGGGGATGGTCGGCGTGAGTGGCCCTAGCGTAGTGCAGAAGGTAACGGTTGATATGTGATCATTTCAATTGTTTTACTGGAACTCACCGGAAATCATTAGTGGAATACCAGATGATCTCACGCATGTATCTTTTTTTTTTTATGCAAGCCGGACAATATGAGACTATTTTGAATCAGTTTCATGCCAATTTTCTGTTTGCTACAACTACTGCACAAAACCACACAGCTTTCAGTTTTGGGGTTTATATATAAAAATGTATCTCCGATATACTTGATTACGCATCAAATCAACTTGTCAATAATTATGTCTCCTTTTGTTTTCAAAAAGGAAATAAACTTCCTCGATATCTATGACTCATTGTGATTTAATGAATTGCAAAAACAAAAAGAAACCAATTATAATTGACTTCTTGGCTGAAAGTACTAGCTAATATAAACAGGATGGGGTTTAGGGAAAAACAACCCAGTATGAATCACTCATGAATTGAACACATTTACTGTGTCTTTAAAACAAAGTGTATCTGGTTTTCTTCACGTGTCTTTTATTCTGAGAGCTTTCAAGACAAAATGTCAAAATATGCATCCTTGGTAATCTTAATAGAGCTCACTCTATAATAGACAGAACTAGAAAAATATACATCTAGAGAGCTTGGAGTCAAGAATTGGTATGAAATCACATGAGATAGCTCAACTGTGTTTTCAAAATCATCATGTACAAAATAATTTTTGTTCCTGTCAATTTGTGACTTTCATATATTTTACAGAAGTTCATGACTCTGGTAAAAACATGCATGTACATGAAAAGAACTGAAGGGAGGGTGGAAATGAATGGTAATTACTCACGGATCAAACGTTTCCCACTCATCCTCTATGCTGAAGTCTGGTTCGATGGGCTCATACGTGGGGTACTGCATCTGACATGGAGGCCAGTCATTGTGATTGGCATCTAAAGAGATAGATGATATTAAACGATAGAGAGGTAAGGAAAGAAGAAAAAAAATTGCTACAGTATAACATTTCATCACCGATAGAGGAGAGAGATTACAACCTTCATGTGGACTACCCCTCACAATTGTATTATGTGCACATTAAAGAGTATACACTAGAAAAATTATTTTGTTATTGTTTAAATCCTCAGGCAGTTTTTGTCTGATTACATTAAAATGTCTCTCGGGGGCAATTTCGAAGCATAATTCTTTCTTGCTGATTTTCCCAAGGCAGGACATTGGACATCATATCTTTTATCCAATTACACACCTAGATTTAAATCAGATTTGTTGGTAATTTATGCCTCGTGATTAAACTGTTAAATACTAAGCAAAACATAACTTGTGCTGGGGGTATATGAAAAATGTTAGTCATACTAAAAGCAAAAATCATGCACAACAGATTACTATAAAATGAAAAAAAAAACTACAAAATATTGCTAAAAGAGAAAAGTTTCCAATCACTTCGCTCAATATGAAGTATGATTTATTAACTAATTAATGGTAAAGTGTTGATATTCTTTGTTCGAAAAAGGATCACTCATTCCCTTCCTAGAATGGGGCCCAATTTCATAAAACTTGTTATCAATAACAAGTTACGATAGTTGTTACAAGCTACTGAAATCCTTGCATCTGAGTTGCTGACAGCAAATTTGTCATAGAAATGTGGCAGTTGTTACTGATAACAAGTTTTAAGAAATGGGACCCTGATGAAACTCTGAAGAAACTTTGCCATAAATATACAAGTAGTTACCTTTGTAAAGTTCTTGTTTTTCCCTCTCAAACTCTTCCTCCTCGCTACTGGGGCAGATCATCGGTACCGACGAGTTGTGAATGTCCGAGGGGACGATGGTGGTCATCGTGGTCCTGGTCCCGTCTCCCGCCGCTGCCGACGTGGTCGGTACGGCTGTATTCAGCTCCGTACACATGTTCTCCTTGTCCAGGTTGACACCGTCTAGGTCCAGGTTCTCAGGGACGGCTGTCATATTCTCCTTGTTCTCAGCTTGCGAACCTTAGCAGAATGGAATTAAAGATGAAATCTAATCATTTTATTTTCCACCTTAAAACCTATTACGAAAATCATTGACAAATCAGTGTAATAAATAATAGTTACTGATCATAAAAATGACCCCTTCACAGAGAATGGATAAAAAAAAATCATGATTATGAGAAATCATACAATATTACATAAATTCTAAACATAACCTTCTTCCGTTATTCTCTAGCCAACCCCCTGCCCCCCACCTCCCCCAATTACTGCTATAATTTAAATGACAAAATTGACTTCTGACAAACAATTATTAATGCACATGAAAATATATTCAAGCTTAAACCACTCAGTACTTAATGTATAGTGATATACACACATTTTCTATGACTGTATATCAGTACCGGCTTTAAAAGACATGAGGAAATTGGTCATGGACAGTAATATTTTCTTGGGGTTGAAAATGTTTTCACATTTCCCTAAGCTGAGAAACTACTTACATTGTAAATATTACATTTTATAATATCCAAAGAATGTCACTTTTAATCTTGAAGGTGAACTTGACGATCATGCCCTTCACACGTGGAAATTCATAGAGATAACTACTGGGATAAGAGGAACAAGTGCGGACGTTCTAGAAATACATGAAGATATATGGTAACATTTGAAGATATGTTGTTATCTAGTTTTTAAACCAAATATCTTCATCTTATCGTATGAAATGCAAGATTTCGTCCTCCTCCTCACACTTACACATCGGAAACTACATGTACGATCCAGAAAATACATACAATGTGTATCAGGCAGGCTGACACTATACCGCGTGCTACAACCTTCACTCCATAGAACAGTGCAGGCTACACATGCTAATACGCAATTGTTTTAAACTTATAAATCGAATGAAACAACTTAAATCAAAATCGACTCCGACATACCCATGGACGATTCAATTGCACTTTACAAAATAGTGTTTTCTAGTCCCAAATTACAATAATGTGACCATTTTATTTAAACAGGACCGTTACTCAGTACTCCGGAAATACGCAATGAAGTGGGACACTTGCCAAGCATCCCTTTATATCCGTGACACACAGAGTAAAATTAAAGTATGGACTGCCATAAAATCAGACATATTCACTATGTATGTTCGAACATTACAAACCAATATTTAATAAAAAAATCAAAATGTTTAAATTTGTTTCAGAGGAAATTTGATGAAGAGAAATATGATACCATGTTCAGACAATATTACATGTACAAGGCACTTAAGAGGTAATTTGATAGCTGCATAAAAAATAAAAAATCTAAGTAACAATGGCATTACTCACTGCTATTGAGGGGGCACTAGCATCATGATTTTTTTTTTGGGGGGGGGGGTGTACCCATCTTATTCGCTGAACGACATGCAAATGAACAAGAAAAGCGTTTGGAGTATTTTTTACATCCTTTTCCATCTCTCCCCTTCCTTTTTTTTCTTTTTTTGTAAATAAACTCTTTCTTCGCCATTCCATAGGAGGAAACATGCCCCTTGTAGCTATGCCACTGATAGATAATCTCATAAATCAGAAGACTGGTACATGAAGGCATTAATTTCTTACCCCCAAAGAACTGATAGACTGGTGAGAAGATAGTTCCAAGAAGCGTTGATCTTGCTGGGGTTTCTGTACCATTACTTGAGATTGATTTGGCAGCTACAGCGCTGATTGGGACTAAAAAAATTAAAAGAGAGACAGAAAACTATTGCTTAATAAAAAGTTGAGCATTATGTTTTCTATGGCCATTGCTGAAGTCAGAAATTTGCTTGATAAATGAGTCTAAGTACAATATTTTTAAATGTTAATGGAAATGCAGTAATCATAATATCACTACAGACTACAGTCTAGTCTGCAAGCACAGACCCTAATTTGACACTTCGTCAGAAAATCATTGTCTTGAGAGAAGCCTAACCCAGCTACCTACTGGTTGTGTCTGTGTCAGGAGCAGCTACAGTACAGGGCCTATGGTAGTCTTACCGTGCGGACACTCTTTTACGACTGACCAGGGTTTGTGCCTGCAAACTACAATGTAGCTACAGACCATTAAACAGATTGTTGCAAGTTGACCACTGTAATGTGTTAATCAAATTGATTCATATATTGATTTACACATGTGAATCAATTTGGTAGTCAAATCTGCAATTACAAGATTAATCACATATATACACAATTTAGGTTCTGCATAATACGTACACGTATCTTATAGAAATATTGCTGGTGATTTGGGTGATTTGGCATTTAAAATTGATTGATAATTTAGATGCTTCTGTTCATATTTTTAATTTGAATAGTGAAAATTAAAGAAACTAGAATAGGACTGAAGTTGATTAATACCCCTGCTCCAATGTGTGTGGCAAATTTCCTGAGCATTGCTCCAAAAATGAGGAAGTGGTTTGATCTGCAATATTTTCCGTTTTATTTTTATTGCCGTAATATGTTGTTACCATGGTAACGCAGTTTCCCACACATTCTAAAAATAAGTCTTGCCCATCTTCATCCCCAGACAAACGTGTGTGCCAAATTTCATGAGCATTGCTCGAAAAATGAGGAAGTAGTTCGATCCACAAGATTTCCCACTGATTTATTGCCATAATATGCCGTTGCCATGCCGTTACCATGGCAAGGCAGTTCTGATACATTCAAAAAATATGTCTTGCACATCTCCATCCCAAGACAAAAGTGTGTGCCAAATTTTATGAGCATTGCTCAAAAAATGAAGTAGTTTGATCCGCAAGATTTCAACCTGATTTATTGCAATAAGCTGTTACCATGGTAACGCAGTTCCCGACACATTAAAAAATTATGTCTTGCACATCTTCATCTCAAGACCAATGTGTGTGGCGAATTTCACGAGCATTGTTAGAGAAATGAGGAAGCAGTTTGATGCGCAAGACAACCCGACCGTACGCTATTCCTATATGATGCACCACGCCGTACCCATCTTGTGTCCACCTGAAGTACAACCGTACTGCAGAACAATCATGGTGCCGCAGCTGCAGCGCTGGTGTACTTTGCGTACAGTGCCTACAGCGCTTGTATGCACGCTACCCTGGTACGGTCCAGACCGTTCCGGACGTTACCCCGCTATTACAGTACGTTTTACAGGATTACACTCGCCAGCTTCTACGTACGCATTACGTTGCTGAGTACACTTTCATTTACTTACATTTAACAGTCTGTGAAAATAATTTATGCAGACGATACCGTATGGTTATTGTTAGTCTAGATTCTATCCGGGTTTTTTTTATATTTGGGTTATTCTACGCTACTCTTTCTCTACACACATATCCCACACAGAGCGCGACTCTCCACTAATCGCGCGATCCCAAATTTTCACCCGTCGACGAGGGTGGAGATCGATGGTGTAAAGGACTGTTATTGTGTTAGCGTTGAGGTTGTATCGCGATCGCGCGATATACTGTGACAGTCCTGGCATACGCAGTGGCCTATAGTTTACTGTACCTAGTCTACATGCGTGGTAAGTCTTTCTATGTCTTCAGTGTAATTTATGAGATCATTTTACAAGAACATGGAGCATTAGAAGAGCATTTGAACGTTAATAAAGCATACCAAAAAGGATTTCACACATTCTGGTAACCCAGGGTACAGCCCTAAAAAAAAAAAAATTCTTCAACAAAATGGCAGATTTTCATTTGGTACCCCAGGGTACCATTTATGTAATCATATACCCCTTCAACTTTGTTTGGTGGGGGTATAAAAATTGGAGAAAAGTCATACAAACTAGTATGTTCAGTCAAATAAGTATACCACTTGATGTCTCGCTTAACCCACTCACCTGTACATGTACATGTATATAAATTTGCTTGACACTAATAGCTTCTACTAGAATCAACAATGTCCTACTAAACCCACTTAATTACAAATTGCTATAAAGGGACATAAAACTAATGAGATTAGTGGAATGCAATACCATACTAGCACATCTGCTAATCATGAAATATTCGACTATAGCTCTGCAATTAAAATTCCTTTTTTTTCCTTGCAAATAAACTTTGATCAATTTATAAATGAACTGAAGCAAACAATTAATACCACTGCATGCATATGTAGTGCTTACCTGTGCACATGTACTGTACCATTATGTATCAATCATGTAACTTCATATTTGAGTGTTCAATACATATCATATTTTGGGAAAGTCCTCACACACCATTTTCACCACTACTCCGAGCAACACGATCATAATTCATACCCCATGTCAGCCGAGTCAATCTCATCATCGAGACCTGAAGGCCTTTTCATTGTCTTTGTTCCATTTTCTCAAATGTCATTTCTATCATAGCAGAAAAATATAGTGAATGACATTGTCTGTCCCACTTTTCATTGTGATGAAATTACACAGGATGCACGGCGGAAGTATCAGTGAGTGATGTGCAAAACCACCAGACAAAACTCCCTGACATTCGTAGAGCGGGAGCTAGTCTCGTGCTTCAGACCTCTCTCATAGTTAGATTGATCATGGAGGAATGATGTACATTGATGATAAATTTTATTTTAGTCCAGAGGAAAAGTTCTGATTTATTTGTAGTACAAAACACCTTAAAATCTGCCCAGAATTCTTTATCAATCCATTGGATACGATTTGATTTTGGTACATCAGTAATTTCTTGTATTGTAGGGAGTAAAACATCACATTGCATAGAATGAATGTGTACAATAATAAATATTTTTTTCAACCTCAGCAGTTAAATTCCATGGAAGAAAAAGGTTTGATCCCTGCCTCTACTCTCTCTCTCCCTCCCTCTCTCTCTCTTCTCCATCTTACCTTCTACATCTGTGATTTCTTCAGGCTTTTCAACTCTCCGCCTTTTTGGCTTGCCTTTGCCAGGTAATGGTGTGGACGCAATCAGCGTATTTGCATCCTCTTCTTCCGTTCTCCTTCTCTTACGAGAGACATCATCATCCTAAACAAATTTGTTTTTAAAGAATGAAAGAATGAAAGAATAAATATACAAGATACAAATTCACAACGATAAACCTACTGTTATAAAATAATTTATGTATGTTAGGAGTTCCATGCTGGCATCCTATTTAAAGTATCAGCATTAATTCTTAATTTTTTTTAAAAATTAGGAAAATTCAACTACCAAAGTTGTACTGAAAATAAAGTTAAAAGCAACCTTTGAGAAGACAAGGGCCTTAATGTAAGTCTTCTTTCCTCTTTATGCTGTTTACGCATTGACCATCTGAATGGCTTACATTTGACATGGTGGCAAAGGGAAGACATCTTCTGACAATGTATGTGTTTTAGTAGGAACTTTAATATTCATGTAGGAATCATATAAGAAAGAAAAAAAATGCTAAAGATGTGACATCACTGTTTATATTTGTTGAAAACTAAAAGGAAACAAAAACTATGGTTTTAGTTTCAAACACATATACAAGATGCACACCACATCTAATCTATTACAAATGACCAGGAATGAAATTACAGCAGGAAGTAAGAATATCATTAGCGGTATCCCAATTCCGAAGCCACAATGAATGAATTACAGTAGTAATTGACAAAATAGTGCTTGAAACAGTAAGATAGAACAAGACTCTGAATTTACTGTATGTAAAAGGTGCAACTGGTATTATTAGGAACAACACAAAAAAATAAAAAATTTACACTTCCATGTATGTTGAATTTGATCATATATTTGACTTTGATAGAATTTTACTTATGCCATGTAGATATTAAAGAGTGCATACAATGTACATTTATATATTGTATTGTATTGCATTGTATTTGTATTCATTTTTTCACGGTTTAAAAATAAAACTCACATTCAGTAAAAAACAGACTGCTTTTCAGTGAGTCCGTGAAAGGACATATGTTCATGAACATTGTAACTCTATGATGAAAAGCAATTTTAACAATCAACTAATGTAATCATAATACAGATTAAAAAAACAAAAATGATCACAACTGTACATTGATGATATTAATCATCTTTAGAAAATAATAGTAACAGCATTATCACCATGTACATGATGATATTTACCTAAATGTATTTAACTAATTCTTATAAGGCTTTGAACAAAAACAGAAACACATGTATTGGACAGGTATTAACAGTAACTTATGCTAACATACACTGTACACAAACACATAACAAACATATAAACAACAAAGACATTTCACAAAACTTTAAATATACATGAACATTTAACAATATTTTAAACATCAACGTTCCACAAAATTTTACAAAGACAAAAGAAAGCACATCAACGAAGAGTTATCAACATGATTTAACCAGAAGAAACACTGACGTGGCAAAGGAGTAAACTACATGTACATGTAGGAAAACAGAAATGCAGTCCCTCCGGATGAAATCATAGATGATCAACCTCTTCTCAGAGTAAAATGGTGCAAGCCAGAGTGTATTTTGAACTGAAATCAAGAAGTTGCTGGCAAGTGGTGCAAACACACTGGGCCATACCAAACTCACCACGGGGGTTTGCCAGACCAACTTCTTGAGGGAGGAGAGGATACTTGTAGAGGTAGAAGGCAGGTGGGGACCAGATGAAGAAGAAGAGGAGGCCTAGAGATAGGATGCAAGAGAAGCGCAGAGAGGGAGAGAGAAATACGGGATGTGAAGCGTTATGGGGTTTACATATACACGCAACCACCATTTCTCGTCCGTTATCTTTCCAAAAGTTGATATCCATCATAAACTTAACACTCACCAAACATTCATGAAAATGCAGGTGGGGCTACATTCATGTACTGTATTCATACAATGTAACTATAACTGGATGACAAAGATGTTGTAGAATTGTGACCCGTATTTTTTTAGCAGACATGTATGAATCAATTTGTTGTATGAATTCATGTTTTCACTAGAGGCCGTAACCTACAAGTCTCTTTATGAAATTCAGGAGGAATCATATCACAGGCTCCCAGTCTGTATCAATCATAATTAGAACTTCGAAGACAAAAGTCAAACATGAAAATGACAGAATTCACCTACAGACATCCCAGTACATGTATACCAACAGCCTGCAAGACCAACAATGTACGTGTAGCGAACCCTTAGAAAAGTTGTTAGAACGTTCACTAGAACAAACATGTTGGTCTCATGGGCTGTCGGACTTGTGGGCCGTCATTCTCATGGACCCTCTCATTAACTTTTCAGAGGGCCTGCAAGACTTGTCAGTCACGAGGGCTGTCTTTTCCGTGGGCTGTAGACGAAGAATTCAGTCGAATCAAATCTATAAAGCTTTGTGTAAAATATACATGTCCATCAATAACGTTCAAATCACAAAAGTCTATCAGTACAATGAAATGCTATCAAATTTCTATTTCATTATAAAAGCACTTGCAAAATATTTCATGAATTCAATGTTGCGTGACAGGCTTTGCCTACATTTTCTCTTCCTTAATGAACAAGTTTTCGGATACACGACTTGAACACTATTACAGAATGGTTAATTGGACAGTGTATTAGAAAAAATGTAATGTTGATGTACCAGCAAATTTAGCATCATCTGTGCATTTGAAATTCTGAATCAGTTAGAATTTCCGATGTGTATCCATGTTTGTAGTAAGACCATACTATGTACAGGCTCATGTATAAAAGAATTAATAAGCAGTTAATAATATACATGTAATCTCTCAAAATTATGTGATAGCGCTCATTAGGATGAACAAACAACCTTTACTAAATCATAATTCCCAAAATATAAAGACTGTTGATTTGTTGAGTTGGTTTGGAGCACTTCAAAATCATCATATCCTTCACAAAAGTAAACATATGCAAGTGACCGGAAATGCCAGACTCATTTTCCCCCATAAACTCAGTGTTAGACTAAAGCGTATGGCCATACGCTTTCGTAAATAGGAGTATTCAGTCATAGATATCTTAATAATAGCATTATATATTTGAAAACCTTTCCATGCCTGGCTATTTATTTATCCTTCTGAACATCATACAAGATCTATATATCAAAATTCAACAATTTATTAAATCAAGCCTCCACACATTTACCGAATCCCTTTAAAACTTTTTAAAATCCAGCATTACAAATTAATGAATATTATGCAAATTAATATATATCAAAAGAGGAAAATTCATATTTTCCCCGATATACTTGTACGCAGGTACTCGACTGAAACAAATGTGGAGTCCAAAGTAATGTTTTCCACTGTCAACAAACATATGGTGTAAATGAATTTCCAGATTGTATATCAGAAACAACACTTGTATAAATGCCAATTAACATCCATCTTCACTATTTCAATGCAAAAATTAGGTATGATGAATATATTTTGAGACAAGAGTCGCAATTCATCAAATGAGATGTGAGATGTCTTACGAGGAGTGCCTCGCTCGTTTCAATTATGTAGATTAAATTGATTGCTAAAATCTTAGTTTTCATTTAATTTTATTGAAGTGTGACATGCTAATCTTTGTTCATATAATTCAATACTATCGGTACAACATGTGTATAGTTTATTATGCAAAGTGCACCCTCCCATGGTATATTACCATGCAGTTAAATTCTATATAACATTCTATGTTAGAAAGAATCAGAATAAAAAGTTGAAGTTAGGAAAATCTATGTATATTTTAGGCTTTATTTATTTAGATTTGTATGTGTTCATTTTCTTGCTTTCCCAGGTGCGTTTCCTGAAATCAGTGGGAAAGGCCCAAGGGTAACAGGAATTCCACATGTACTCCTTTTTTTCTTCCAGGCAACTTCAGGGGGCATACATGTATCAGGGGAAGCTGTATCAGGGGAAGCTGAATCATTTGAAATGCCAATACATAATAATAATAATAATCATAATATTCTTAAGTAAGTTTTGCAAAATTTGCAATACCTTGACATCATTATCAAACTAATATTAAAAAATAAAGTTGCAAAAGGTAACCGTTATGGAATCTGTAGTTATAACGGGCCATGAATTGAAACATGAAGTTGTGGAGAAATAGCCTCACACTCCTAATGATATTACATCAGCTCAGTATTGAAAATATTATGATCCAAGGTTTTCTTGTAATTTTAGCTACAGTACAGTGACCATTCTAATGAAATATTATTCAATACACACTTTAGGCTCTTGACACCTGAGGTTTTTTAATCCCTTACTATCCTTAATCCCGGGCTATCCTTAACCCCAGACTATCTCATTTGCAGTTTTAGTCCCGTACTACATGTACATGTATCTCCATCGCCAGATCGTTTAGCACCACCTATTTTTCATTTACCTCCACCTTTGGTGCGGCTAACCCTGCTTTTTTTCAGGGCTAAAGTACATGTAATCCTGTATTATCATGGAGTTAGCCCACTTTGGTAAAATGCAATGTGAACAGAAAGTGGGCTAAGCTTAGTCAGGTACTATAGGTGGAGCTAAATCCTTGTTTAGCCCCGCCAATAGTACAGGACTTAGCAAAATTTGCAAGTGTAAAAAGCCTAACTGTCATATCGCTAACAAATTATTTATTGTTGTGTCAGCATGTACATGTAACTACTTGTCTGATGGCCTGAGGCAAGCAAATATGTCATTCAGAAATTTTTTGTTTCGTTCAACAGCATTCACAAAGAATGAGATTTTGTGAAAAATTCAGTGAAATAGAGCAGATCCACAAATTCATGCATGGGCAATCAAGAAAGGAAAATTTTCTTACTTTGGTTTACAATTCTAGTGCATGTTTGTAAATTTTACAAAATAATGCTTACTGGTACTGATGTTAGTCAGTATTTTTAACCTGACCAGGGGAGCATTTCATCAAACGTTTTGTCAGTGATTTTTACTGACAAATTTGCTCTCAGCCAATCAGATGCAAGGATTTCAGTAGCTTATAACAGTTGTCGGTAAAAATCACTGACAAAACGCTTGATGAAACACTGTCCTGTTGGATAAGATTCAATTTTACACTATTTACCCAGATTTTTATACTCTCATTGATACTACCAAAAATAAGACCTAACAAACATCTAGACACCTGCAGCATCAGTAAGAAAATACATTGTTTGAAAATCTGGGCAGCTGAGGGAAGACGAAATCATTCGTACACGTATGTTGCTCTGACACAAACTGTTGGTCCCAATCTGCCAAGCATCTAACATGTACATGTACTTGTCTATAGAATGGCACCAGAGCATTGGTGTTACAGAGTCTTCTTTTTACAGCTGATAAGGTAATAATATGCCTGTCACAAATGTACCTACATGTACATGTATCAAGAGTATGGTGTAATAAGCTATTTCATTTCCAACTGGCAATCCTGACACATGCTGCAGCAAAAGTTCTTCCTGGCTTTATTGTATGAAAGATACAGGGTACAGGTTAGAGTTGTCATTTGGGTTTTGAACATGTAATTAAGGTTTGGGTTTGGGTTCAGATTAGGGATGGGTAAAGAGTTGGGTCCAGGGTTAGGTTAATTAGTGTTAAAAACTACTGCAGAGGAATTGTCGCCACAGTATACATGCACATACATGTATATTACATTTTCTCTTCTTTCAAACAAGTCACATTTTGAATCAGTTACATAACAAATTCCACCCTGTAATACTTACCACTGGAGTTGTTCCTGCACAGAGGTCTCCATTGGTATGCGTCACTGAGATCGTTGCCCCATTCGTTGTTACCCCTTCCGGCATCTTTTCCTGTTTTCTTAACGTTCTGCTATTGTTGTTGCTGTTAGTCTTGGTGGTAGTAGTGGTGGTGGTGATGATACTACTGTTGCTGGCATTCCTGTTCCGACTTCTACGTCGATGTCGGGACATACTTGTCAGGTTGGGCCAACATCAGTCACTCTTTTTCGTGCTGTAAAAGAAATAGAGAAACATTTTGTTTCAGGGGAAGCTACATGTAGGAAATAAATGACTAGGAGCACAAAACTACAATTTTAATGCTCATGTTGAAATGAATCTTCGGAGTTCATTTGGTATAAAATGTATTACACATTTACAGCAATCCCCTAATCTCTCTGTCTCTGTCTGTCTGACTCTCTCTCTCTCTCTCTCTCTCTTCCTCTCTGTCCAAATCCCACTCTTTCTCTCTCTTCCAACTTTCCATTTTATATTTTCAAAACGTCAATTCTCTATCTCTCTATTCGCTTACTCTCTCTCTCTCTTTCACTTCTGCCCCTACCACTCATTCCCACTTCAAATAAAATCATCCCTCTATATTAAAGTCTCTCTCTCTTTTTCACAGTGATACAGCAAGCTGACAGGCCAAGGCTTTGAATTCAGAATAGAAATGAAATTCTTGGACAGCAGTGCCAGAATAATAAAAACACTGTCAGTAGCACCAATACCTTATACCAGTAATACTTCAAGGATTTGTATTCACAGCCACATTAGTACCGGTAAGCAAATGTACAATGTAAACTCTTGGCATGCCCAAAGTCTAAAATGTAGTTGATTTACGAGCACGTTCATAGAAATTAACTTACAAATTATACATGTACATATACATGTACATAACAGAAATGTACTGTATGTAAATGTAGCAGACGGGATAAAAATGAGTATACAGAATGTAAATAATCGCATATTTAAAAATGGATGAAGGGGAAGGAGGGAAGGAGAAGTAGAGAATGGCATGGCAGGGCATGGTTTTATTTAACAGCTTAAATATGGGTCCTACATTTACATGTATGTGACTAGACAGATCATATCATGAAACAAATATCATGCGGCAACACCTTTTCTCCAAATGTCATGTTTTGGTAAATACAAATTTTACAACAATCTTCAATATTTCATGGTTGAGTATGTTGCAAATACACCAAACACACTACCACTAATCATTCAGAAGGAAGCGAAATTTTTCATTCATCCAGCAGCAAACAAAGAATACATTACATGCTGCATACATGTAAAAGATGTATATTATGGCAGTGGATGACAACAGCCTTCACCCTTGACCCCTACTACAGAGAGCTTGCCCTGCGGAGCTCCTTGACAACCAAGTATTTGTACAAGTATGTACATGTACATGTATGGACACTGAATATCAGTTTTTCCCCCCTTGCTTTTATAATTTTTTTCTGAAATATAGGAAAAGCTGAAATGAAACAGTTGTTACAGATATTGCAGAATTCTGCACTCGTCCATGTGTATGGTTACAAGAATCTGGTAAGACATGGAGGTTACAGATTTACATGTATGTAATCAAGGATTAAATATACATTTAGGCCTACATGTACATGTACATGTATATTTGCTAATATGCAGAGACAATATCTGTATACCTCTTGATTAATATGGACACATTTGTAAGCAGGCCTACATGTATATGTAGAATGTACTACATTTCTACTACAATGATTTCCTTCTCCCTCACTCTCTATCTCTCTCTAAAAACTCCAAAAGTAGAATAAATGGTACATTATTACAAGACTGACATGTATACCCAACATGCACAAGGTACACAGTACAGTAGAGGCACTACTTTATACACACTTACATACTTGTGAAAACTCTCAATCTTTTCATCAATAATACATATCTAGTAAATATATTTGTTTAATTTTACTACACTGTACATGTAAAAGATCCTTCACAATGTACAGAATATTAAATCACAAAAATCATCCTACAAAATATTCACCTAAACATGCAGAAGACAAAATACAAAACACAAAAGGCAGGTAATGTACATGGTTTAAAAAAAAAAAACTATGCAAATAGCATTAGCGGTTGCTTCCACAACTATGCATGCATGCATGCATGGACTAGTCCATACCTGTCAATTTATCTCATGTACGGCGGCGCATCAGGCCGGCAGAGACATTAATGCACAAAAATCTGTGTGGGATGCTCAATTGCTTTGGCGAGAGAAAATTGCTTGAGCAGCAAGTAGTGGCTATTTTCAGCTCATCGCTCAGAGTACGCGACTTTCTATTTCATAAATAATGCAAGGTTATTCAACAGATACATGTACATCTAGCATACACGAGGGTGCATGCTCAGACTGAACTTGCACTTGTGCTGGCTATGTGCGAAGTTGTATTTGTCAAGAGAATACATACATTTCTTGCAGGCAGTGTTTCAAATTACAATGTATCTGCATGAAGATGACATGTAGTCATTTCACCGACTTATAAATCGAGATGTTTAAAAAACAAATCTACTTCTAAGTGTATTTCAGAAGAGGATTGTGATGTTAAAATACACAAGAATTTAAAAATGCACCTTTCAGTCAAAATGTGGCACATTTTAATGTTGATAAAGGTGAATGAATAAGTTTGACATTGTTTGACAGACTTGGAATTAATTAATCAATGCAATGTTCTGATAATGCAAACACAAATTCAAACAGAATAGAACATGATCACATAAATTTGCAATTTCCAACACAGATACAATTATATTAAAAAATTAAAAATAAAAAAAAAATTTAAAAATAAATTTAAAAAAAGGTAAAATAGGAACACACAGAGAGAAGAGCATGTTAGATACACATGGGAGTGGGTCTATATACATGTAATGAGAGTAAAAGAGACAGAGAGAGAAAATGTGGGAGAGGGAGGAATGAGGGAAAGGAGGGAAAGGGTGAAAAAGTGAGAGAGAGAGAGAGAGAGAGAAAGAAAAGACAGAATGAGAGAGAGAGAGAGAGAGAGAGAATAAGAGCAGGGTGTTAAATGATATCCAAATACATGTACCTGTGTTTGGTTGAATCACACAGAGAAAGGTCAATTCAGGACACATTATAAAGTGGTTTCCTTTCTCTGTTACCCTGATGACGAGTCTTTCTAAAAAAAGGGTGCCAAATAGTATTTCCACAATATAGTGAGTTCAACATGTAAGTTCTTAAGAAATACCACTGATCCGTGTACAAATGTCTGTCTCTGTGGACATGTACATGTATGTCTCTGTGCCAAATGTTATTTCCACAATATACATGTACATGTAGTGAGTTTGATTGTTTCAAGTTTTTAAGAAATACCTCTGTTAAATGTACAAATTTCTGTCTCTGTGCCAAATGTCATTTCAACAATGTAGTGAGTTTAAAGTTCTTTAGAAATATCACTGATCCATGTACAAATGTACATGTATGTCTACTTGCAGTAAAACCAGAATTTTTTTTTATGTGCGAACTGCATGAAACTTTTGCGAATTTCACAAGTGGTACATGTAAAAGATTTATGACAGTTTCATGCCAAATAGTGATTGAATAGCGACAGGCACAACATGGATTTTCATATACATGTATTTGGGTGTAAATTGCTATTCAGGAAAAGGGCTGTCATGAACAATTTGCAAGCTTCTGGTTTTACATGTACATTTTCACAAAAGGTAATTACTACTAAATTCTACTTCCTACACATTTACCTGTAGGACCTACATGTACTTGAGTATGTTGTTTGGATTCCTGCTACTAATTGTAATCTACCAAATACTTACCAGCATGTCTAAATTCCTTCTCAAATTATCGTTTACCATCTTTTCACAATGACACTGGGAGACTCAATATATGGCTGACATTGACTGAGTCCTGGAAGGTATACACCTACAATGTACATGTACATGTAGCTCTCGGGCCATGCGACAGTACAGACATACATGTACTTAAAAACATGCTCCATAAATCACAGCTTTTATTGCAGTGCATATAATACTCCATGTACAATAATAAAGTTGGGTAGTGTACATGTACACATGTACAAGTTTGTAAATGTACGTATAAGTATACATGTATGTACAATGTATGAAGCTCATTCAAAACATTCAAACATTCAAACATAGTGATGTTGTATTTTAATCCATATAAATTACACAATCACACAGAATCAGGATATTTGTGAATACCATGCATGCAGAGAACGAAAGTGACCTGTATCTTGGCTGATGAGCTAACAGGTTTTAAAAAAATAAATGTATATAATGTACAATAACAAGTGACAAACAAGCACAAAATATTGTAACAAATTTACTTTTTTTTCACAATGGGCAACACAGTTTTTTCATATACAGTCAAACCTGTCTTAGTGGCCACCTGTCTATAGTGGTCACTTATATTGCCTCCCTGTAGCAAGAAATATGTGCCTTAGAACCTGTCTATAAAGTCCACCTGTCTACAGTGGCCACCTTTTCTGTTTCCCTTGGGTGGCCTTAATAGACAGGTTTGACTGTATTGTATTTTTCATAAAGTGCAGTGCAGCACATCCAGGTGCCAGTATTACACACTGTGTGTCCATCCGACTTTTGTTTGTCTTTCTTTTGTAAATCTATTGAGAGTCAGTGGGCTGTGAGCTGTTTCCATTTTTAACCACTGGTGACTCAGTATTGTGGTTTGAGCTTTTCAACATCATGTACCATACCTGTATGTACTGTATGCACATGCAAGGACTCTGTGGTACACATGCATTCATGACTTCATCTGGCTTTATTTGTAAGCTGTCATATGTTATCAAGTTAAGTATGTAAAACTGCACATTTGTACAGAGTGTCAAGATAAATAAATGTATTGATTACTATCTATCCTCCTTTATAATAAATAAATACGAAATCAAATCAAAAGCGGGAGCAACTCTTTCACTGTAGGCCCACATGCTGTAGTCCACTGCAACTTCAAGACTGGAGTGGACTCCGGTACACATTGGATGATTTTATTAAAGTATGGTGTTAAAATCTGGTCTTAGTGTTAACAGTCAAAAGTTAGCGCTAGCTTCATGCCTTTGTGGACTGCTAAAATTAATTGTGAGTGTTGAAGTGAGTGCTAACTTTTGACTGTTAACACTAACAACAGCCTTTAAGACCATACTTAAAATCACCCATTGTGTACAAAGTGTGTTTTCAGAGAGTCAAGTAGTACCCCTTTTCCCAAATTTGGGAGCACTCCTGAAGCACCCTAACTTTAATAGACTGTCCACAATCGTTTTATACTGCTGCTGAGGCGCTCCCTGAAGCTGCCCTGAAATACCTCCAAGAGCTTCTTAACCCTTTCGCAACATGAATTATATAAGGGCCAAATTGATCACATTCTGTTCTTCAAACTGGCAACAATATTTTTCTTTTAGTGCTACATGGTTCTAATAATGTGTAATATCTCTGAAAACAATATACATGGTTCGGGATTTCGTTGAAAATGTTAAAGCTTATTTTCCCTTTTAAAATTTCTGGCATCAAATGCAATATGGTCATGCAAGAAAAATGGACAAAGTGTGTGCACAAAAAATTTTGCTCTTTCTACTCATGCATCTAGTATATTTTTTAGAGCTCTGAATCAAAAGTTATCAAACCACAAAATTTGGTGAAAGGATTAACTTAAAGCCCCCTCTTTAATAAAAAATAAAAAATAAATTACATTAATACCGAGTTAGGACACTTAAGGGCAGCCTCTAAAGTTCCCTGAATCCCAGTATAATATGGGTATATAAGAACATTTCAGACATCTCAAATGAAATATGTTTGTTAAATCTCATCTACAATGAATACCCAAAGATACTACATGTACATGACATGATATTTCATGTCAATAGACCTGTTTACAAAGTTATTCAAATTCATGGATGTTTCTTTCCTGGCGACCTATCAATGAAATGAACTACAGTACTTGGAATCCAGTTTGCATACATTACTTATTGCTATGTCTGACAAGCCTCTGACAAGCTTTCAAGTTGTCAAGAACAACCTTTGTTTTAAAAGTATGCATAAAATTTGAATATATTTGTGAACAAGTCTACTGATGGTTCGAGTGCCAAATAGTACATGACATGTCTTTTTCTCTTAAGATTAAGGTTGCTCAGTGTTGATTACAGAAAAGTACACAAAAAATGGTATTTCTTGAACATCTGGAAGCCAGGCTAAGTTCATAACAGGAAGATCGTGTTTCCTGCCTGTGTGCTCAGACTTGAAGCATCAAACATCACAACATGAAGCAGACCATTACATGATGAACATTCAGAGAATACCAAACTTTTCTTCTCTTTTTTATTAAAAAAAACCAAACAAACAAACACTCTTTGCTAGTAAGGTACATGTACTATAAAGTAAACTCCCTGCTTTAACAAAACTCTAGATGACACAAAATACAAGAAACAAGTTTGCTTCTTTGGGCAAATCTGTTGCAGCCTTTAGCTTATGGGACATCCATGTACATGTATTTTCTCCTAAAATAATCCTAATTTACAACAGCAAGGAAGCTGAATACAAGCTGAATGGTATCAATCGGTCTAAAATCAGTCATTAAGCAAGTTTGTTTCTTTGGGCAAATCCGTTGCAACCTTTAGCTCATGGGGCATCTATGTATTTTCTCCTAGAATAATCCCAATTTACAACAGAAAAGCATGTACTACTAGTCATATTGGGTGGGGAGAAAGAGAGAATAGCAGAGAAACATTCCTTTATAAATTTCAATAGGGAAAGACAAAAGAAACCAGACAGATTATGAAAGAAAAAAAAAAAAAATTCCTCTCTAAGCAGGAGTTGTAGTAGTAACCTAGTCACCTTCACTAATTCTGTTGATCCAGAAAAATGTGAATGTATAAGTTTCTTGTAAAGTTCCCTGATAAAGACAAATAAATATTTAAAGAAATTTTCAAAATGATAATTGCCCTGCTGGATGATGCTACAGCGCAGTATGCACAAGCCTGAACAACATTTGAAAATAGGTTCTGTGTGCCAGTTACAGAGCTATGACATGGTGATAAGAAGCTAATCTTGAGTTATGGTAATGAATTTTGTTTTGGAAGAGAAAATTGCCTTTATTGCTTATCAGGGTCACAGTGGATGGGTTCTTATGACAATAAAAAATTAACTAACGGACAAAAGCTTTTTTTTTTCGAAATCACAATCATAAAAAAGCATAACTCATATTCATATTTAGAGATCACATGTTATGCAAATGGTCAGGGTGACTGCATGTACATGTACTTGTAGGCTCTTGATTTCTTTTTCATTCTGTGCTCATTACTATACATTTTCTACATGTACTCAAAATCAAGTAACGTGTAAATCTTGACGATTTAGTGTTCAGTTTACTTTGGTTCTATAACAATTCATTTCCCTGTCATTACCAGTTCAAGTTGATTACATGTACCTTAAATATTTCCACTCAAAATGTTAAGATTAACTTAATTACAGTAAGAGCCATTTTTTGAGTAGGGTTAAATCATTAAATAGACAGTGTACCCTGGTATTGATTTTAATAACAGCAGACAAATGACAAACAGATTACTACTGTGAAAGTTTGAAGTTGTAATCAAACACAAATTGGCAACTCTATGACGTATCTTGCGAGCTCCTCTCCAATTTGCTCAGTACAGAAAATTTTCATTTTCATAGTTTTTGATGAATAGCTTTGTTTCATACAGGTAAACACTTATGAGCAATAATTATATCTAAGGTGCATGCTTGAATATTTTGTTTAGAGAAAATGGAAATCAATTTTTTTTTATAGGGCAAAAGGGAGGGGAGCTCGCAAGATATGTCACAGAGTTGCCAATTTCTGTTTGATTGATAACAACTTTCAAAAATTCACAACTTTTTAAATATTTAACTTTTTTTTCCCTCTTGCTTCTTTAAAACCAACTTGTAATCAGGGTGGGAAGTTTAATGGTTTTGATTTGCAATGTAGATTCTATGTAAATTAAGACATGTTTTACTTTCTTACAAAAGGCAGACAAAGACATTTTTTTCACTCCATAGGCTTAATGTAAACTTGAGATTTTAACAATTTGCAAACTACATGTTGTAGTCCACATGAATAAGTTGTAATCAGACACTTGTAAGGTAATTAGCATAGACATATTGCATGATCCTCACGATTACTTTCACTTCTATGCACACTTCCTTGTTTCATCTCTATTCAAATATTTGGAGAATGGTTAAAAGTTCATTCACAAAATGATTACTGTAATTGATGCTTTGTTAAACTATATTTGGTAATGAGATGAGAGATTGCATGCCAAGGTATCGCTACCTACAAGTACATGTATGTTCCCATACATGTGTATTACATACATTGTACATGTACATGTACATGTAGGTTGATATCAAAGCCATAGGCCGAGGTACATGTAAATAACCACATAAAAAATCAAATTATGATAAACGGCTATATGAGCATGTAATTGCATTTCTTTTTCAATTCTTAAAGGTAAACTTGAATTCTGGTAATGACAGAAATAAAATCTGAATCAAATGAAACTTATACTGAATATTAAAAACTACATCTGCCTACCATTTTTTTGTCATAGAAAATATACAATACAATGTAACTGAGTAATGAGCAACAAACGACAAGAAACTGAGCTTGGCATCCAGAAACATGTGGTCTTCCACCAGTATATTTGCAACTTTTGTGAGTAGTGCTATTCAATTAACGTGATTTCGAGCAACTGCAGGTTTTTGTTTGTTGCCTATACGTAGTTTGCTGGTCTAAATAACGCACTCAGTGCATGATACCAGGCAATTAAGAATTTCGTTCAAGCCAATTTCTCGCGAAATGGAGTTCCATTTCGAGAACCTGATATCAGCGGCAAAGAATGGGAATCCCACTACATGGAAACAAATACAGTGAACAACTGAACATGTCAAGTTATTCCATCCTAATATTTCATGAAAAAGTTTACTGCACAATGTCAGAATATACAATAAAGGGCAGGTGTGTACAGTTTGACAATTTCACTCGGTCTACCAAGGTTAAAGTCCATGCAAAGAACAATGCTGACTGAACGCATTTAATAGAGATTTACATTGTACATTGTAAAACTTGATATGATACCACAACAGAGATACAAACATGTAGAGTACAATGTAGTTCAATTCACGAAGAACTTTGAAATTGCTGTCAGGCATAACGGAAGCAGGGCACTATTTACACTGTACTTCATATTATTTAATGTATTACCGGTATGTAAACATAAGAAATATACATACATTCATGTACGCTGTATAACCAAAGGAGCTTCAAAACTGTATTTTTTATGCTGCATTACAGTATGCTCAGGACTGGATACACAAATGTAGCCTTCTGTTACTGCACTACTTACTGTATTTATATGCCGAGATTTACCTGAATTATTACAGAGAACATGCATCGCAGGAGCTCTTTTTGTTTGTTTTTTATCCTACAATAAAGCATGACAACTTGATTTTGATACACTACATGTATGCCTATGTATGTCTATTTGTCCTGAAAACCTGAGATCAATCTAACTTACTGTAGCTGTAAGATCAAAGAGAAAATCTCTCCACTCAAAAGAATACAAAAAAAAAAAAATCAGCAGAAAATCAAATGAGAGCTCTAATATATACATGTACATGTAGAAACCAACATTAACAAGAGATATTAATCTATTCATGCATTGAAAGATCAACATGTATACCTACCTGTATGCTTCTTGGGTAGCTTCCAGCAATATGACAAGAGTAATTCTCTTAATATCATTAACACATGTTCACAGATCATTTATTGCACACTGTTTCAGAATTGATTTGGACACAAATATCTTGTTTTTATTCGATGACCTTCAAAACTATAGAAGGGTCAGGAAACTAAAAGCGAAAAGAGGATGCCAACAAACAGCCAAGCAGTCATATGGTACATTTCAACCTTCATTTACTTTGTATTTTATGACCTTGATGTACATGTACACTACATGTATGGAGTTGAGGTAAATGCACTGTACATGTACTGTACTCCTTTGCAATAGGGTAGCATTATCATTCAATTGGAAGCAACATCATCATTTGGACTTCTTCACAGGAAGGAAAGATGAATCATCAATTATTACAGACAGTAATGTCAAAAATAAAGAGCATTTCGAGCATGACTAAACATTTCATTAGCACATTATCTTCAAATAGCATTCATTTTTCAGATATTCTGGTTGTGAGAGAGGCAAGCTCAGCAATGAGCTTACAGGAGTGCACAAATCACAAATATCTCTGGGATGAGTGTATGCATATACTATAGCCCTACATGTAGATGTGCGGACAAGACCAAATTTACATCCCGATTCCTGACAATCAATGTGTAATACACCCGCAATGGCTATGTCAATGTGGCACATACCACATGGACTTTTCTCCCCCCCCCCCCCCCTCTTCTTTGGGTATAATCCCATGCACACAGTATCATACAACAGAGCGCAACCTACCGTCACTGTCAACGGGCATATGGGCAAAACACATAAGAGTATTGAGTGAAATGTGATAGGGCAAGAAATTTGTCCATGCATAATTTATGTTGCACACTGTCAGCTGGCCAACTGCCAAACATTACAGTTGGCTGGATCGGTCCAGAGCAGTACAATGCATGTATAACTACAAGGTGAGAATGGACATTGCCCTTGTAAATGGATGGTCAGTACTGGACTCAAGGGGCAAATTGGGGGGGGGGGGGTTAAACCTCTAAATGCCTTTGGCAATGTCACAGTCACATTGTGATATGCATTATTGTGGAATTACAAGGGAGGATACATAAAATAACTTGCCTACAATGTAAAACATATTCACCAGGGACATGTAAATACTCAACCCTATCACCAATACTAGCCACTTGGTAGGAATTTCTTATTGCAAACTGTGCAAACTGTGATGAAAATTAGAATAGACGGGAGTGAGGATCATACATTTCTTAGGTATTAACTTTGAGGAGAGTCATATTTTTTAACATACATGGACAACTGTATCATATTTCTTTATGGCACAAAAAATAATCGAAGTATGATGTATTTCAATTCAATGGGTAATCTCACCTTGATGAAAAAATTGGTTTGAATGAAAACAAGAAAATCTAAAGAAACAGATTGAATTTACGGTAAAACAAGAGTTATGATTTAAAGTTGATGCACTTTCAAAAGTTTCAGTGTATACATATATGAGAATCTCTCAGAGAAGTATTTATTAGGTCAATATGATGTACATGCAGGAAAACTCTCCCATTCGTTCCTAATTAAAATATGACCATGTATCTCTTTTCTATTTTTTTTTGTTGCTGATCGTGCAGGTGTTTTATTTATTTTAATTAATTGTAAATCTTCAGTACAGCGCAATGGGAAAGAAGGGATGCATGTTTAAATGGAAACTTATGTGAAAATTCAATACAAAAACAAAATGATGAGCAGTCCTACATTATGCACATTTTAGTACAACATAGTCACATCACCAAATCTCGATTTGAGATTTCGTTTGTAACTATCAGATTTTTTATTTGGTTTTCAATACCTTACAAAGTATGCGTTACTCTGTTCTTTAAAGGCCAAGTCCACCCTAACAAAAAGTTGATTTGAATAAATAGAGACAAATCCAACAAGCATAACACTGAAAATTTCGTCAAAATAGGATGTAAAATAAGAAAGTTATGGTATTTTAAAGTTTCGCTCAATTTCGCAAAACAGTTATATGCACATCCTGCTCAGTATGCAAATGAGGGAACTAGTGACGTCACCGACTCACTATTTCTTTAGTATTTTATTACATGAAATACGAAATATTTTAATTTTTCCTTGTTATAATGTGAAACAAGGTTTGATTCTTCGCTGAATATGTGTAATTGCCATTGTTGCAACCTATACACAATTCAATGAGAGCTTCCTAATTGTGAAATCTGCAGAAATTAAAATATTCTATATTTCACATAATAAAATACGAAAGAAATAGTGAGTCGGTGACGTCACTAGTTCCCTCATTTGCATACTGAGCAGGATGTGCATATAACTGTTTTGCGAAATTAAGCGAAACTTTAAAATACCATAACTTTCTTATCTTACATCCTATTTTGATGAAATTTTCAGTGTTATGCTTGTTGCATTTTTCTCTATTTATTCAAATCAACTTTTTGTTACGGTGGACTTGGCCTTTAACCCTTTTAGTGACATTTTTTAAAATTATCTTTTGATCCAGAATGCAAGTAATTACACATTATACATGAGCAGAAAGAGCAAAAATTACAGAAAATTTTCAGTCATTTTCCAATGCAGTCCATTGTGCCATTCACGAATAAGAGCAATTTAATTGTAACTAATCATTAAAGTCTATAAATTGGAAACACTGTGTATTGTTATCACTATTTTGTGTACAAATCAGCAATTTTTTCTGTTAAATTTGGGCAGTTTTCATTCAGAATGGCTCCTTTGATACACGTTTTTATTATTTTTAAACTATGAAGGAGAAGAAAATAGGAATAATTGTTGCCAATTCAAGGAGAAAAACAAATTAATTTTGACCATAAGAAAACTCTGTGAGTTAAAGAGAAGGTTGAGTTCTGGTATGTTGTGAAGAGGTTTCTTATTCCCTTTATGTCAGTTTGGAAAAACATCATAGTAGAAATGTCCCCTGAAAAAGATTGCTCTTCAAATGCCGTTATATTCCAAATATGACCAGAAATAGCTGAAGTGTTCGGGCCGAACATTCATACCACATGTGTGTGCAGTCCCATATACTTATTTCTGTGTGCAGTGCATGTGCTTTTTCAGTGAGATTGGGTCAATATCTTATCATTTTGATTCCAAAACGTCACATTATAACACCAATTCTGGTGTAGACATGGTCAACCTTTCCCAAATGCTTTGAGACAGTTTCTTCGACAATGTACCGGTATGTAATTCTAGCATAAAAAGTTGCGTTTAATCGCAACTCAAAAAATTAAACGCAAGTCCCAAATACGCGACCCTGATTGGTTGAAAATCAAGTTGCATTTAATTTATTGAGTTGCGATTAAACGTAACTTTTTATGCAAGAGGGCCTGAATTCAACTTTATCTTTAAGCATATATATACATGAACATGTACATGTACCGTACCACAATGCTGAAAAACCCGGTATCATGATTTTTGTGGGGTTTTTTTTTCATCATTCCTAGCCCTCATAATAATTTCACATACATGTACAAATATTCAAGTCAAATTTATGCAAATTGTAACATATGACCTAATCGTCATTAGGTCTAAATACATGTAAATCACGGTTGGAAGGGTTACGGTACCTTCTTAGACCTATTACCCTTTTATTCACAGAAACTAAGGATTTTGAAAGCAAAAACAATTTTTTGGAAATTATACAGGAATCCGAAGACCGTTTCTCTAATTATTTTGCTTTTATTAAAACAACTTTCTCATTAGTGTCATTACAGCGAAAATGTAAACTGAGTTTACAGCAATGTAGGATGGGGGGACCTAAAGCTATGCACTTTATTTCCAGCCCCTAAAAATAATTTTATTCAGGGGTTTATGCGAATTTCTTTAAATACCTTAGTTCAACATATTCTGAAGTTAGATCGATGAGAAGATTATGACGGACGAATGTCAATAACATTCATTTTCAAGTCGATGTCTGTGCCAAATTTTGTTTGACAAAATGAAAGGGTCCTAAACCAAAGCTATGCACACGTAATAAATGAATGCATTTTCTGACTGATGTAAATTGCACCCCTAGGCCTATAGTGATAACATCACAAAAATAAAGGGAAATTATTCATTCTTTTTTGAAAACGTAAATGACATTTTTGTTGCTTCGTCACAGCAGAAATTTTGCGCATTGAACACGTCACATTGTGGGAATGTGCGGGGTGCGTAGCTTTAGGACCCATGTAGCTTTTGGATCCCTGACATGATTGATGTATGGCTAGAGTGCCCATGTCTGCACACGCGTAACTGCGCGATTCTAATAAAACAAAACACGCAACGAACACAAACTTCATCTTTATCATAGCGATAAGTATTCATGCAAAAACGAGTCATAATAATGAAAAAAGGCCTTATTTCAAACCTTTTATTCACAAGCCTCAAAATGTTGTCTTTCACGTCAAAACTCCCGAACTGCGTGTAAAATGAATGAGTGCGCAGAGATGGGGCACCATTGTTTTTGCAATGTTGAAATGACACGTCCACCGTTTCTTGTGAAAATGGCATTGTTCTTGCTCTAATTTTGATGAGATTTTTTGCAGACTTAGGCCTACTCTTTAGAATATCAGGAATAATATAAAATTAAGATTTAGAGGAATATTGAAGAAATTCTTGTTCATTTTCAGGTCAAAACCTTAGGTGCGCAGACATGGGGCTCCCGATCATACATGTATTACTATTAGCTGGCCTCTAACATTTCAAAAAAGCTTCAGAAAAAATTAGGATTTTCACATGAGCTCTTGTCATAAAATTAAATAGGGCCTATAACAAAACCAACAAACGATCAGCAACTGTCCATCATGTGCACATATTTATAACCTTTTCCTATATCCTGCAGATAGCAGTATCAAGTAACATCAAGTAAAACTTTTGGTCCCAGACTCGGTGTCGGACAGTTGTCAGAGCACAGCCACTTCACTGTTCTCAAGTTCAAAGAAGGGATTCTCCACTCCAGAATTAACTTTGAACTTTGTCATGCTCATGGTGCAGCATATTAAAATACTAAATAGGAAAGATAATGTTACTATTCTGATTTAGATTCATGTTCAGTAACTAATGGTGATATTAGAAGTCATTAATACACTCCAACTCTCACATTATCAACTGCACCACCGTTTGTGTATGTGACCGTGCATGTGAACATCAGATCAGATCAGTTCACTGTCTGGAACTTACTGATCGTGCATCGGCTACTATCATAAACAGCTGCAGTTGAGCTCAGTTATCACTACACACACACACACACAACCATACAAATACTGTGTGTGATATGCATACACTCCGCTGCACTTGACGACCCGCCGAAAATGAACTTCCATGTTTCACAAATGTTATGTTTTACACGAAAAGACATCTGAAGCTAGTCATATCACCTACCACTGACATACAGAACATACAATTTAACATTCTTTAAATCAACAACCATCAATCACAAATCTGTAATTTAATTGAATGATAATTATTACTCACCAGACTACATTCCAGACTACACACAGCGTTCCCGCGATGAAAATAGCTTGAACTAGAATGCCCCGGATGTTATTTGCAATATAGCATTTGGCATTATCGTCTTGCGTGGTGTGTGATGTCGTACAGTTGTAAAAAAAAACATGTGGGCAACGCAAGTGCTTGGGAGACTGCGGAATCTGCCTATAGTATAAATTAAAACTGTAAGTGTGAACGAGAGTTGAGAGGGACAATTTTGAATAGTAAAACTTTGCATGAGAGCCCATCAGGGACTAAATAGCGTGTTCTCGCCTCAACTCTGCTAGAAAATTGTGACTCATGAAACAAATCTTTGAAGTTTGAAATTTGAACTTTATTTTCGTTCCGCTTTTACTATTAAAAAAATTCAGATTTACAAGCATAACTTGTCAATTGTCAATTCAAAACATAAAAACTCATATCACGGAGGTGGAAGAGAGATGCTCTTTCACCTCCCTGCTCATATATCAAATGTACGGGCCAAGTGACTGATGGTAGAAAGTTTGAGAGATAGGAACGACTGGTAACAGAAGAGAAAAGAAAATGTAAAATGTGGGGATAATAAAAAGATCACTTTTCTATCTATCTTTCTTAAGTCCCTCACTGATACCCCCCCCCCCTCCATCTGCCATAACATTACATCACTGGCAACGGTAATGTACCAGGAGCGAGAACAAATAATATGCGCATATAGTTCAATCAAATTGAACAGTGATAATTTAATATGTTCAATTATTGAATAAGTCCAAATTAAGGACTTGTTTTGTCACTGGTTTAAAAGTAAAACTCTCTTCCTTTGGACATAAAATCAGTTTTAGAAATTAAGAGATTATATGGTCAGCCAGGGGCATCGCTAAAGGCACGCACCGGCCCCTCAAAATTGTTGTCGACAAAATAATGCGCCAACTCTGTAGGCAAAATGAAAGGAGGGGGAAAGGGGAGAGGGAAGAGGAAAGAGAAAGGATTTGGAGAAAGGAGAAAGGAGAAGAAACTGAAAGAAAGGATCATGAAGGAAAAGGGAAAGGAAAGGAAAGGAAAACAAAAACAGAGAGAAGAGAAGGAAAAGGAAAGAAAGAAAGAAAGGAAAAACTGGCCAATTTTTTGACTCGCTCGCTTTGCTTCGCTCGCAAGAACACTGGAGTATTAATATTCGGGCAACAGGCGTCCACTGCTTCTGCACTGGGCTGCAGCCCCCCCCCCCCCCCGAACTTTTTTTTTCAAATTTCCGATATTCATATTCGGGCAGCGAGGTGCTGGAGTATCCAATATTTGGGAAGGAAAGTTTCCAGATAATAATATTATGTAACTTGTGTATGTAACTTCTGTACAATTAAGTTTAAAAAACTGTTAGAAATTGGAAAGTTGATATTTGGGCAAAAGGCGTCCCCTATGTAAATGGGATGTAGTCCCCCCCCCCCCCCCCCGAGGATTTTCAAAGTTCCGATATTCGGGCAACCACCATTTCATATATTCGGCAGCGAGGTGCCAGAATATCCACATAATTTGGGCACCGAGATCAAGGCACACATAATTATGTATAACTTTTGTAACTTCTATACATTTTCACTACGAAAAGTATTTTTAAAATATTGCTCACTCGATTCGCTCACTCACAATTTAGAAATTGAAAAGTTGATATTCGGGCAAACTTGAGGCGTCAGCCCCCTCCTTGCGAAAATGGGCCCGTATATGATGGATCTCTACATCTGCGATTTTCTTTTATTATTTTTTGGGGGGAGGGGTGTTATATTAGGGTGCAGAATTCAAAATGTTCCAGCGACGCCCCTGTGGTCTGCTTCTGTAATATACACTTTAAAAACTAAACTTGTTAAATTACCATTTAAAAGGGTATATAGAGGAGTGACCACTATTTCAAAATGGTACATTAATACCTATTAACATGCTGGATGTAACACTACAAATGCTGAATCCAGCATGTTAAAAGCGTTAATCTACGATTTAAAAAGTTGTGATTTAACGCTTTATTTTTTAGAGTGTACATAATTTGTTATATAGCGGCGCGCCAGTATACTATACGGTATACCAAAGTGAATGAGACACAAAGTTATGTGCACGTGACCTCACGGTTCACGATGTTCATAGTCTGGGAGCCTGTCCCGATGATAGTCACCCTATTTTACATATGAGATTTGAGTTTTGACCCCTCAAAGTTAGACCAAGGAGTTCTATACGTGATAACTCTTACTTAAACCATCCATGTCATTCACAAAAAGCTTGTCAGCTCGAACGAAGCCTCCAGGTTCAGGTTGGCACCCAGAGCTCCCCCCCCCCCCAAAAAAAAAAGGGCCCCAAAGTCGGGTCGATTTCAACCCATCTGACATAATTATGCGTCAAATTTTGGCAGAAGTAAGGTGTATGAATATGTACATTACCAAAACACAGAAACTGACAAAATTTTCCGTCGGGATGGGTCAGACCGCCCCTAAAAATTTGCGCAAATTTCCCCCCTTGGCCCACGGACCAAATTTTGTCAGAGGGAAGAGGTATAGGTGTACATACAAATTTCCATTGGGAAACCAAGCTTTGCTGCCCCAAATGCTCTGGATGTAGAGAAAAACCATTTTAGGCATTACAACCTTAATAACTTTAAAGTGTGCGATTCAGTTCAGATCAAATTTATATATACAATCTTGAGTATATTGTAATTTTTTTATGCAATTTGGTGTCAAACGATTATTTCAGTAATAAATAATTAAATTGTGAAAATTGTATTTCTTTCTAAAAGGAGTCAAATGATGTTGTCAGGATCTGTAAACACACCAATTGTCCATCTGCATCTTTTTGACAAGGCATGGGCTATGTGGCTGCCATACTAAAATCTACCATTCATATGTTAATTACACAATTTCTTCCATTATACAGTTATGGAGTATACGATATGTTTATCACTACTGTTAATCCACCATGTTGCCTCACAAATGCATAATAAAATAGCAAATTAATTTTGCTGACACACCCCCACTGAGCGACTTTTCGAGAGCTGGCAAGACCAAAAAAAAAATAAAAAAATAAATAAATAAAAAAAATTGGGTCTCCCTCCAAGCAGTTTCAAAACTGACGAACCTGCATTTGTGTGCCCCCCTATATAAAATCCTGCATCCGCCCCTGCATCCATTTTACATATTCTATCAATCATTTTTTTTTTTTGGGGGGGGGGGGGAAGAGGGTAATTTCGATTGAATCACTGAAATGAATATATAGATTTGAAATTTAATGTTTCGTCCAGAGGGACAAATGAGCGACAGGCCTTTCTGCCCTTCTGGTAGATCGTCCCATCAAACTCTTCTATTGAGTACAGTAGTATCATCAAATGCATTTCCCCAAAATTTGTCTAACAACAACCTTATATAATAATAGTGATAATAATATGTCTATTTATATAGCGCAGCTACTATACAAAATATACTCTACTGTGCTTAATACAAAGTATCACATTATTACCACAGCTTTAGCCGAGCCGCCATGATAGGTGCTAAGGCATTCAAGAAATTTCTTCCTACCGGGTACCCATTTACTTCACCTGGGTGGAGAGTGGCAAATGTAGATGAATGTTTTGCCAAAGGACATTAGCGCCACGGCGGGATTCGAACCGCGTATTCACTGGACCACGACACCTCTATAACATGTATAGAACTTGAAGGGGCGCATTATGCATCAAGAGAAGGTCTGTTGATTGCCGTGAGCACACTAGCCTGTGCTTGTGGCCTGGTATTTAACATCTAAAAATATTACACTTTATATTTTTTGAGCGTGGCTCACCCTGAAATGAAATCACATATTTTACTGTAATTATTATGTAACAGATGCATGCCAGTGGCGGATCCAGGGGGCACTTCCGGCCCGTGCACCCCCACTTTGGACGAAGTTGTGCCCCCCCCCCCACCTTTCAGAACGAAAACTTTTTTTTTTTGCTTGTCCGAGAATTATGGAGGGAAACTGGACCCCCATATCCTCCCCCGCCCCCCTCACTGAGCGAATTTTGGAGGTCTGGCGATTTTTTTTTGTCCACCCCCCCCCCGAGCGACTTTTCGAGAGCTGGCAAGACAAAACAAAATGCGGGTCTACCTTTTCCAAAAGTTGACCAACCTGCATTTGTGTGCCCCCCCCCCCCTCTTATACAAAATCCTGGATCCGCCCCTGCTTTATGCCATATTAAAGGTGTGGTATACCAAAATGAGCTTTTGTTGATTAATGATTAGCATCGTATATTAGAGATCGACTGGTTTATCTAAAGTACTGTCTGTTGGAGACAGTGAGCACACGTATTCTTTTAGAAGATCAGTTTTTTTTTTAATTTGGGACAGATAGGTTTGGACTGGTTATATACTTTGTGGAAAAACTACAATGATATTTAAAAGAAAAAGGGCACACACACAAACAAAAAAGCCTACGTTTCCATTAAAGACTCGACGGCCACTTTTAAAGTACAAAATGAATAAGGGGAAACAAGGCTTGGTTGTTTTATGGACCTTTGACTTTATGGACGAACAGTTTAAATCAAGTAGAATTCAGCACAGACCACAAAGGATGATAAAAATGAAGTGGTCCAGTATGGTACCTAAGTAAAGCCACCCCTCCTCTGACAACAAAAAGGAAAAGTAAACAAAACAAAAAAAATAGGGGGAAGAGTTTTTACATAAAAAAAACAAAAACGAATGATTTTTCTTCTTTTTGCGGGGGGGGGGGGGGAGGGGGCATCCATTCTATTGATTGTTCTTCCCTTCAAAACTCCAGTTCCTTTTCACGCAGTGATATAGAATTAGACAATTTTCATACACTATAGACTTATACACAGTAACTTTAAACGTTTGAAACAGAATTTGTTACTCGTTAACTTCATAACAATATTTATGATTTGCTGTTACATACTGTGATTCTCATGATAAAATCAATCATTGCATAAAAATCAGCATTAATTTCATGATACAAGTTCAACATTAATTAATTTGCTAGATGACTCCTCATCAACCCACCCTCCCCTCAAAGAGCCCCTTCCTCTCCCCCCCCCCCCCCCCCCCCCCCCGCCCTTTCCAATGCAACGCCACCCGGCGATTTCGATATTGTAATCGTAAGCAAAGCGCCAGCGATCGAGCTTGTCCTGCGTCCACCCATCTGTTGTTCATGAGAGCTGAGAGAGATAATTTTCAAGATGATAAAAGCAATTTTAGTCTTCAATAACCATGGAAAGCCGCGGCTTGCTAAATTCTACACTCATTACGTGAGTATTCTAAACACATTCTTATATCAAAGAAAGTAAAACCATGTTGAAACGACCGTTCTAATTTCGATAGGTCGCTGTGTATGTCCCATTGAAAACGATTTAATACAGTCCCATCGGCTGAATATCGTGTGGTTCTTTTTCAGTATAATCTTTTCTTTCTAGTTTCTAAATTCTATTTCTATTTCAGAATTTGTTATTTGCCAGCTTCATAACAATATTTATGATTTGCTGTTACATACTGTGATTCTCATGATAAATCAATCATTGCATTAAAATCAGCATTATTTTCATGAAGTACTTTAACATTAATTAATTTGATAGATGCCCCATCGTCATCACCCCACCCTCCCCTCAAAGGACAAAGAGCCCCGCCCCCCCAATTTAACGCCACCCGGCAATTTCGATATTGTAATTGTAAGCAATCGTAAGCAAAGTTTGCCAGCGATCAAGCTTGTCCTGCATCCACCCATCTGTTGTTCATGAGATTTGAGAGAATTTTCAAGATGATAAGAGCAATTTTAGTAATTTAGTCTTCAATAAAACCACACCACGAATAGTGGTCATATTGACCACTACGAATACAAAATGCAAAAATAGTTGTTATTTTCTGTCGCGTGTAGTAAAGGTATGGGGGGGGGGGGAAATAAGATAAATATTTTAAATACTTGCTTTCAAATTCAGCCCTTAAAAATCTCACTCCTACCCACTCATAGCTACATTCCTATACTTCGTGTGTATAATGTAGGCAGTCATACACCTCAACTTTTTAAAACACCACTGCACAAAAGTCACCAATATTCACTCAAAATCGGCATTTAATTTTCAAAAACCGACCCCAAAATATCCAAGAAATACAATAAATTCAACTCACCAATGTTGGAAAAGATATTTTCAAAAATCAAATCCGTAATTTACTGTTGATTCTCGCGAAACGAGCTATCGGAGTCATTGTGTACATTTCCTGGTCGCCGCGGGCGCTGACATCTCCCCAAAAGAGTTTTGTCCTCAAAAATTCGGTCCCTATGGCGTACATGGAAAAGTTCCGATTTTCTGTGTGCGCGATCGTAAAGATCGATGTGCGCTTGCGATCCCGAGTTTCTTCGTGGACAAAAATTGTATTGGCCGATTTTAGTCTAAGACATCGGCAGTTTGTAAACAACACGCGATCGCGAAACAAATCGGCGGGGATTTCTCCGGTTTTGGACAAGATTTTGACTTTGGATTTTGCTGAAAATATCAAAAGTTCTTCCTAACGGCCATTTGAGGTAGGAGTGAGATTTTTAAGGGCTGAATTTGAAAGCAAGTATTTAAAATATTTATCTTATTTTTTCCCCCATACCTTTAGTACATGCGACAGAAAATACCAACTATTTTACAGAAATGTACCCGGGAGTGCTCCTACCCACTCATAGGTACACGCCATTGCCGACTGTGTAGTAACGCAGCCAACACACATCCCATACCTAAACTGCATCACTGTGCATTTTTGGCTATATTTAATTGAAACTGATCTATTGCAGTTTACTTAAATGCAAATAATTATGTTGAATAATAGATGATTAAAACTTACCAGGTTGTTTTGTGACCTTTGAAGAGGGTTTCCTGAAATTTTGGGTCCTTTTTGTCGATAACTGCTATCGAGACTGTCCCGTCAGCATCCAGTTTGTATTTTTCACGATTATGATGAAGGGAGCCCTCAGCGCTCGTAGTAGTACCGGCGCGATCTTCTACGAAGACCTGGAAGGGCCAAACTGACGACGTAAAAAAATAAAAAATATTACGTACACACGTAATAATTACTACGTACGTACGTAATATTTTTTATTTTTTTACGTCGTCAGTTTGGCCCTTCCAGATCTTCGTAGAATAGCTTGTGTGCGTAACATTCTGCGTACGTATCTACGGTGCGTAACCATGTAGAGCGGCCTCACTAGTGCGCAACATTATTGAGAGCAGTCGTCATCCGTATGGAGGTGTGGGTAACAAGTACCAAAAAGAGGGCTGTAAATGTAAGTTTTTATAACTTTCTACATTTTGTATCTTAACGAACTGATAACTTAAAATCTAAAGAATGATACTTCAGTATCAGTTTGCCCACAAAAACCTCCATTTCAAACAAAATTACATCTGTATCCCCAATACCCAGTATACACACATGTATATGATCCTAATGGTCAATATGACCTTTGCTTGCTGATGTGCTCCTACCTCAAATGCACACCACGAATAGTGGTCATATTGACCACTACGAATACAAAATGCAAAAATAGTTTGTATTTTCTGTCGCGTGTAGTAAAGGTATGGGCGGAAAATAAGATAAATATTTTAAATACCTTGCTTTCAAATTCAGCCGTTAAAAATCTCACTCCTACCTCAAATGGCCGTTAGAAAGAACTTTTGATATTTTCAGCAAAATCCAAAGTCAAAATCTTGTCCAAAACTGGAGAAATCGCCGCCGATTTGTTTCGCGATCGCGTGTTGTTTACATACTGCCGATGTCTTAGACTAAAATCGGCCAATAAAATTTTTGTCCACGAAGAAACTCGGGATCGCAAGCGCACATCGATCTTTACGATCGCGCACACAGAAAATCGAGACTCTCCGTGTATGCCACCTAGGGACCGAATTTTTAAGGACAAAACTCTTTTGGGGAGATGTCAGCGCCCGCGGTGACCAGGAAATGTACACAATGACTCCGATAGCTCGTTTCGCGAGAATCAACAGTAAATTACGGATTTGATTTTTGGAAATATCTTTTCCAACATCGGTGAGTTGAATTTATTGTATTTCTTGGATATTTAGAGGTCGGTTTTTGTAAATTAAATGCCGATTTTGAGTGAATGTTTGTGACTTTTGTGCAGTGGTGTTTTAAAAAGTTGAGGTGTATGACTGCCTACATTATACACACGAAGTATAGGAATGTAGCTATGAGTGCTCAAATGGCCGTTAGAAAGAACTTTTGCTATTTTCAGCAAAATCCAAAGTCAAAATCTTGTCCAAAACCGGAGAAATCCCCGCCGATTTGTTTCGCGATCGCGTGTTGTTTACATACTGCCGATGTCTTAGACTAAAATCGGCCAATAAAATTTTTGTCCACGAAGAAACTTGGGATCGCAAGCGCACATCGATCTTTACGATCGCGCACACCGAAAATCGGGACTTTCCGTGTATGCCACACAGGGACCGAATTTTTAAGGACAAAACTCTTTTGGGGAGATGTCAGCGCCCGCGGCGACCAAGAAATGTACACAATGACTCCGATAGCTCGTTTCGCGAGAATCAACAGTAAATTACGGATTTGATTTTTGGAAATATCTTTTCCAACATCGGTGAGTTGAATTTATTGTATTTCTTGGATATTTAGTGGTCGGTTTTTGTAAATTAAATGCCGATTTTGAGTGAATGTTTGTGACTTTTGTGCAG
Source organism: Heliocidaris erythrogramma (assembly GCA_025617745.1). Lineage (NCBI taxonomy): Eukaryota > Metazoa > Echinodermata > Echinoidea > Camarodonta > Echinometridae > Heliocidaris > Heliocidaris erythrogramma. The sequence goes on from CM046853.1 coordinate 34,126,881, forward strand.
TGGTGTTTTAAAAAGTTGAGGTGTATGACTGCCTACATTATACACACGAAGTATAGGAATGTAGCTATGAGTGAATAAAACCATGGAAAGCCTCGGCTTGCTAAATTCTACACTCATAACCTGAGTATTCCAAGCACATTCTTATATCAAAGAAAGTAAAACCATGTTGAAACGACCGTTCTAATTTCGATAGATCATGTAGATCGCTGTGTATGTTCCATTGAGAATGATTTAATACAGTCCCATTGGCTGAATATCGTGTAGTTCTTTTTCAGTAAATCTTTTCTTTCTAAATTCTATTTCAGCATGAAGACGAACAACAACAGATTGTCAGAGAAACTTTCCATTTGGTCTCCAAACGAGATGATAATGTGTGCAATTTTCTGGAAGGAGGAATGTGAGTTAAATAATACATTTTGAACATTTGTCATTGCATTTCATTCTAGATTCTAACTAATCATGCTATGCTAATTTAGGACTATATTGCAGGGAAAATATGGCCAGTGAATTGGTCAATCATCGACGCGAATAAAAAAAGTAAACAGTAATAAGTATGGCTAGAGACGAGTGCCCTTGTCTGTTTTCATGGTTTTGATGAAACAGAACACGCAAAGAACATAAATTTTTAATCTTTATTTACAGCAATTTTTTTTTTCATGCAAAAAACGAGTCAGAATATTGAAAAAAGGTCTTATTTCAGACATTTTTTTCACAATCCTCAAAATGTTGTCTTTCATGTCAAAACTCCTGAACTGCTTATAAAATTAATGAGTGCGCAGACATGGGCACCATTGTTTCTTTTCATTGTTGAAATGACACGGCCGCCATTTTATTGTGGAAATGGCATTGTTTTTGCTTTAATTATGATGAGATTTTTTGCAAACTTACAGTCCTCTTTAGAATGACAGCAGTAATGTAAAATTAAGCATTAGAGGAATATTAAAGAAATTCAATTTCAGATCAAATCTAAGGTGTGCAGACATAGGGTTCCCCATAAAAGACATAGACTCGGTAGATAGAGGCGCACGGCCAATATAGGAGAATCTTACCCATTTGGGAGACTGTCTTCATTGTCACAGACTTTTGTCAAGAATTTCATTAGCCTGTTTGAGAAACAATTTCCCATTTTGGTTACCAATTTTTTCCCCCTTTTTACTGCCTAGGGATCACCTTGGCTTGGCCCATCTTGAAAATGTGATGAGCAGATTGCTCATGAAAAATTACAGCTTCTGACCATCTACTTTTAAAAATTCACTGTCTACTTTTGTTTTTATAATATTTTTTGTTGTTATCCACACAAAAAAATGAATAGGCATCTGATGTGAGAGAGGAAAAAAATTGGCAGTGAAAAAGTGCCTTGTAGAGATGTTGTGGTCCAGTGGATACATGTATATGTAAAAGTCCCTGGACTGTGAACCACAAGGTATGGGGTTCGAATCCCTGGCCCAGCACTAGTGACTTTTGGCAAGACATTAATCTATATTTGCCACACTTGTGAGGTAAATACATGTAGGTAGCTAGCAGAAATTAATTTCCTGAAATGCTAGAGCGCCGTAAGAGCAGCCAGGGTAAAAATTGTGTAATTAAATGCATTGCAAACATTGCAACCATGACATTGTACCTGTCATGTCTGTGAGTTTGCTGTTTCCCGAAAAAGAAAATTATGGGGTCTAGTATAGCTAGTCTTTTAAAATATGAAATCATCCTTTTGCTGAAGGATATTTTTTTTTTGTCTATTGTCTTTTTTTTTGTCTTTTTCTTTTTTGAAGTCAATATGAAGTAATTTTTTTTGGAGCAACTAGAGAATACCCCTTCAGAAAAAAGTTGATCACATACCTTGGTTGACCAATGCTTCTCTGATCAAAGCTAACTCCAAAGACTTATGTTTCACAGCTTACTTTAACTATAATCCTAACCTTAAACATAACCTTTACCCTAAACACAAACCTAACCCTATGTGTTGGTCATTTATGGACAGAAACCCTATTGGTGGGGTATTCTATAGTTAAACCCATATTTTGAGGATCTTGGGTATTTGATTCCAGTTCATATTGACTTGGACGTGAACCAGAATAGCCTGCCCTGGTGGTTAAGTCGCTGCCCGGAAAGCAGTAGGTGACAGGTTCGAATCCCGCTGGTTCCAATTTTTTCTGACTTGTGATTTTCATTACAGATCCAACATACGATCTTTAACTTGGGAGTAATGCCTAAAAAATTTGTTTACAAATTGAAGTTCCTCCCATTAAGCTTCTCCATTAACTAACCCTATTTGTGGGGTATTCTATAGTAAGCCCATATTTTCACATTTTCAAAATAAGATGAGCTGAAATATCAAAAGGATAAGGCCATCTCGTGAAAAATGCCACCACTCATTACATCACACTCCTGCCTGCAAAGTCTAAAGATCAAGGAGTGGAACAAATTTACAACTCACCCATGTGTTTCATGAAACGACACATTACTGTGCATTCTTAATGAATAGTGGATCTCTTTTCGAAAGCATGCAAAACAATGTCACACAACATTACTGTATTGCCAATTAGAGATTTCCCAAATCATTATTGATTTGTGATCTTAACTCTAAAGGGGCCTTTACACTTTCACGGATCGCATCACGGATCATCCCGGATCATCCCGGATCTTAATCCGGGGTGATCCGGCGTGCGACACCACGATTTTCTCTCACAGCCGGTGTGGATACGTTCTGAACTGGGTGAATACACGGAGGTACTGTACGGACTGGTTTTCATCTGTGAACTCCGGGATGAAAAATAAAGCAAGCTTAATTTTTTCCCGGGATATGCCGGTACGCCAAGGATCACGCCGGATGCCTCCACGGTGTATACACGGTAGTGCCGGTGATAATACGGATGATCCCGGAGTGACGATCAGGGATGATCCGGGATGCGATCCGTGAAAGTGTAAAAGCCCCATAAGGGGCAATACTTTTGTAATTATGTGATTTGTGTGAAAGCAGATTGGTGAAAGTTTGAACGAAATCGGACAAGCATTAAGAAAGTTATGATTTTTAAGAAGTTGTAATCACTATACATATGTGAATTTCAAAATTGGCTGTATCGATATGGTCACAGTGTCATCACTGTGACCATATAGATACAGCCAATTCGTTCCAACGCACAAAATGACTAAAATGTCAAGTTTTCAAAATGTATAACTCAGAAGGACCTGTTTCTTTTTTGAGGACCTATAACAATAGACTAACTACTGTACAATATACATGTGTTTTGAGTACTTGCCTGTTGCCTGCCACAGCCAACTACAATATTCCAGGTAGCACCTCGGTAATTGCTTAGGCAATGGTTTGCTTGATTTTCAGCATTTTTTATTTTTTTTCTTTAATATCCAAACCATCTCTAATGTTCCTTTTTATTCCCAATGTTTGTGTAAATTCTCCCATGCATTAAGTCCACTGTCAGCTGCTGGGCCAGGGAAGCTGAATGGCTTCTTACTCAACTGTTCACTCATTTTGGCAGAAATCAAGCATGTTCTCATACATCATTCATTTTTCACACATGAGTTGTCATAAAAAGAAAATTATGAATTCTTTTGTGCTGTTTTTCTTTTTTAAAAAATAATTATTTGTTATGTTTACTACCCCCAAATGACTCAAAGTTGCAATTTGTGAATGCAAATGAAATTTTGGTAGTACCACATTCTATTGTTTTAATTGAAGCATGCGTAAATTATGAATAATAAGTTGTACATGTAGATGGTGTATATCAATTGAAAGAAGAGAAGCAGAGCTTCTCATACATGTATATTTTATCAAGGAAAACATTCATTTTTTTCTGGGACACCCTTTATTTTATTATCTCTTGTATTCCTTCTAACCCGCTCTTTCTGCTCTTACAGGATTGTTGGCAATGAAGATTTTAAACTAGTCTACAGACATTATGCTACGTTATACTTTGTTTTCTGTGTGGACTCATCAGAAAGTGAACTTGGTATCCTAGATTTAATACAAGTAAGTACACTAACAAACAATTGCAAAAATATTCATTTGATTTATTGGATAGAATGCAGTTCAGATCATTCTATGAGGAATCACAAAAATTTTTGTGAATCCAAAGTTGTTTGATATGCAGGAACCAGACATTGTTAATCCCTTGCAGGCTTCATCAGTTCTATAGAATTCTATAGAATTTTATGAATAATCTAGTTAAACTTGTGGAAAACTGATAGGCCCATATGTGTCTTTTTTTTTAACGTACCACATCGAGGACAAAGTCTGTGGAAGTGAAGTGAAGTACGGTTTATTAGTTGGCATGAATATTCATGAAAAACAAATTGTAGTGATTTAATAAAACGAGCAAACCCATCGAGCAGCTCTTCGGCGTGGAGCAATCGGATCGTCGGTGCGCTCTCATAAAGAGATCTCGAGTTTGAATCTTGGCAGGGGTATGTTAGGGTTATGGTTAAGGTTAGATTTTAGGTGTTAAATTTTATTTTGGTGAATTAAACACAAGGTGAAACTTTGAGCAAATACAAGTCTTATACTTCAAAATGGCCTCGCTGTGGTACGGAAAAAAAAGATGCGGGCCATATTCTGAACATGGGTTTGACCTAACTGCGGTCTAAGTGTGGTTTAATCCCAGTCTAAACCTGCAATTTAAACCTGAGTTTTAGAAAATCCCGTTCTGAACTCCGGTTTAACTTTAACTCCAGTCTAAGTGTGGTTTAACTTTGTACAGAATTTATACTGGACTTGCGGTCTAAAGTCAATTAAACTCTGGTTTAACCTAGACTGGAGTTTCACTTAAACCGAAGTTGAGAATACAGGCCAATAAGGGCAGGATATAGATACATTCTACCCATACTCCTGTATAATTTAGCTGTACTTCAATGCTGTTGTAATAAACTTATTGTAACCATGAATCAGTTACACAGCTTTCAGCTAGCAGTTTTGAAGTACCATTGACATTTTTATAAAGACAGATTTTGAAATAAATTCACATTTGAGTCAAAATATGATTATTAAATGCAATTTACTAAATATCTTATCTACGATACTATTACTATGAGTAAGTTGATGTTTTATGATTTCTCATAATCCCATGATCAAAATAAATTTGTGTGGTTTGATTTTTATGCCACCGCCCACCGAAGGTGGTGCCTGAGGCATTATGTTTTCGGGTTGTCTGTCTGTCCGTCCGCCCCGCTTTCTCGTTCTCGCAATATCTCAAGAACCCTTTGAGGTATGAACTTCAAACTTGGTGTTTGTATGTATCACCATAGGAAGACGATCTGAGTAGATTTTGGGGTATGGAGGTCAAAGGTCAAAGGCCATAGAGGTCACAATCTAAAAATTCAGGTGTTATCTTGTTATTGCGATATCTCAAGAACCCTTTGAGGTATGAACTTCAAACTTGATGCTAGTATGTATCACCATAGGAAGACCATGTGCTTAGATTTTGGGGTACAGAGGTCAAAGGTCATGGAGGTCAATATCTAAAATTTCAGGATTTATTCCTGTTCTCAAGAACCCTTTTTGAGGTATGAACTTCAAACTTGGTGCTAGTTTGTATCACCATTGGAAGATGAAGGTCAATTCATCTACACCCATTTGGTCTAATATCCACTTTGTATAGTGAACATTTGGTCTACTTAGCACTTGGTTTAATTACCATTAAGACTAATAGCCATTAGTTTCGATCAATTGGGCTAAAATCGATGAAGTATGGTACATGCTGCTCACTACCATATATAGAGAGGATTAAAAAGGTTGATTGCCATTTGGTCTAATCATCATACACTCTAACATTCTGTCTAATATCAATTGGTCCAATAGCCATTTGATGTAATATTTTTGGCCAATTACCATATGGTCCAGTATCAATTGGTCCCATTACCAATTGGTCCCATTACCATTTGGTCTAATCATCAAATATTCGAAACCCAATTCATGTGATCAAAAATGACAAGTCATGAGGTCATTACATGTAAATTTTTTTTAGCTTTGTTAAGTTTGTTATCACCATATCTCAACTACATGACTAGGAGGCATAATGTAATCAGACTTTGGGATTATAAGGTGTAAGGTCAATGTCAAGAGGTCAATAAACATGTAATTGTGGGCTTTTTATTCTGATTATCACAATATTTCAAGACCATTTTAAACCATCAACTGAACTTAGGCGGAGGCATATAGGAGATGCAGTCGCCTTCATCTTGTTTAAAGATTTCATTTATCTGTACTTTTTTTGTTTCAATCTTGAAAATATTCTTCTTTTTTTTCTTTCTGCAGGTATTTGTAGAGACATTAGACAAGTGCTTTGAAAATGTTTGTGAGCTGGATTTAATATTCCATGTAGACAAGGTATGTGTTTTGATTTGTTTGGTTTTCAAAATATGAAGTTTGATAAGGTGTTCATGACATAGGTTAAAAGACAAAAATGATACTAAGTATGATTTTTTTTTAGGGCAATCCAATCTCTGTTACAAGTTGAATCATTTTGAAACATACAATGAGGGAAAAGGTTATTGAAAGTTATAAAGAAATTTAACAAATAATAAAGTTATGATTTTTTGAAATAAATTTTTAAAGCAAATTGGTCATTCAAGTGTTTTGTAATCGGGGGCATCCCTTTCATTTGTTGTATGTGTTCATTGAAATATCATCACTTTCCATTTCGCTCCTATGAAGAAGATACATGTAACTTTTCTTACAGAGTTGTACACAACTTAGAATGGAGATACATTTGTAGCTTATTGTAGTGTTTCTTCTGATGGAAAACAAAATATTGTGCTCATTGCAATGAAATATAGTCATTTTTATTTATTCATTTATTTATTGTTTTGTTTTGCTTTCCTCCAGAACATTTTGCTATCAAAGCTTAATTTCTCTTCATATCACTTTTAGGCATAATTCTATAAAAACATAATTGCAGAAAAGAAGACATGATTTTAGTATTTACGCGTTACTTTGATTTACATATTACTGGTTCCTAGGCCTACAATTGTCATGATCACAAAATTTATGTAATTATTAGACATCCAAGATGTATGTGTAATATTAGCACGTAAATCAATGATTTGCTATTAACAGCATTGGAACTTTTATATGAGTGATATGATATGTGGAGGTGTCGTGGTATAGTGGTTCATTCACTTGACTCTCAATCCAAGGGTTGGTGGTTTGAATTTCAGCCTGGCACTAGCGTCTTTGGCAAAACATTAATCCACATTTGCCACTCTCCACCCAGGTGTTGAATGGGTACCTGGCATGATTTATTCCTTGAAATGCACTGTGCGCTGATTACGGCTGCCAGAGCTAAAGCGGGTAATATCCAAACGTTATATCATATTGTGATATGCGCTATACAAGAAGGGTTTATTATTATTATTATTATGATCTTTGAATTGACAGGTGCATCATATCTTAGGAGAGCTGGTCATGGGAGGTATGGTTCTAGAAACAAACATGACAGAAATACTCACAAGGATAGAGGAGCAAAATAAACTTGAAAAACAAGAGGTAAGTATTGAAATTCCTGTACACCAACCAATAACTTTTGATTAGCATTGCTGTGTAGGATTAAAATAATGAAGGAAAAAAAAGGAACATCTTGCATATCTAGTAAACAAATATCGTAAGTAGAAAGCTGCAAACACATGCTGGCTTATGGAGGTAACCTCGCTAGTCATAATGACTGCTATTCATAAGGACGGCTATCCATAATGCGTGAATAAATGAATGAGCGGTCCTTTATTAATAGCGGCCCTTATAGATAGCGAGCCAATCAAATACAAATTACCTCGCTATTCATAAGGACCGCTAATCATAATGACCGCTATTCATATGGACCGCTATTCATAACGCGTGACTAAATAGCTGTCCTTATAAATAGCGAGCAGACCCGGGCTTATGTACATGTATTTATACTGTCATGAAATGGTTTGCAGCATTATTCATCTGATCAGTAGTAAATTCTTCATATTTTATTCATCTATTATGAGTATAATAGTAATATGGATATGTGATCTGTATCATTCATGGGGGAAAAAATTATGCCCCCCCCCCAAAAAAAAAAAATCTCTTCCGCTTTTCGTTTGTATTCACCCTTTCCTGTTCATTAAACTATAATGACATGCATCTGAAATTCTAATGACTGTATAGTTCTCATAGCAAAGTTGTTAACTAGAAAAAAAATATTCCATCATTTCACCCATTTCAAAACCAAAACTGCACATAATCCTTATGAAAACATTTTTGACTATGCAACATTTTTTTCTTTTCTCGTTTTCTCCATCCTAAATTCAGGCTGGTCTATCAGCAGCTCCAGCCAGAGCAGCAGCAGCTGTCAAAAACATGAACCTGCCAAACATTCCAACACCCAACATCAGCTTGCCCAATCTTCCTTCATTCAAGTGATGTCCACTACTCCACCCTCATCAAAACAAGATAATGTTATTTATACAGTGATCATGATCCAGGTCTGTTTTATATATATGTAGTTCAATAGTAAAAGCTTGAATTGAAAGTAGGATTGGTTTGCAGTCATGTTACACAAAGGGGAAACTTCCTTTGTTAAACTCGACTTTAGACTAAGCTTAAACCCAGCATCTGGTTTAAATTTTAGTAGAATACAAACCACAGTGTTAAAAAATATTCTTTGTTTTTATTATAGAAATTATTGCAGCCTTGAAATCAGCACTTAACCAACCATTATCAATATTATCCATCTCCGGGAGATCTCCCTACTACACCTGTACTGCTTCTCATCTGCTTTGGTATAGATAAAAGACCTTTATTATTCCCTAATATGTTATCTATTTGGCATAAATCCGCCACCTTTCAGATTATCATTTTGAGATATTCTCATTTTGTTGCAGTGGCTGATTGCATAGCAGTAAGAAAATGCGATATTAAAGCTATAACATTTCAGCAAACAATAATTATTTCCATTATTTTTTGCAAATGCAGTTTATTCCAAATTGCTTTATGTCAACTCTTATATTGAAATAATGGGATTTATTTTACGTACTTCTTGAAGGGTAAGATATAGACCTTATCAAGAGCAGGCACCATTTCAAACTCAAATTTGCAAACAATACTCACTGTCCCATTCAATTGTTTATTCAGTAAGTTTGCATTTTAGATTTTTTTCCAAACAGTCAATACAGTATTTCGCTTTCAAAGTTTGCTGCCCTCTATAGCTTCTGAATTTGATACTGTGGGGGTGCTCTATGCCTGGACAAATATATACTGGGCCAACAGACTGGTGTATTAAACCTTTCATGTTTTTTGTGTTTTGTTTTTTTTTGGGGGGGGGGGGGTGGGGAGCGGCAATTGAGCAAAGAATAATTTATGAAAGTAGGTTAGATGGTAAAAAAAAGTAAGTTTAAAAGGTAAAGATGTAGGACAAATGTTGAAAGCATGTGATAAAGTGTTTTTAGGCGTCATCAGTACCGTAATAAGTTAATACCATTGATCTCCACCTTACGTGGATATCGCATCGTACGCATGGCTTTATGCGAGCAGTTGATGCAGCCACGTGACCAAAATTAGGAGCCCTCACTGAAACACAGTACGTGGGACCGCGTGGGACATTGTCTGCTTTGTACGATTACAGTGAACTCCTATTCGAAAGATACGTGATTTGATTTTTTGCTTTTAAAAAAAAATTAAATCCCCTCTAGAAGTTGTAAGGTTAAGCATATTTTTGCAGTTAACTCGTGGAAAAAACTTCACAGTGCTGAATTATTTGATTCTAAAAATGCATAAAATTGTATTGAACTAGTACTGCAGCGGTGTTTTTCTGCGAGCCAAAACGTGGCGACATCGTCGCTTCGGGTCGCATCAAACGTTGAGGGCGTTGCTTTATCCACTGGGTAGAGATCAGTGGTTAATACCTACCTCATAATATTTAGGTAGGTGGTTAGAAGTTGGAATCTGGTAGGTTATAGCATATATTACTTTTTGTTTTTTGCACTTTTCCATCTTTGTTCAAAAGTGCTCAGTGCATGCATACAGACTTATAGAACTGACAGACCTGGACCATGATCACACCATTTTCAACTCCCTTTATAGAGTACCGAAGTGGCCAAGTTGTCAAGGTTGCTGGTTCTAAACAATTTTGTGCTAAACAATGGCTAAACAATCACACCAGCGCCAAACACTGAAATTGCCCTGCTCCAGCCTGTTGCTCGAATGACTTCGCGGTGAACCTCATGCGCGGGCTCTGTTGTTTGGAACCAGTATCCTGGACGACGAGCGAATATGACGTCAGCACTTCGGTACTCTATTCACAGTGTAATTATAATTATATATACTAGTATATTTTAAGTTCTATTTTCCAAAGGAGCAGTCCATTGCAGAATTTGATGGTAGTTTGTTAATCATTGGCCCTAGTGTATGATTGTATGTGTACAATTTGAAGAGAGTATTTACTTTCTCTTCTCTTACAGTGTCTTGAACATGTATAGGGGGTTACAAATAAGTTGATTGTGCTATAAGTAAAATCATTTTTGTATATGCTTAATGTCATTTTGATTTTATGAAGTTTTTTAATCAGTATTTATTGTCATTTTATTATGTTGGATTTTCTTTGGGAATAGTCTCATCAGATCCGAGCAGAGCGACTGCAAACCAAATTAACCAAGTAGGAACTACAGGTGGGAGAAATGCTATGGATAAATTATTAACACTTTGCTCTGATATATGGCACAATTAATTATGATAATGCATTGCATATTGATGTTTCTCTTCCATTAACCATAAAAATAATGTCTCGCTGAATGTGATAATCAATTTGCGGAGAAGCGACAGCACTAATTTTTCAGTGTCGGTGTAATTAGCCAGCGAAAAGTTGTAGCTAACATGCAAGGTGAATTAACAGCTTGCAACAGTTACTTTTCAGGTGAATGAAAGGTTGTTCACATTTTCCAAGTAATATAAATCACTGCATATTCATGACATTTTTCTTGATCTTCAACAGTCTTTTTGTCACGACCATAACTCCAGTCAACCTGTACTATATAAAGTTGATCTAATGATATAATATATTGTTAGTGACAATTCCTTGTAATGAATGGTGTCCTTCCTTAGTGTCATCAAGGACAAAAAAGTGCAATTTGGTTATGTGGAAAAGTCACAGTAGTCATATAAGGTAGAGAAACTAAGACAGTTTACTATAGTTGTTTTGTAGAACTTTGTATATCTATATATTTATAGATGAATATCCCATAGATGTGTATCAATACTATTTTGTTTATATTAGACATTTAAATATGATGTACATGTATATATGTAGAAAAGGAGGGTCAAACACTCATTTAGTGACAGTGGCGTACCTTTTGAATTGATAAAAACTCCAAATGAAGCAAATAATTGAAGTTTCGTTCACAGCTACGTAGATGTATAGGTAGTTACGGGTGCACACTACCACTTATTCCAAAATGTTTGTGTCTTACACTCTTCTTTTCCCTTAAATCTTGGAAGAATGGGTGACTTATTTTGTGAGAAACGGGCAATTACCATAATTCCAATTAATTCATATTGAACTGAAATTGATAACAAAGCACAGAGTTCTATGGACATGTTTATGCCATAGATTGTGAAAGATAGCTTTAAAGACTTGTTTCACATGAATCATGTCACATGTACTAATTATTTGTCTCAAAGCATTTGAAAAATATAGTTCACTGATTTTCAAATACGTCGCTTACCTGAAGTGATATGTTTTCATTTTCTTACCCATGACCTATTAAAACATTTTTGAAAATGGAGGAGTGACTGTAATAGACTGATTAAAGTCAATTTATGAATCACTGCTTTGTTTAATTTTATTAACATTTGTAGAAATGTGCTCTACTAATGTCAACCTTGGCCAAATTATTTTTATTGTGAGAACATTCTTATATTTAAGTTTTATCTGTAATTGATACATAAAAACGTAGCAAACAAGGAGTTTGTTAGAACTTATGGCGAGGAAAAACAAAATAGTAGTTTTGTATATGATTTTGTTTTCTAGTTATTTAGTATGATGACATTAGATTGCAGCTGTTGAACAATCCATAGATTTCTTAGTATTTTTCAAATTTTTCTCTATGGGGGGGGGTCTTATGTTGAGTATTTATATTAAAATATTTAGATTTGTAAGTAACAATATCTTCATAGGATTAGTAGTGTAATAGATTATTAGCTAGATGCTTGTATATGTGAATACTTTCATGGGTCCATTCAAATCATTCCTTATAGAATCATGTGCTGAGATCAAATGGGTGCCGACTTTACACCTTTTGTAAAGATTTAGCGCTTTTTCCATTCTCGGCCAATGCAGTATGATATTCCAAGAGGCATCGGTGATCATTGTAATTGATGACATATCCTGTAAACGCTGTTATTTTCGCGCGATTAAATGCTGAGCGACCCCAAAACATATTCGTGGGTTCTTAAAATCGCGCTGCACAATTAACGCTCGTATGTACACCCACTACACACATGCGCTCATTAATGAGTTGGACACACACCCTCATATTAATTTGCTGAAGCGCGCAATTCAACCCGCATAAGAAATCAGGCTAATATTTTCGCGAGTTCTAGAATTCGCGCCCGCCGAAAATAGCGTGAAATCGAAATAGCGTGAAATCCGCGAAAATTAATGTACCGCAAATATTTCTGCATTTACAGTAGTTTACATCATGAAAATAATCCCATATACAGGTAGTGTATTTGTGAATTAGAAGTGGTGGCAAGGGTCTTGTCAGGGTCTTGTCAGGGTCAAGTACATATCAAGTAGGACAGAAAACCAGAGATAAGATCCTTGAATGCTGCATATGAATTTACGAGATTTCAAAGTTCGTTTCTGTCTTTACAAGTCAAATAATAATCAGTACTCGTTATATGTGAGGCTGTCCTTTTCTGTATTAATGGTTTCAGCATATTCAATTGAAATTGGCAAGAAATGCTTATTGTATAACAAGTATTCTTTATAATAGAAGGAAAATTTACAGGGTATTTTCTTCTTTTATTGGATCAAATTGTAACACACACAAAGTTGCGGTCATTTGTTTGATGACTGGTAATCAGTCTTATGATATATTGTGTACTTATTCTGATATCCTGTTTAGTCAGCTTAATTGTTCCAATTTTTTACTGGCCCACCAGTTTGGAAGGTTATGGTAACTTAAATTAAAATGGTTGATTTATGAAATTGTATTTTAAAAATAATATGACATGATACACATGCCATTGGATAATGTACATTCATAGATTGGTGACTCTGAAACTCATCTAAGAATACCTATGTTGCTTCCAATACTTCCAATACTTCCATAGGACACAAACAAAAGTTTGTGTCCTATGGTTTGTGTCCACATTTGTGCATTTGAAACGCAGGCTGTAGATCTGGTGTTTTTCATTTATTGTATCAATTTGTAATGTATTATAACCATTTCAATATTTCCATTGTAAATTAATGTAGGACTAAGAAAATTATAAGTTTTAAGGAATAGGGAGTATGAAGTTCTAAGTGGTATATGTATATCATGCTAGTGTTTCTCATCTCCACGCTTAATTCTCTATCAGTATCTCTCAAATACCTGACAAAGTATGACACAATTATAAACATTAATTCCTGTTATGCTACTTTATAAGAAACTAATCTCATAAAGTGTCTTGTTTATGTAACAGTTAGAAATGCTGCAAGTACTGTCAAATAAGTTTTTGTTTTTTCATTGTATCTAGGATATTTTAAAACCTTATGTAGCCTGAAGCTAGACTTTCTCATTCAAGCCTGATCTAGTTACTATGAAAAGGGAATTCACAGATGTGTTTGGATTTTGCGAAGGTTACATTTTTGAGCTGTCTGATGTACATGCTCCATTTTTATACTGTTCTTTGGTAAAACACATGTGTTAGACATTGCCCTAAAGGTCACCCTGCCGAGCATGTTGTCATGGTAGTTAATAATAACTCTGGTTTGAGCTTGGTAATGTGCTTTTTTCATTATTCAGAGCAAGCTTTAGCTTGAGAAATTGACTGATCAGTGATTCATGGGAATTTGTGGGTCCAAAGTTGGTGGTTCTTTTTTCTCTCATCGGCAGATATTAACCAACATTCTGAGCATATACAGTATGTAAGACATGATGTTTGAAATGTCTGTATACTGCCTCTCGTGTATTGCTATTATTTAGAAAAATCAAGAAAGTACTGTTTTCAAAAGTCACTTAAAATGTTATAATTTTGGGAAGAATATTGAAGACAACAGTAAACATGAGGTGTAACCTTGCCAGCCACAAATGATTTAGTGGTTTAACGGCTTATCCCATAAGACTCCTCCATTGATTAAGAAATGTGCTCTTGAATAGTGGTACCGGTATCTGTAAATTCATGTTTACATTCCTAATTTCCATATGTTTGCGTTTATTAATAATTAGGAATTAATCTATGATTAAATTTGCAGAGTGTAAAGCATATATGGTGTACGGTACTAATAATGATTATGTTGCAACCAGTACTTCATTTACAAATTAAATGTAGGATCTGTCTGTTCCTGTCCCATTATTTTTTTTAAAAAATTTTTTTATAAAGGGATATAAAGATTTGGAAGGGTGAAATTTGCGTTTGGTTGCAAATGATTTTGTAAGTTCAACAGTATTTACGTATATTTTATGTGTAAATATATTATGTACTGTCTCATTTTCTTAGTACAATATCAAACTGCATCTTATTTGTCAAAGCATGAAACAGAGTTGTCAAAGTTAAGTTGAGTAGGGCACTTTACACATTCAGAATATAGAAACAAAATAACATTACTGCCAAGAAGCCAGTTTGTAAATTAGTACACAGTGCAAAAGTACAAATGACCCTAAAATTACCCCAATTTGTACGCCCATTGTTTTCGTGGACGTGCTAATTGTTTAACAATTAAAATCATACTGGTTTGCGCATTGTGGTGCATGCAACATGACAGCATATAAAGGTCAATTGTCCTCGGTACAAATGACCTTTATCTGCACACGCGCAAATTGTAATTTGGCTTATTACCGTAATGAGCAGTAAAGTTGTTTTGATTTTGCTCCAGAATGTTTGCCCTCTTTGCCCTACGCACGAGTTTTGTGAAACTTTGTATCATCTCCCCTATCATTTTGCAGTGAGTATATCTTGATTTTGTGATTACAAATTAGAAAATATATAAAATATTTGTGGAAACCTCAATGAAGGATCTTTTATTGTAGATGTTTCGTAGTCCTTGACTGGGAATGAAAGAGGACTTCTATGTTGTGGATAATTAAACAAGATTATACAATTTCTTGTTGAGAGAAAGAGCTGGAGGGAGAAAGAGAGAGGAGAGGGGGAGAGGAAGAGAGAGTTAAAGAAGATAAGAGGTAATAGAGAGGTGTGAGAGAGAGGTAGAAAGAGTGAAATAGTGAAAGAAGAGAGAGAGGGGGGGGGGGGGGGGAGAAAGAGAGAAAGAAGAGGAATTAAAAACATTTTACACACAAAGGGGGATATAAGAAGAAAATTTGGGTTGCACCAATTATTTGAAAAAAAAACAACAAAAATGTAATGCAGACTGCTCATAGAGAGATAATTTCCTAGTTTAGGTCTTAGCTTTGGTATGGAAAAGAAAAAAAATGCCTTCCACCCAGAGGCCTAAAAGTTTGTTTTATTCATTGGATATGTCTTTTGTTTCGGCTTTCTCCTCTTTATTGAGTTTTTTTAGAGCAAAAAAAAAAAGAAAGCATTATTTGTTCCATTGCAATATTCCCCCCACTAGAAATATTTCATATCATATGCACTAGAAATATTTCATATCATATGCATGCTTTGACACAATGACATTTATTTATAGTTTTTAAAAAGGCAAAATCAATACATAATTCAGACATAGATCTAATTTAATTTGAATATGAAAGACTTTGAAAGTAATTATACCCGAATAATACCCCCCAAAAGCTGAGATCTCATTCAACATTTGGGCATGTCACAAGTAATCTCTCTCCAGTTTTATCATCACTTTCTAAATTTACACACATTTTTTTTTATATCCATCTCTGCAACAAAGTGATTCTGACAGACAAGTACCCTGGCCTTGGCCTTTGTTTGAGAACAAAATTAGAATCACATTGAGCTGAGCCCCTCCCACCCAAATCTCAGTCGATGACGTGTTCTTGCACAAATCCCAACATATTGCGAGTATACCAGTAGCAGTAATTGCAGAACTGCTGCTGGATATCGATATAATACTACATACACGGTACAATTTCGCGATTGGAATTCAAAAAATCAGCATCAAGCGAGATATGGCGAAGTCAACCCGGCCGCGACTGCAGGATGGCAAGATCGACGTCTTTTCATGACTCTATTTTCCTCCGAAAACTTATCGTTTCAATAAATCAGCTGACAAAAACCTTTTGCAGATTACATCAGCACGATTGATATCTGCTATATGTTATATATGATACCGAAAATAGGTGAGTTTTACGCCGTGTACTGAAGCAATTATTTAATGCATGGTCCCACGTACTGCTGTTCGTGTAAGTTGTAAGACAACAAATGATGATTTACAAATTTATACAATGCAAGTTTGCATTTCAAATTTTTGCTTGTCTTTGTTTCGAGGCCGGTCTTAAACTTTGAGTGAAGCAACGTTTTATTGAATATTCAAAGGAGCTAGGCCTATTTGATACATTGTAAGGCTGCCACTTGTTGTACAAACATATGATTATGAAGAGTGAGTCAGTGCACTCATAGCCACATCCCGGGTACATTTCTGTAAAATAGTTGGTATTTTCTGTCGCATGTACTAAAGGTATGGGGGAAAAAATAAGATAAATATTTTAAATACTTGCTTTCAAATTCAGCCCTTAAAAATCTCACTCCTACCTCAAATGGCCGTTAGGAAGAACTTTTGATATTTTCAGCAAAATCCAAAGTCAAAATCTTGTCCAAAACCGGAGAAATCCCAGCCGATTTGTTTCGCGATCGCGTGTTGTTTACAAACTGCCGATGTCTTAGACTAAAATCGGCCAATACAATTTTTGTCCACGAAGAAACTCGGGATCGCAAGCGCACATCGATCTTTACGATCGCGCACACAGAAAATCGGAACTTTTCCGTGTACGCCATAGGGACCGAATTTTTGAGGACAAAACTCTTTTGGGGAGATGTCAGCGCCCGCGGCGAACAGGAAATGTACACAATGACTCCGATAGCTCGTTTCGCGAGAATCAACAGTAAATTACGGATTTGATTTTTGAAAATATCTTTTCCAACATTGGTGAGTTGAATTTATTGTATTTCTTGGATATTTTGGGGTCGGTTTTTGAAAATTAAATGCCGATTTTGAGTGAATATTGGTGACTTTTGTGCAGTGGTGTTTTAAAAAGATGAGGTGTATGACTGCCTACATTATACACACGAAGTATAGGAATGTAGCTATGAGTGCTCATAGCTACATTCCTATACTTCGTGTGTATAATGTAGGCAGTCATACACCTCAACTTTTTAAAACACCACTGCACAAAAGTCACCAACATTCACTCAAAATCGGCATTTAATTTACAAAAACCGACCCAAAAATATTCAAGAAATACAATAAATTCAACTCACCGATGTTGGAAAATATATTTCAAAAAATGAAATCCGTAATTTACTCTCGATTCTCGCGAAACGAGCTATCGGAGTCATTGTGTACATTTCCTTGTCGCCGCGGGCGCTGACATCTCCCCAAAAGAGTTTTGTCCTTAAAAATTCGGTCCCTATATGTCGTACACAGAAAAGTCCCGATGTTCTGTGTGCGCGATCGTAAAGATCGATGTGCGCTTGCGATCCCGAGTTTTTCGTGGACAAAAAATTTATTGGCCGATTTTAGTCTAAGACATCGGCACTATGTAAACAATACGCGATCGCGAAACAAATCGGCGGGGATTTCTCCGGTTTTGGACAAGATTTTGACTTTGGATTTTGCTGAAAATATCAAAAGTTCTTCCTAACGGCCATTTGATGTAGGAGTGAGATTTTTAAGGGCTGAATTTGAAAGCAAGGTATTTAAAATATTTATCTTATTTTTCCCCCATACCTTCAGTACATTTACTTATTTACTGATACATATTGGTTAATATCAAAAGAAGTTATATTGTTTTAGTTATAGAGGAACATGTATTTCACATTATGACATGGTCATGAAAGTATTTGAATCATCATCATTATGTTAATATATGTACATTGTAAGAGAAAAAATATTCCCTTGAAAATAAATTGATTTGGAAGGGAACATTTGGATTTTTCAGTAAGGATAACAAGAATTTATAATTATAGTAACCGTAACTATAAAACCATAGTTATAAATTAGAGGAGTAATTTTAGGAAAATTTCATGCCATACTCACCACCCATAAGCTTGACTCCCATACAGTTTTTGGACTGATATTTCAAAATTGTACATTCTAAAAGTTAGGAGGTAGAAAGAATCCTTTAAAGTCTGCTTGTTCTTCTCTAATTTTGCTCCTAGACCAAAATAATCAGATTTCATCATGAAGCGGAACACTACAGTCAGAACGATCACATGGTTTATTGGGGTTTTCATTGTTTGGAACATAGCAGCTTATTTTCTGTTTGCCCGGCCAGATACCACCAACGGTCAGATGGTAAGTTTCTCATAGTTAGTATTCAAATCTAACTATGTACATGTATACATGTAGCTTCTGTTCCATGACATTTGCTCCTGTGACAATCGCTCTGATCTAACTTTGCCATCTTAATCCTAAGCCTAAACCTAACCATAACCATAACCCCAATCCTAACCCTAATCCTAATCTTCACATTGTCCTGAACAAACAGCCAAATCATGACCTTGACCTTAACCTTTGACTAATCGAGATATGGATGGTGGAGCAAATGTAGTGTCACCGTAGCTTCACTAGTAAGCTCTTGTGTAGCACAAGTATTGCAATGATGTCTTCAAATGCTCCTTGGAAACCACTACCTTGCCTTGAACTGGGCAATTTGTGAGCCACATACACGTGTGCAATGCTCTTAACATTGAAGGTATTTTTCCTATCAGGTGCAGAGAAGTTAATTTATTGGAGACTTAAAAGTCATGGGTTCAAGTCCTGTCATAGCACATTCATTTATATCCTTAACCCCTTCCATGCCACCAGACTTTTGAGCAAATGTCAAAAATGAATTTTCAAGAGTTAAATACATTTTGTATTAACTTTCAAAGAGTATTTTCTCGAGCAAACTGGACAAAGTTATATTGCATAAGAATAAACATTATACTGATGGAACAGGTTTCTGTATGAGGAAGAATTTTCAAGCCATTCTGAGCCTAAACAAAATGTTCAACACTCAAAATTTTGGGCGGGATTTGCTGCCCACGGCATGCTAGGGGTTAAAGTAGAACACTAATGATTTTAAATATTGGCTTAATACTTATTATTGCATAGATGGCATAAATTAAACAAGGTTATCCAAATTTAAAGCTTGGAAACATTTGAATTCATGATTATTATCAATTATAAAACGGTAAAATACAGCCCCCGATATAGCAGCTG
The DNA here is from genome assembly GCA_025617745.1 of Heliocidaris erythrogramma. Lineage (NCBI taxonomy): Eukaryota > Metazoa > Echinodermata > Echinoidea > Camarodonta > Echinometridae > Heliocidaris > Heliocidaris erythrogramma. The sequence goes on from CM046853.1 coordinate 34,146,404, forward strand.
AAAAGCTCCTTGAACGCTGCTGAGATGTGTGACGACACAAGAGGGGCGAGTCCTGTCTAAGCAGACGATGTCCCATAACATTATACACATTTTTCAGTGCCTGTTTTGTCATCTCCTCTTCACTTATTTCTCTTACTTGACTAGCGTCAGTCTTAATGTTAGTCTGTTGCCTCACTCTTAACTTCGTGTATGTTATTATTTTGATGAAAAATGCAGCGTTAAAAAAATAAAGGAATCAGTCACTTGTAAACAAAATAAGACGCCATTGTATTTTCAGCTGCTTGCACCGCGGCATGTTCGGCGTTTCAAGAGGGAACGAATACCATCCAGCTATTATTCGCAGGGCTTTTCAATTTGAAAATGGGGTTTATTTCATTGATCATTGACCCTTCTCCTGTGTATTTACAATCAAACGGTTTTAGTTATCAGAATCAGTTCACTTTCCCTTTTAGAATGGTGTGAAATAAGGTCATGTTTAAATGTACCAAACTCTTTATAATTTGATAAATAATTGCATTGCAATTACGTTCATTCATTATAGGACGTTGTCTGCTTAAGCAGGATCGATCCCTCGTATGACGACATCAAAACATCGCTATATTTCTGGCGAATCCTCGGATATTCCACATGCTGAGAAGAGCTTTTATTTATGTTGTTTTTATAATCATCATATACGCAGTTGACATAAAACTTATACGATTGCCATCTGTAAGCTTCCCAATTTCTAGTGATACATTAATTGCCATATTTGTGATTTTCTTGAGTGTTCTACTTTAAAGATAAAGTTGAGTTCAGGTCATGATATTGAACTGTAAAAGAAACTGTCTCAAAGCAATTGGGAAAGATTGATTATATAGCACTGGAATTGGTGTATGCTGTAAGTTTTTGAATCACCAAAATGATAAGAAATTGACTCAATCCTGCTGAGATTCACATGCACTGCACACAGAAATATGTATGGGACTACACACGAATGTTTGGCCCGAACATCTCAGCTGTTTCTTGTCATATTTTGAATGTGAGGGCATTTGAAGAGCAATCCTTTTCAGGGGACATATCTATCACAATCTTCCAGACTAACATAATAATAATGAGAAAGCTCACAAAATTTTGACTTCCCCAGAACTACACCTTTCTTCTCTCTACCCAGGCACTCCACTCTGTAGGATTTTTCTCAGTTCTGTACAGATTTATTTAAAAATTCCATAAAAGATACACTAAATAGAAGAAATACATGTATCAATGCATAGAAAATTTGCAATGAAAAAAATAAGGGAATAGGATTAGAATGGGACTTCTGTGGATCAATTGCAATCAATTGTTGTTGGTATTTTTATATTAGCCTTTATTTCATGGACAAGTGTGACTGTGTATGAGGTGTCAATGTAGTCTGCAAGCACAGACCCTAATTTGACACTTTATCAGAAAATCATTGCGTTATGAGAGAAAGCCTAATTCAGCTGCCTTCTGGACATGTCAGGAGCAGCTACAGTACATGGCTTATGGTAGTCTTACAGCACAGACTCTATTTTACGACTGACCAGGGTTTGTGCCTGCAAACTAGTGTCAGTGTGCAGTTGAATAGCATTAGCTGCATACCTGTCCTACATCATGTTAATCGACTTAAATGTGGATAGTTTGGATAATACATATTGATGTTGCAGTCTACTAAAATGTAGCATGGACGCTGTTACAAACCAAAATGTTCTCCTCTATTATTACAAGTTACAGCTTTTTATATCACTCTAAACTGTGTATCATTATGGTCACGAAAATAAAAAGTGAAAGTCAATTGAAAGGAAATGGATATCATTAACCGTGGCAGCAACTACCACTTTGTAAACACTTTCCTGCTTTGTAGCTGGTATCATCTTTCTATTCAAGTGAGAATTACATTAGCATGTAGACTGATACATCAAGGTTGTTTCTACCCATTTAATGTTTAATTCGAATGAGAACTACATTAGCATGTAGATTAATACATCAAGGTTATTTATACCCATTTAAAGTTAAAGTTGAGTTAAGGGGAGCGTTTCATCAAGCGTTTTGTCAGTGATTTTTACCGACAACTGTTATAAGCTACTGAAATCCTTGCATCTGATTAGCTGAGAGCAAATTTGTCACTGAAAAGCACTGACAAAATGCTTGATGAAACGCTCCACTGGTCATAAAATTACATTGTGAAAGAATGGTTGATCATGTCTATATTTATAAGAATTGATGTATACTCTGAAGTTTTGGAATCATCAAAATGATAAGAAATTCACCCAGACTCTCTGAAAAGCACTTGCACTGCACCCAGAAATGGGTATATGGGACCGCACACACATGGCATGAATGTTCGGCCTGAACACGAATATGAGGGCATTTGAAGAGCAATCCTTTTCAGAGGACATTTGTACTATGATGTTCTTCCAAACTGACATAAAAGGAATGAGAAATCTAACAATTATGTTTCCCTTTTCCCAGAACTCATCTTTCTCTTTAATTGCATTTTATAGTTTTCTACTGCAAATCAGGGGGGCGTTTCATGAAAGGACTTGTCGGATATTTTATCCGACAAATTTCCTCTTGGCCAATCAGAGGCAAGGATTTCAGTAGCTTATAACAGTTGTCGGATAAAATATCTGACAACTTCCTTTCATGAAATGCTCCCCTGCAATGTGCCCTTTGCCATAAATGTAAAGTTGATGTAACCCTGAATTCACCATTGAATTGTGCACAAAGGAATAGTTTTACCAGATAGCAGAAATAATTGTATAAAGTACATATTTTGAAACAAGTTGATATGAGCATAAAACTGGAGTGAAAATGTCGCAAAATTGTATTGACAGGCATTCTTTTATGTCATAGAGTACTACATGTACATGTAGCTGTGATATTTCATTTCGATTTTGAAGCAAATTATGCTTTCTAGTGAATGTATTTCCAGCATGTTTTAATTTGTTTGCTTATATTTTCCTAGTCCAAAAAAACTTGCTTATGCATGGTAAATTAATTTAGCATTTCTTTCATTATTTCTCAAAATGCAACTCCTTTTAACTGAAATTTAGTTTGCCTTTGCTCTTTATCAAAAAGTGTTGTGAAAATCACGATTTTACCACAATCTGTATTTGGAACTGACAAAACCACAATACATGTACATGTATGTACATAATTGTTTTCTAAATGTTTATGAATGCTACATTTTAAGAGATTGAATTTGAAAGGGTTTTCTATAAAAAAAAAAACAGTAATAGAACAATGATATTTCATGATTAAAAGATAAGTATGTTATATCTTGTACAGTGAGAGAAAACTCATATTTTGAGAATATTTCATGAACCACTAAAAAACTGAAAATAGGATACTCATTTAACCCGTTGACTACTGAATTCTTTAATTCCCATAGGCTTAACACAGGGACCATCCGGTTCCCAAAGGCAACGGGTTAATAAATATATCTAGGCCTACTCAGAAGAGTCATTATCTGCCTTCTTCAGGACTATGTCCAATCTAAAATAATTTCTAATTTAGCATGTTTACAAATGTATTCATGTTTTCTACATCAATTATCTGTTGTAGCTTAAGTCTTCCAAGGATTTATCCGAGAGGTTAAACAGACTTCAGGGAAGACTCAAGGATCAGATGGTGATTAATGAAGAACTCCTCCAGGAGATCGAACAGGAAAAACACAAAATAATCCAAAAGAGTGAGTATAAAGATGTAATTGAGCAAGTCAGTATGAAATATAAAAAAAGATTTGTAAAGATTAAGCTAAGTATGCCATGTAGAGTTATTTGAATGAAGAAGGTGTGATAATGATTTGGGGGATAAAAACCTGTGGATGAAGCACATGGTCTAATTAAGGAGGGAACGGATAATCGATTCATTGAAATCAAAGATGAAATGAACTATAAATACCTAGTGTAAAACCTAATTTGTTAGGGCAAATATTTGATTTGATTGTTTGTAGTGAACAACAAGCAAGCCGCAGATAAGAAGAAAGAACCTGATCCACCAGTCGGCCAGAACCAGGAGAGTAATGAGAGACCAGAGGAAGAAATTAAACCCAATTATCCGTTCCACACCTATGTCATCCCGGTTGTCGTCATTGCATGCAATAGACCATCTGCCATACAGCGCAGTTTGAATTCGCTCCTGGAGTAAGTATTCCATTTCAAAATTATCTCTTTTTAAAACAAGGCATCGTCAGTGCTTTGATCAAGAAACTATGGTGTTAGGCAAGAGAAATCAAGTTTTAAACAATTCCATCTGTCATTGCAAGTGAAGAGGAATCACTTTATTATTCACAACTTGTTTAAGCAGAAGGGAGAAAGAGAGAGTGGAGAGAATGACAGAATAGAAAAAAAAGGAAGAGAGAGAGAATGAATGAATCAGAATGAGGAGAGAAAGAAAGAGAGAGAGAGAGGAGAAATCTTGTAAATCAAGCACATTGATTTGCCATATAAACATGTTTTACCTTGAAACAAGCTGTTATAGAGCAGCTGAGTACATGTACATGCTTTATATTACACCTTGTGCATATTGATCTAATATCATATATCTCTTATGCTCATAGTATGATATACTGTAGGTATATAGTATACTGATATAGTGTATGACGGAAGTGTAAGATGATCAGTATTGTGCATTGTTGTATAGCCTTTTTATAAGATGACCTTGTCACATCTGGGGCCTGTTTCATAAAAATTGTTATCAATAACAACTGCTCCAAATCTATGACAAATTTGCTCTCAGCCAATCAGATTCAAGGATTTCAGTAGCCTATAACTGTTATTGTAACTTGTTATTGATAACAAGCTTTATGAAAAGGGGGCCCTGATGGGGCGTTGTCTGGATGTCCATGAACATATTGTCGTCATAATAATCAGAAATAATACATGCGTAGATGAATAGTGATCCAAATAATATTAAGGTAATTTAGAGTTCATTCATATGATGACAAAAATACCAACTATATATAATTCTCACAGAATTCAATGATATTTGCCTGGTACATGTACACAAACTGTTAAAAACTAAAACTAAATGATATCTGCCCAGAAATTGGACAGAAAGTTTTATTAGCTGAGGAAGAAACAAGCAGGAAAGAGAGAGCTCTAGAGAGAGAGAGAGATTGTTTCTGCTGTCCATCCTATGTTATATATCTTCGTAGTTTAGTCTTAGTAGAATACATGTACGGTATTAATCATGTGGGAAACGGTCATAATATAATTAAAGATTAGAGATTTTGGAAATATGACGCTTCAGGGAAATGTAAGAACCGTCCCTGTTTTTTTTTTTTTTTTTTTGGGGGGGGGGGGGGGGGTTGCATGTCAGATTTTGTAGAAACACAATGTTTCAGAAAAAGATAAGAACCTTTTTTTGTGTGTGTGTTTTCCCATCCCTTTACCCCCTAACAAAATACTCTTATGCTACCCTAGACAAACATGTGTGCACTTGCTTGTAAAGATGAGCAGGGTCACCAGGGTGGACCATCTGTTTTAGTAATATATTATTTAAAGAGAATTTATAGGAAGATGGGCAAGTCCATGGTGTGTCCTAATCATTATTAAGTATTATGAAATTGTATCGTGGAACTGTGAACATAAATTGACTTTAAAAATTAAAAAACACAACATTTTTCTTGATAGTTTATCTGATCCAAGCTTTATGAGGGTTATCACCTTGATACATTCATCAGATATATTTTTACTAAAATCTAAAAAAAGGTGTGGTTGGTAATGTATAGTATAAAAGAGCTTGGACTTGTCCAGATATATTTCATGTTATATCTTACATCCCAAAATTCCTGTGTAAGGATTGGCTGGGGAGGTCTCACCTGAGAGGAAAATATTTCCACCATGAAGAAAAAAATGAATATGGTGTGACATCAAACGAGGTATACTTTTGGATGTATGCCGTTTGACGGGTAGGTCTGTCGGGATATCGCTACTAGAGTCACTGTGGCAGCACTCTCTGCAAGCATTACTTTCATGTATAATGTAGCTATGGACAAAGATTGTAAAGATGGTGATTTTATATTTATTTTCAGATATATTTCTTTATGGTATACATTTTTAGTTTGTTTTTTGATGAGGGATATAATTCAAATATACCATGTACTCTTTTCAAGGCACCAGTGAAATTACGGATCTTTGGTGACTGGCATAGGCTTACCATTAAACTACTAGTATGCCAGTCACCTCCGAGAATCCATAATTTCAATATTTGTATATTATGAATCTTTGATTGCCTTTGACTCATTTCAGCACCCGACCATCGGCTGAGCAGTTCCCAGTGTTTGTCAGCCAGGACTGTGGGGATAAGAAGACTGCTGATGTCATACAGGCATTTGGAGAAAAAGTTGTGCATATGAAGGTATGAAAATCTAATTTGTTGGAAAGCTAGGTTGTAGGCACACACCCTCGCCAGTTGTATCAAGTAAGATAGGGTCTGAACTGTAAGACTATGCACTGCTCCCAGTAGGATATGTACTATAGTGGATATAGTCTGTGGAAAGGTAGATAAAGCTTTACTCATGACATAATGCCTTATTTAAAGTGACAATTTGTGTGTGCAGACTTATTTCTTCCAGTGGTATAGTATTACATTTACTATCAACACAGAACCTGTGTGCATGTCACAAGTATATAGTGTAGGTCGGATGAACCAGTGTAATATATATATTTTTGAAGCCTCTTTGTAAATTTTCCACTTCTATTTTAGTCTTCTGTGAAGCAAAAAAATTGCATTTGTCCCTGCTGGGCGTGCACTTTACTCACTGACAAACCCAACAAGAAGGCCATTTTAGGCAGTAAATGGATGATACTAATAACAAAATACCGAATTAAGTTACATTTGTGGGATGCAATCTTGATGACATTTATTTGCAAGTGCTGTTTTTTTCTTGTTTTGAAGTTTGTTCTTTATTTCAAACCATAACTGCTGTCTTGTAAGGCATTTATGCATTTTAAGAAATACTCCCATCAGGTACTGGTACGTGACATTAAAAGTTGATTTTATTATTCATTTCCTTGCATCATGTTCTTATGATAAAATTTCATTTTCATTTTTCATTGGCATAGCAACCCGATCTAAGCCCCATCGCTAATCTTCCAACCAACCAGAAAAAGTTTGAGGGATACTACAAGATAGCCAGGCATTATAAATGGGCTCTGGATCAGATGTTCCTCAAGAATTCATATGATGCTGTCATCATTGTAGAAGGTATGTCAGATTAACCCTTAATATGCCCCCATGTACCAAACCCAGTGCCACAGATTTTTGAGCAATTTCAAAAACGAACTTCCAAGAGTTACATATTAACTTACAATGGCTTGCATTTTTTCTTGAACAAACTGGGCAAAGATATATTGCATAGGAATAAACATATTGACGGCACAAGTTTTTGTATGAAGAAGAATTTTCAAGCCACTCTGAGCCCAAACAAAATGTTTAACCCTTTCGAGACAACTGACCACGTTTGTGCTTTTGCTCAATAACTTTTGATTTAGAGCTCTATAAAACATACCAGATGCATGAGTAGAAAGAGCAAAATTTTCTGCACATACTATGTCCATTTTTGTTGCATGACCATATTGCGTTTGATGCCAGGAATTTTAAAAAGGAGAATGAGCTTTAAAATCCTTAAATTGGCAACACATTGAGAGGTTGTTTTTTATCAAAATTGGCAATTTTTTCCACTTTTCGACACTATTCCTAACCATGTGTGTTGTTTCAAAGACATTACATTTTATTAGAACCATGTAGCATTAAAAGAAAAATATTATTGTTGCCAATTTGAATACAAAATGTGATCAATTTAGCCCTTCAATAATTCCTGTCCTGAAAGGGTTAACCCTAAAATGGTAGGGGTTAAGCACGAACAAACTGCCACTATACATGTATCTGGCAGTGCTGTGGAAGCTACGATACAAGGTTATGGCACGTGAGCATGAGCTAGTTCACATGTACGTGGCACCGCTATGCAGATAAGTACACAAGGTTCTGGCATCGTATGGGTTAAGAGCATGAATGAGAATAGAAGAAAGATGGTTGTAAGCTGAACAAGATGAAATTTTCAGAATGATATTTCAATTGACAAGCAATATTGTCAATGTAAAACCTTTTAAGTACATGTATAACTTTAGTGCTATCGCCATTGTAAAACCCCTTTTCAGCTATTTGATACAGTGATTATAAACCAATTCCGAGAGCTGAACACGAAAGTGTTCAGCAGCCATTTCTGGGGGCCATCAAGTACGCTACATAATAAATCAAATATACCCGCTTCAGTTCAGGGACGGCCATGCACCTGTCTAATTACATAAGACAATGAATCATCTATCTTAATGCTCTTGGATGGCCCCCAGCTGTGGTGGACGGAGTGCTACAGTGCTCCAGAAACCATGGGAAACCAAATTGGTCTGCTGTAAAACCAGAAATTTTGGTGTGCATGAAACTGTTGCTAATTTCGTGAGTGGCTGAGATCCGTGAAAGTTTCATGCCGCAAAATAATAAAGTCATAATTGAAACAACGTCAAATTGTTGCAGTTCGTGAAAGTTGTATGTCGCGGAAGTTTCTCGTTTTACAGTATAGCTTTTGATCATGTGCAATCTACAGAATATAACTACAAAAAGTAAATTATGCCTGTAGGACCAAGGCATATACATGCTGAGAATGTTTGAAATGTACATATTTCTTTAAGAAGCACTGAGGAAAAGTATTGTCAAGAGGGCGAATCATATGTTATAATTCAGCTCAAGCCAATATGGTACAGTGAAACCTGTCTATAAAGACCACTCAAGGGAGACAAGAAAAGTGGTCTTTATAAGCAGGTGGTATTTAAGTACGGGTTCGTTTAATACACTTTTCAATGAGAAACACTTTTCAGGGGAAACAAAAATTGTGGTCTTTATAGACAGTTGGTTTTTCTGTACAGGTGGTCGCTAAAGCAAGTTTGACTGTATATTATATTGTTTCGGCCCCGACTTATAAAGAGTTGCAATTGATTCGAATCGATCGCAACTTGAAATCAATCACAACTCCTATCTCGTAAATACACAGTTGCGATTAATTATAAGTTGCGATCGATGAATCGCAACTCTTTATAAGATGGGGCCCAGGATCACTGATAAGCAGTTTAAAAAGGTAGAAGTATGTTTCTCTTGGAACAAAAAAAGTTCTTAGGTCATGATCGTACTGCTTCTTCCTTTCCAGATGATTTAGACGTATCGGTGGATTTCTTTGAGTATTTCTTGGCCACCTATCCACTTCTAAAGGAAGATCCCTCTCTGTGGTGTGTATCAGCATGGAATGATAACGGGAGGGACTCTAGGATTGAGAAAAATCCAGGTATGGTACACAATCTCATCATTTCAGTACCATTATAATATCATGCTATAATATGTAAAATTGAAATAAATTCTTGCCGTTGTAAGCAATTATTAGTCCGTCCATCTGCTTCTAGGAAAGTTTGCAGGAAGTGGTTCCTGTGGTTCTTCCTGTTGTTCTTATATGAATGTAGCTATCATGATGGTTTTGAGACCACTGTTTTGACTTGTGTCAAGATGCTTAATTTATAGATAGTACTAATATATTTGACATCTTCTGGCAATCAGGTGGCAATAGACCGCTTTTGTAATATATGCAAAGTTTATGCATACCTTTCAAACAAAGGTTGTTCTTGACAACCTGAAAGCTTGCTGGAGGCTTGCTGGACATAGCAACAAATAATGTATGCAAACTGGATTCCAAGCATTGAGGTTCATTTATAAACAGCAGGTTAATGGAATAGCTTGTCACTAGGTGCTCAGTGAATATATCTGCATAAATTTGTATACGTTACAGAAGCGGTCTATTGTCAGTTTGAAAATAACATATAAGCCTATATTTATCGGTTAGAAAGACGTTAGACTTAGTAGTGCATTTATTTTTGATGATAGAAATTAAATGTCAGGCAAGGTAATATTTTGTTAATTTTCAAGCTTCTGTTCCATAATATCACCTTATTATTATATCGTTTGATATTTGTATGTACATCGACAATACTCAAAACCTATTTTATGATACAGATCAACATAGAAAATATTTTACTATTTTATTTTGTAAAGTGTTAAATGTGTGTAACAATTTGTCATTTATCTTTGGACTTACAGGATTACTTTATAGAAGTGATTTCTTCCCTGGTCTTGGCTGGATGCTGTTAAGAGATTTATGGCTTGAGTTGGGTCCAAAGTGGCCATCAGGGTAAGAATTAATGCTGCTTTTATCTTGATAGTCTAAAAATGGTCATAAATATAGGATGATAAAAAGAGAAATGAAAACAGTGAAGGAAGCAACAACAAAAATGCAGAAATGTTTTGAAGATTTGTTTTTCTTCAGAATTTTATCAGCATGAATAACAATGACATGGACATTGATATATTTAAATAGAGAATCAATCTGTAGTGATTAATGACAACTTGTTCCAGTATGAGATTATTAACCTATTATGAAAATGAACAATAAAGAACATCTACAAATGATGTCTTGCCCCAGCAAATGATATGATTAAAATGGTATTAAGGAATTAGTTCTGTAAGACTTCCAAAAGGTATTTACCTGTGACAGTTTCAATGTCTGAGGATCAAGAACCTTCCTCAGATATGCACTGGCAGACTGAAGTTAGCTACCAGTTTTATGATCACCAGAAGATGCCATTGTGGTAATCGCTCTGTCATATTATGTACCCCCTCTCTGTTTATGTTGTTGGTTGTTCTATTGATCCAGACGGCTTTGCAAATAATACTATCCCAGTTCTGTCGCTACTAGCCGCCTGCCCTCTCCGTCTTTTGGATGGTTTTCTCTGAAATATTGTTTCTTGCCTTTAACTTTTACATTCTAATTGAACTATACTACAATTCTTGAAGAAAACTCATATCCTGTCTGTCCCAATAATTGAATATCTCTTCTTTAAGATTTCTCTGGGTTTAGGATGATTGGATAAGGAATCCTGACCAGAGAAAAGATAGATGTTCCTCTATATGACCTGAAATCTCTAGAACAGATGCATTTGGCAAATTATAATTGAATTACACTACATTTCTGGAAGAAGATGTATATCCTGTCTGTGCTGTGTTTTAGTATTTATGTATTTTCCCCCTGTTTCTCAGGTTTTGGGATGATTGGATGAGGCAACCTGATCAGAGACGAGAGAGATCCTGTATACGACCTGAAATATCTAGAACAGATACATTTGGCAAATTTGGGGTTAGCAAGTGAGTGTTGATCAATCAGTAAATGTACAACGTAACACTTTTAAGTCCAAGAGAAAATATTAATCAAAAATGTTTGAAACATCAGTGAAAAAACCCCGAAAAACAATGAATGAAATATTTCTCTTTGTAAAAATTATTTTTGGAGGTAGATATGGCATTTCCCTCTAGTATGTTTATGAAATGCACTAAAAAAAAAGTGAATATTGGATAGTTTTGGGGTTGATTTATTCCTGTGACTAAGTCGTTTGTTTTTGTTTTGCAGGGGACAATTTTTTGAGCAGCACCTCAAGTTCATCACTCTCAACAAAGGATTTTATCCATTTACTACCAAAGATCTATCATATTTATTAAAGGTAAGTAATTTGTAATTTTCATGTGTTGTAGTCTTCTCCCACCCCCAGTCAAATGTTGTCAAAGTCCTCAAGATTTTTATTGAACTTGTCTCTGTTTCAGAAATATATGTATAATCAATGAATAGCCTTAAGCTTTATATAGTTGTTGTCTGTTTAGAAAGGTAAGTTATGAATATACACCTTGGATCTGCATTTTGGTACTCTGTTTCAAAAAGGCCAATGGTTCATTGAGATAAATTTGTATTCCTTGTGTTTCCTGTAATACTCAGGTTTTGTCATGAGTAATTGTCAATTTAGGGGTGAGGTAATCAAACCTTGATAGGAAGTTGCTGTTAATGAAAGTATGTGAATCAGATTAACAAATTTGAAATCAGATTAACAGGTTTGTAACATTTTTGAAAGATGGGAACAAATAATTAGAATGTTTGAATGTTAAAAGCACATTAAAGAGATTTCCTTTGTTTTAATATTCCCCCCCTTTCTTCAATATTTTCCCTGTTTATATTCATGCAAAAGTTGTTCCATTCTCTTGTCCTGTTTGGTGAAAAAATATTCAAGAAAGAATTACTGTAAATGCGGAAATTTTCGCGCATTTCACGCAGCATGAAATACGTGCGAAAAAAAAAACAACAACACATGAATATTTTTGTTTATGTATTCTTTGGCCCACGAGCCTAACGTGTCGGCGAAATTAAAAACACGCGAAATTCACTTTACGCCGAGCGCGCGAAAATTTCCTCTTTTACAGTAATCTACATAGGAAAAAAAGTGCCCCAAAGTACCTGGATATGGAATCATGCAGTGTTTGTGTTCTGTCCCCATTTGCAGAAAAATTACGATTCGGCTTTTAGAGAGCGAGTTTATGGAGTAGAGGAGCAAAGTTTGCAGCAGATAAAGATGAGTCAGGGTCAAGGGCCAAGCGAGGTCAGGGTCACCTACACTGATAAGAATAGCTTTAAAAGTATTACCAAAGCAGTAGGCATCATGCAAGATTTAAAGGTAAGCATCATTTCAGGAATTCAAACGTTGCTTTCAGTATATTGGGTCATTCACTGCTTTCAATGAAGAGGCTGATTGTTTAAATCCTTGCCCGGTGCTTATGTCCGTAAACAAGACATTATGGCCTGTATACTCGAAAGTGACCTATGTTAAGCCTGTCTTATCTTAAGGCCGCTGATTCATGGAATGCCATTTGTCAACCCCCGAATTTCGTATATATTACTATATTTATGTAACTTTAAGAATAATTTTTTGGTGTAAAATCAACATCGAAAATCAATTTTATTTGCATTTATTTTCAGAACTGTGGTGATTTGTATAGCATTAAAAGGGTGACATTTGGCATTCCATAATTCAGTGGCCTAAATATGTGCACTTAAGCGAGGAATAAGCCTGGTTAGGCGGCTTTTGAAAATACGGGCCTTTATCTACAATTGTCGCTCTTTCTCTTTCCAGTACAGTAAACGGGAAAGGAAGAAGATATTTCTGAATGCTGCAAGCACCTTAAAGGTAGCCAAGCTAAAACCAGGCAACCAGTAGAGGACCTTGAGTAGCTTGCTGGTGGATATGAATGATGCAAAAGAATCCACTTTTACCCCTTCCATACCACCAGATTTTTGAGCAGTTTTCAAAAATGAACGTTCATGAGTTGAATATTAACGTTCAGTGAGTTTTTTTCTTGAGCAAACTCGGCAAAGATTAATTACATAGGAATAAACATTATATTGGAGGCACAGGTTTCTGTATCAGGAAGAATTTTCAAGCCATTCTGAGCCTAAACAAATTGTTCAACACTCACATTTTTGGGTGGGATTTGCCGCCCACGGCATGGTAGGGGTTAACCCGTGATTAGTTTTCCTCAGTTTTATTTAGCATTAACATACTAATCCTACATCAAAAAGTGGCAGAAAATTAATTACCTCGTGGAGATATGACTTTGACAACAGTTTCAGCATTCCCAGATTTGTACAATTGAGGTAAATAGTCAAAACTTTGGGTGAGGTACATACCTACAGCTATGGCTAAGCTTGATGGAACAGACTGAGAAAGATTAGGGAAAAGAGTGCAGAGAGCATTTTAATTCAATTATATGTAGATTAAAGAGATAATTAAATAATGTATTTCTTTCTTTATATTCCGAATCCATCTGCAGTCCGGTGTGCCAAGAACTGGTTACCTTGGCATAGTGACCTGTGTCTTCAACGGGCAGAGGGTATACATTGCTCCTGAGAGGCATTGGTCGGGATACCATGTGGACTGGAGTTAATGAAGGCTCATCGCATCATCGACAGTGGGTAAACGGCGTAGTTATCATCCATACGCCTTGGAAGAGAGAAAGATATTCTGAGTATGTGCTGAGTTGATAGACTTACACCCTTCTGTTCCTCAGCCGGGAGACTAAGATGTTTGAATTATGATAAATTTCAGTCGCTTATGATAAGGGAATTCAAATATGTGCAGTAATGCCCTTCTGCATCTCTTTGGAGAATTGGAATTAGATTAGTGCTTGAAAGAGTAATGCCAGGACTCTATGCAGCCTTAACACCTTTCTGTTACTCATCAGAGATGATGGCATTAGAACTATGGAAGTTGCATTTGACTAGGAGAAGGGCTTCAGGTATGTGCAGTAAAGACGTTCGTTCTCATCAGCGAGTGCAGATGGTGTAAACGTATTCTAAGGTCTGACAGAGAGATGCCTGGAATCTCTGCCACTTTCATGGACTTGCATCTTTCTGTTCCTCGTCTGAATGTACAATCATGTATATTTCAATTGGCTAAGAGGAAGTCCTCAGGAATATGCAGTAATGCCCTTTTGTTTCTCATTATAGAATTAGAGTGGCCTTAAGGTATTAGAAGGTCTGAAAAAGAGATGCTTCCAATCTGCATCCGTCATGGACTTAGACCTTTCTGTTACTCATTTTAGACTGATGTTTGAATTATGAAATATTCATTTTCACTGAGAGAAAGGCTTTGGGTACGTGCATCAGTGCCCCTCTGAGTCATATCTGCGAATACGAGTGCCATAAATCAACCTTCCTGTACTTACGCCTTTCTGTTCCTCAACTGAGACTACGATGTAACAATTATGAAAATTTCAGTTGAACTAAATAAGAGAAGGGCTTCTTATATGTGCAGTTATGCCCTTCTGTTTCTTATAGGAGAACAGTGGTGTAAAAGGTACTCTGAGGTTTGAAAGATAGATGCCTGGAATCTGTTCAATCTTCATGGACCTAGCAGATTTATGACCAGTATCGAAGCCTTTAAGTTGCTTCAAGTCAAGTTGATGGAGTTAGTGGGGTTTGATGCCCTTCTTTCCCCATTCAAGATTGAATAACAGGGCAGATGCCAATGGTGATAGGTGGATTTTATTCCCCTCTTATTCTTATCTAAGACTCTGATGTCTATGTTCAAATATCAGCAGTTCGCAAAGAGAAAGGGGTCTAATCTGTACTGAGTAAGAAGCCGTTCATCTCTTCTGAAAAGGAGGCTGATGATAAAGTGTGTTATGTTCCCAATTCTAAAATCCTGCCAATGCGACAATCTTGCTTTATTAGAATGTCTTTTTAACCAAGATGGGTGCTCAAGCTTAGTACTGTGGAGGACATTCCATTGTGTCATAGTAAAATACCGACTTGAGAACCTCCTTAATAATATGAAGACCTCCAAAGAATAGATTTATTTTGTTTTGGGGGCAAAGCCTAAACTATACGTCCATGATTCTCTGTCACTTAAAAAAAATTACTTTGTAAATTGTAGCTGTGATCTCATAATGTTCCCAATGTTTAAAAAATTTTTTTTGTTTTGTGTAACTGGGTAGTCAGTGGACTTCTATTCTGAGGGGATATGAAAATGAAGTCAAGTACCAACAGATAATGTTTGGAGATCTGGGGAGCAATATCATTAAACTCTCAATTAGAGAACTAGCATAACTCTGAAAAAATACTAGATGTAAGCTGGTAGGGTCAATTCAGAGTGCTGAATCGCCTTGCCCCACATGCCTATGGGATGTCCATTATGAGGAACTTACTGCCCCAATATCATGCTATTGTATGAAATACTCATTTTGTGTTGAATATGTATGAGAATAAAAAGCGTTGGATGTTAACGGGGGATAATTGTGTGAATATTTATCTGGTATTCAATGTCAAAAAATGCTTCCTACATTGTCAAGAAAAGTATTATCGGATTGAGATTTTGTAGGCTTTTAAAATGCATGTTTGTGTATGTAAAGTCAGTGTGAAACCATTGTTGTGTACTGTGACTACTGTCAGTATAAATGATTGTGAAAATTGTGTGTGTTTATATTGTAAAATGAACGATGCTCTTGAGTATAAAATGCAATGTTGTAGAGCATATTAAAGTGCAAAGGAATTTTCTGTCGTGTGCCCAGTGGAAGGGTGTATGCAGAGAAAAAATTTTAAAGGGGAAGTCCACCCTTATTATAGGTTGGTTTTAAAAGAAGCAGAAAAATTAAGAAAACAGATCAGTGAAGGTTTGAGCAAAATACGATAAGAAATTAGAACGTTATGAATTTTCGAAGTTGCCCTGTACACACAATATTGTTAATTTCCATTTTCTCTAAAGAATCATATATGCACTTTAGATAAATAATTGCTGATATGTTTTTACACAAAACCTGTATAAAACAAATCTATTCCTTCATCAAATACTAATAAAAGGAAAATGTACTGAGCAAATGAAAGGGGTGCTCGCAAGATACATCACAGAGTTGCCAATTTGTGTTTGATTGATTACAGCTTTTAAAAAATTCATAACTTTCTTATTTCTTATCCGATTTTGCTCAAACTTTCACCAATCTGTTTCTCCAAGTTTTCTTCTTTTATTATTCAAATCAACTTAATACCAGGATGGACTTTACCTTTAATACATTGAACTATTGAGAATGTCCCTGTTGTCTCTTTAGCTTTCAGCTCATGACATTTTAACTTTTAGGTTCATATTCTCAAAAGCAGGTTAACTGAGGCCATTGATGTATGGAAGGCCAAAGTGTTAACCCCTTAAGTTTCCTTTAAATTACTATAATTACATAACAGAATAAAGAAACAAAAGTTGGTCATAGGGTGAAAATGAACTACTGATTTTATGAAGACAAGTTTTTGTATCTTCATCGAGAGCATCCTGATGATTTGAGAGATTGATATTTTCTCTTCATTGATCGGTTGACTAAATATTAGCACTTGGGAAGGTTTAAACCTGCATAAAGTTGGCTTTTTAGAATACAGACCTTAGATCAATATTCTTTCCATTTGAAATTATGAATGATAAATCCTTCCTAGCGGTTCTTTGTTACGTATATCAATTTTGAGGGTATTTTAGCTTAAATGGACATTTTATTTATATTCCCGACACTTGCCAGAACGACAAACTACCTTCAAGTTCTGTCTCGGGTGTCAATTTAGATAATTATTCATTATTATTAAATTCTTCCCCTCTATCTTCTTCCATTTATGTTTTATTGTCAAGTTTGAATTTTGAGAGAAAAAAAAGCTAATACTGGTTATTGGTCAGTGGACTTAATATTATGTTTGCTTCATAGGTTGTGTTATTGTGTGTACATGTTAGATTTATCAATTGATTCTCAAAAGTATGATGTTTAGATTATTGCATTCCACGTTTACTTATTTGTAGTGCAAGCTATCATGGTTTTTTTTAAGTTTAAATCTTTACTTCTGCTGATGTTAGTACAAATATCACTGATATTTTGGAGCACAGCATTTAAGACTTTTGTCATATTGTTGGTATCGGGTTTGGTATGCTTGCACCTGGTCTACTGAAGTAAAAGCTGTTAGTGATGTTTCTACCAATTCATCCATATAAATAGGTTTCTAAATTGAATTATAAAATTTATAGGAATGTAACTTTTGAGTGCAAATTGCACAAGTTTCCTTCAAATGCCTTTTTATTTCTCTATTTATAAATCAATCTGGTTAATTTATGATGTTTATTTTTTTAATCTATAAATTGGAATAGTTCTGTTTATTGTTATAATGTGAATAGTGATTTGTACATTTCAGTAAAAAAAGATGAATTTTATATATTTTTAAAGATGTTACCACTCTGTGCATCATTGTTTTCTTAAATGTGTTTATGATCTAAAGCCTGATTTGGGCAAATATTTTTTTTCATCAAGTAAAAGCAAAGACAATATAAAGCTACATGAACTACATGGATTCTGAAGGTCTGTGTTTTGTTCCTGTGCATAGTTAACGTTTGACCTTGTTAACTTTGTACTTTCTTTTTATGCCTCCGCCCACCGAAGGTGGGTGCCGGAGGCATTATGTTTTCGGGTTGTCCGTCCGTCCGTGCGTCCGTCCGTGCGTCCGTCCGTGCGTCCGTCCGTCCCACTTCTCGTTACCGCGATATCTGAAGAATCATTTGAGGTAGGAACCTCAAACTTGGTACTAGTATGTATCCCCATACGAAGATGAACTGATTAGATTTTGGGGTAAGTAGGTCAAAGGTCAGAGGTCACAGAGGTCAATTTACATGAAATTACATAAGAATTCTTGGTTTTTAGCACCGTTACCACGATATCTCAAGAACTGTTTGAGGTAAGAACTTCAAACTTGGTACTAGTATGTATCCCCATAGAAAGAGGAAGTGATTAGATTTTGGGGTAGGTAGGTCAAAGTTCAAAGGTCACAGAGGTCAATTTACATGAAATTACATGGAATTAGTGGTTTTTACCACCGTTACCGCGATATCTCAAGAACTATCTGAGGTGAGAACTTCAAACTTGGTACCAGTATGCATACCCATAGAAAGATGAACTGATTAGATTTTGGGGTAAGTAGGTCAAAGGTCAGAGGTCACAGAGGTCAATTTACATAAAATTACATGAAATTACTGGTTTTTAGCCTTGTTATCAAATATTTCTAGTTTTATATGAAAATGAAATGAAATAAATTTTTCTGTCTCCTGTGCATTTTAAGTGAAAATATTTGTCATTTTGTTGGACCAATCCTTTTAGAGTGTACATGTATGCCATACATTTCCAATCTGGTGATGGCGGAGGCATAAATTCCGACCGCGCGCGGTCGAATATTCATCTAGTTATCAAATTGGTTTGTGTTTTCTAATAACCGTAGATATTGTGCATTCTAACAAACTTTTTTCACTTTATTTTTCTCTGTAGTAGGACAGCAATACATTGTGGTAAACACAGGAATTCATTTGAAGTATTATTTAACAGACATTGAAAAGTATTATTTTATTAACCCTTTCAGGACAGGAATTATTCAAGGGATAAATTGTTCTTCAAATTGGCACCAATAGTATTTTAATTTTATTGTTGCATGTTTTGCTCATATTTCTAATAAAAAATAATGTCTCTGTAAACACTATTCATGTACATGGGCAGGAACTATGTCCAAAAATTTCAAAACTTGCCAAATTGTATAAAAAACCAGTGATTTTGAACCTCTCAAACTGTTGCCAATTTAAGGATTTCAAAGCTTATTTTCCTTTTTTTAAGATTCCTGACTTCAAACACAATATGACCATGCAACAAAAATTGACACCTTTGTGTGCAGAAATTTTTGCTCTTTCTAGTCCTGCTTCTTCTACATTTTCTAGGGATCTAAATCAGAACTTATTGAGCAAAATCACACGATATGGACAACTGTCTCGAAAGTCACGACAGTGATCTAAATCAGTTTGTCAACCCGAAAATGAAATATACATGCAGGGTAGGACCACTCCTGATTTTTCGTACCTTGTACTAATTTATATTTTTACAACTGAACATATCAAAATTGACTTCATCTACAATTTTTTTTCCTCATTGAATGGAGCATCTATGATTAAGTGGGAAATGTGTGAAATATCTAAAATGTATAGTAAAATATAAATTTTATGTGTGTATTTGGGTTTTTCTCATGTTGGTCAAGTAATTGACTTGTTATGCATTTCTCGTCTTTATTTCTTTGTTATCTAACTACTCTTATTCATGCTTTATTTGACATTTTGACCAAATTGATGACATTATGAATTTGTCTATCCAGCAATATTGTAACATTCCTTAATTCAATCGCACGAACCCCTTCTGTGCAGACAAAAGAAGTTCGTCCAAGCTTTGCGATTGTTCTGAAATTAGGGCGTCTGGGTCATACTCACGTCTCTTTTTCGTGCCATATTGAAATTCCTTAATGGTTTGATAGAGTCTGACCACTGAGAAACCATTTCATACCATCTCATACCATCTCTGCAGATAATATTTTGTGGGAATATGATTTACTCACATTTTTCTTTTAAGACAAGCCTTTATTTCTCAAGCAATATTAACAAGTTTCATAATGAGATGATGCATAAAACCTTTCTTACAACATCCATTGATGAATAAAATGTTTATGGATAGGCTTACTAATTATAACTAGACAGATCTTTGTTATCCAGTGGGGGTGGGTGGGGGGGGGGGGGAGGGAATAATTCACATGTAAATATTCTTTCTTTAATGGATGAGTTAGATCTTATGGAACCATTGTCTACCATCCATACAGGGCATTAAGATTGTTTGTTAAACTGGTTTCATCTTAATTGATTAGACAAAAGTTGTGTGAGAAGCAACAAATTATTCTTTTTCACTGACTTTTATTTATGTACGTTTACTTATTTGTATAGATATTATAAGATCCAGCACAAAATCTCTGTAATGCTCTTTATACTTGACCAAATTGTTTACGTTGTTCTTTCATGGTTTAGGGATGGAAATTGGATTCCCTTGATTCTACATGTGCATTTTTCTTTCATTGCTTTTACAGTAATTGTGATATCTGTGTGACGGTGTACTTTTTATATATTTTTACTGATTCTCATGTTTCCTTTTATTTTTCTTATATTTCTTGTTTCTTATAATCCCCAATCAATTATTAAATTCTTATTGTGTTCTTAAATTCTTTCTCTGTTATAGCCAATCACACATCCGTACTGTCCTCATATTCTCTGTGCTTATAAATAAATTTTTAATGAACCTTTTGATAAACAACAAGCACACAATTTTCCTGTAGTTCCCACACCTTTTAACCAAATGGTATATTACTTTCAAATTTCACTGAAATTAGTAGCCCTGGAAACAAATTATTAGACCAAGCTCCTATAATAGGGGTAATATATTACGTGTATAATTTTTTTTCTTCGTACTTCGTTTTAATGAATTGTAACATATTACAGTGACTTTACCTTGCTTTCATGGTATTTTATTTCCTTCATACCATAGAAATACCTTTGCCAGTAAGTTTTCTTAGTCTAATATTATTTTCCATCTCTGTATTTACCAGTGATGCAGTCGTGTCAGGGTTTTGATGATAATAATATTAATAATAGCTACATTTATATTGCGTACGTATCCATCCCAGAGGATGCTCAAGGCGCACACAAAGGAGATATTATTACCCCGGTCATCGGATTCTGGCATGCCCGCGCGCACGCCATGTATGAACATTCTCCGCTCCCTGGGGAGTATTCCAGCAATGGGCAGTACAGTGACGCTCACATTGCTAAACAAACAACATTAACTTTCGCATCCTACCGGGTACCCATTTAACACCTGGGTGGAGAGTGGCAAATGTAGTTTAACGTCTTGCCAAAGGACGCTAGTGCTGCGGTGGGATTCGAACCCCGGACCTCGTGGTTCACAGTCAGGGGACTTATCCACTGATCCACAACACCTCTCATTCATGATGTTGATAAAAGACCTAATCGAATACTATTGTAATCAAAAATTTTCCTCTTGATCTTGATCTCGGGACCCCACGACCCCACGTCTCCACGTCTCGACTACATTACTGGTATATGCTCCTTTAAAATATAAGATTATTTTTATAGATTATATGAATTTACAGCTGAAGGATTGTATATACAAGAACATTGTTATTGTCGCTTCTTGTGCAGTATTTTGAAAATCACGTTTTTTAATTTTATTTTGTGTAAAAAAAAAGTAAGTTTTGAGTAAAATCCTGTTAATTTAGCAAATATCTTTGTATATCATAATTATGTATACATAACTGGACAACATGGTGTGATTTTTTAACGAAGAAAGCAGTTATAGAATGGCATGTTTTTAGCAGTTGCTCTTTTCTCTAGAAATAAATGTAGATTTATAATTTTAAAATGTTTTTACTAATAGTCAGTATTGAGATGTAATGGAGTTATATACATTCAAGGCAGTAGGCAGTTCCGGCAAGGTGACAGAAAATAAATCTCAAAGGTACACAAACCAAACTTACGAATGTTCAGGAATGTAGATAATATACAGCTGCTCAATGAAGTGGGTAGAAATTTAATGTACCTGACTAATGAGGTAGCATTTTCCTGACTGCTTTTTGAGCACGATGTGATTTCCAGCAGGTATTCATTTGTTTTTGTTCTTACATTGTATTGATCCGAAACAATCTATCTAACGCATGATTTGCAATTCAGAATTTCTTGTGAAGTTTAGTTCATTACTGTAAAACTATATGGTAAGCTTTAAAAATGTGACCAAATATAGTGGCCCGTATTCTGAATTCCAGTTTAACTTAAACCGCTGTGTAATTGTGGTTTAGAGTCAGAATAAACCTGCCCTTTAAACCAGAGTTTTAGAAAATCACATTCTGAACTCTGAACTTTAACTTCATCTCCAGTCTAGTCTGGTTTAACTTTGTACAGAAATTTAGACTGGACTTGGGGTTTAAGTCGGTTTTAATTAAAGCCTTGTTTTAACGTATACTAGAGTTTAAGTTAAACCGGAGTTCGGTGACATCAAAGCTCAACTAGACTCGACTTTCTATCTGAGTATACATGTATAATTATGAGATTGGGTGTTTCGAATATGCTCCAGCAACAAATTCTCAAGCCTCTATTTTGTTAAAGGTGTAGAGTTAAGAGTTAAAGGGAAATCCAACCTTAATGGCAAGTTATTTGAAAGAAAGAGGAAAAATTACAGAAGCAGATTGGTGAAACAATGAATGAAATCGGACAAGCAATAAGAAAGTTATGAATTTTTGAAAGTTGTAATCACTATAGATATGGGAATTTCAAATTGGCCGATTAGGTAATGTCAATGTGATGTAGTTGCGGACAACTTCCTCAATCGCTCCAACACACAAAATGACTAAAAGGTCATTTTGTAAAAAATGTATTACTCAGTAGGATCTTTTTCTTTCATGAGGACCTATAAACAATATGCTATCTCCAATATATTTTGAGTACTGCCCCGAGGGTAAAAGTGCCTCGAAGAAAACCGCAAATGGATGATATTTTTGTGTACGACAAACGGGAGAGTTGTCCACAAAAATGTCACAATCGACTCATCAAATTGCGAAATTTGAGATTCGCACAGATGTAGTGATCTCATTTTTCAAACATCTATAACTTTCTTAGTCCTTGTCCGATTTCTTTCAAACTTTCACCATCCTGTTTTTCTTATTTTTCTGCTTTCACAAAAATCATCTTATTACCAAGGTTGGATTGCCCTTTAGGGTAGCTCTTGGGTTTTAGGTTTAGGTTGTAGGCTAGGGTTAGTGTTAGGTATGGTGTTGGACCCAGGGTTGAAGTTGCAAATTTGGCTATTGAAGGAAATTGACCGCGGAGTAATTGTCGTCTGACCATGTGTTGTAGAACCGTGAAATTGTAGATAGATTTATTTTTAAATTGCCAAATTTAGAAAGGGTATTTCTGCAATTCAAGCACAGACCAGTGGAATAAATGCTTCTGGCAGTGTTGAAATTAAAGTAGATAAAAATTTAAGAAGCAAATACTGGTATTTTTTTCAAAAAGTAGTTCAAAGTAGTTATCTATAATCATCTGTAATTCACTGTATTTTCAAAATTCCATGGAATAGCTGGAGTTTAAATGGAAAATGAAAGAGTTGAATTTATGAAAAGGATTATCCTTTTCTGAGGAAGGTGGAATTTAGTTGTGTGAACCATATTTAAATCAACAGTAGTGTGAATAATTTTATTATTCAGTACTCCAGTGTTAATGTGGATCAAATGCAATACTATCAATCGAATATGTGAGTGTATTAAAGATACTGCTCTATCATGCATGATGTCAAAACGAAATGTTGCCAATGTTGTCTAAAAAAGTGATGTTGCTTCAATTAACATGTATGATATGCTACTAAAAAGGATAATACCATGAATCGTCTTTGTTTGTATTTTGTGATGTTTTTGATTCTGGCAGTTTCCCTTGAATAGCAGAAAATATCAAAATATCAAACTTTAGCTCCTGTTACTATTGCTTTTCAGAGGTATTAATTAAACAGGGATTACAAACTTCCAGTTTACTTACATTTTTACAATTCAACCATGTCATTTCCATAAGCAGTTTCATAAAGGTAATCATTAAATTTGACAATTGAGAGAGAGAGGGGGCTCATGTGAAGAGAGGTTAAGGAGAGAGAGGGAGAGAGAGAGAGAGAGAGAGAGAGTGTGGGCGTGTTTAGCAAAAAAAAAATCATGAGAACAATGGTCCTCGGAAGCCGGACAATAGTCCTCGAACGTCGAACAGTGAATTTGTGCTTTATTCCGTCGACTGTCCGAGGACGGAGGAACAATAGAGGAACAATACTTGTCCTCGGAAGTAAAGCAATACAAGACTCTGTGTGTGTGTGTGTGTGTGTGCGTGTGTGAAAAGATATAAAGGAAGATAAAGTAAATGGTGGATCATGGAGAGAGGAGATGAATAGATGGATAAAATGGGAAAGAGAGGAGGCAGACAAATAGGGGAAAGGGAGATAGAGGATACAGAAAGAGAGAGGTGGAGAGAGGAGATGAATAGACAGGGAGAGAATGGGAGAGGGGGAGGGCAGGGGCAGACAGGAAACAGAGGGGATGAGGAGAGAGAAAAGAAAAGAGGGAGAGAGAGGGAGAAGAAAGAGAGGGACAGAGAAAAAAAAAGGAAGAAAAAAAAAAGAAAAAGAAGGAGAAGAGATGGGAGGAAAAGAAGAAGAAAATATCACCATTTTCACAATCTTTATCATTATCATCACCACCAACACCAATACCATCTTCATTTCCATCATCAACCATCATACTCATCATCATGATCACCAGCAACAGCATCATCACAAGCATCATAAACACAATCTTTATAACCATTATCATCATCATCATCACCATAATCATCATCATCACCATAATCATCATCATCATCATCATAATCTTCATCATCATCATCATCATAATCATTATCCTCCTCCTCATTATCATCAAATCATCCTGAATTCCCTAATCTCCATCACCACTTATAACCATCCTGAAAACAAAATCCTTTCCAGAAGTCCCGATATACCATTCCAGGTTGCATGTACATGTAATGCACACAGCGTAAGATGGCGCCAGCTTATCCATGAACAAGTGGTAGAAAATTGGCATAATGCTAGCAGACTGTCTGTGTATGCCGTGAAATGCTGCAAGGCACTGGGCATGGGATATGTATACTGCATGCAGCAGCTGCGGTGAAATGCTATGCGGGTGAACTCTACATGTATTCCTATGTGCACTGTCGATATTGGAGATTTTTGATAACATATTCCGTGGGAGATACTGATTATTATAGCCTTTGTGACCTTGACAGACTGTCTGTGACTGCTGGAATATAGATTTGAGAAATATCTTTTCAGGAAATACTCTTTGACATAAGAACACTCCTCAAAAACGGTAAGTTAAAGCATAAATGTGTATCAGAGAACGTAGGAATGGTTATACTGCCTGATGTACAATTGACGCCACAGGCAATTGGAATGCAGTCACCCCTACCCTACTCCCTAGCTCAACCAAGCGGTGGTTATCCGCTTCTGTACGGGTGGGCGTGGGGTTGTAAGCCGCCAGTTCCCGTTTTAGCTATGCAGGTATTTTCGTAGGCCTATATGTGCAGTGGCAAATGCAAGGCAATGTTTAATATATAGCCTTTGAAATTTAGAGCTCATGATCTAAATACATAATTACTAGGCAGTGTAGATGGACCTCTTTTTGTCACGTTGCTATGTGTGATCTCAAGAGTGATATAAAGTGTTAAAGTTTCAACCTATGACATTGGAATTCATTTGTTCCTTTTCATATCCAGATCACCCCTGAATTGGCCTTTGCCCTTTGGCAATTGCAGTTGATGTAAAATTCAGGTGTATGGGCAGCAGATGACGAAGAAATTTTTTTGCATTAAAATACATGTACCTAAGTCATTAGAAAAAGAAGAAATTTATAGATATTACCATGATAGATCTATGAAGTTTGTATGCCTGTTTATTTGACAAATGCAGTGGGTATACAGTGTACAAGATGAAATATTGTTTCAGTGTCAATGGCCGATTTGCCCTTTTTTACAAACTAAAGATATTTTGCCACAGTCTGCTGTGTTTTTTTTAAATAGATATTGTTCACATAGTGTATTCTGCACACTATAAAAATAGGGTGAAGAATATAATTGAAAGACAATAATTTTGTGTGACATAATTTTGTATGAAATCATCCAGTGTATTTTTCAACCTCAAAAATTGCAAAATGTATAGTTTCAAAAAATACATCTTATAACTAGATTTATGTCCAAATCAGCCAGAGGGGAATACTCTCAAAAGATATTATGTATCCAATTCCAATCTTATAGCTTCTTTCAGATATCTGCTCCCTGCCCTGCAATTTGCGCATACAGGCTAGGCCAAAATGTACTCAGACAGACATAAAAGTTATTAAAAGATCTACTTAAAAAATTTACAGAAATTTTGTTCAGGATTTAGGATTTAAAGTCGGGCGATTTAACCTTGAAGGAAGAGAATACTGACAGAAAATACAAGCACTTGGTTGATTCTGTGTACCTGTAATTTATAAATCTCTCCTTAATTGTTTTAGTTGAATGCTAGCACTCTTTCAAACCCCTGAAGTACATGTACATGTATGTGCACCTTCAAATTAATTAAGCCAAAGTTTAGCAATGTTTCTTTAAAGTTCGCCATGATTCATGTAATGTAGGTTTTAAGAGTGGTTTGCATACTTGGAGATATATTGTTTGATGCTAAATAAAAGGGATATTCCTTGAGGTAACAGACAAGATCTGACTCTAAAAGCCATTCTTCTCCCCTTTCCCCCAGTTTTGTGGAGAATTCACAATGAAGTCCTGGTAGAGATGCAGTGTAAATGATAAATCACATCTCTTATTTTCTATAATGACCACATGCAATTGTGTATCCTGCATGCTTTAATAGGCATATTATTGTATCCCCAATGGGATTATTGATCAGGTCAGTGAATGATGTCATAATAGGCTTGTGTGTTATTGATCTACTTGTTACTTGAGTAGATTGTGTTTTCACAGGTGGATAATAGATATACACCGGGCAGGATCGATGCTATATAAATAAATCTCAATCAAATGCTGAATGTTCCAGACATGTGTGACTGACAGATATAGTTAAAGATCTCTTGATTATATATTTCCAATTTTTTCTGTCCATTTTGATCTACAAATAGCTATGTGCATAAATCATGGTGCTGAATTGAAGTCAATTAGAGCCAGTAGTGTGAAAATTATATGTACAGTCAAAACTTGCTTTATTCTGCTAACTTGTGAAGTAATCTCTCTTTGTTGTTTCAATCAAACTAAACCAACAGTGATTTATCAAAGACTGACATCTCTACATTGTTATTTAAAGGACAAGTAACCCCACGTGATATTCTAGATGCACCTATTGTCTGCTACGTCTTTCCATGGAGGCTGCCATTTTGTGCATGACACGGATCATTAGGTACCATATGCATTGATAATAGCCTACCTTTACAACAGATACGTCGCTTTGTTCTGATTGTATTACGATTGTTATTGGCCATGGGCCTAGATAATTGACGACCCATGAGTTCTAATAGCCATCCTGTAAAGCAGATTCCTCGCTTTGTTTTGGTATTGTTACGATTGTCTCCGTCCTTGACGTCAATTCTCCGTCCTTGACGTATATTTTTTATGAAGTATATTTTTTATGAACAAATTAAGACCTTTTAAAAAATATATAAAACTAAACTTACATTTCAGAATATGTGACTTTATCTAATATATATTTGTCCTCTAAAAATCAATTACAAGTTAACGATGAAGGAAATTTTACTTGGGATGAAAAATATGTTCGTGTACACATAAAGTAATGGCAGCCCCCTTATTATTGCTAGCAGACGATAACTTGGCTGGAAAATAGTGATTTATATCTATATCCTGTGTTTTTACATGAAATTGCATGTATCAAATAAGAGGCATATACTACACCATTCAAAATAAGCTAATTCATACGCTGAGGTTAATTTCCCTTTAAATAAAGTATTTGTGAGTACCCTGATTCACAGGCAGAAATGATACATGTATAGTCAAAGAGTGTGCTTTGGGCAAAATAGAAAACAAAATATCAGCTTTTTGTGTTTTACTGTTAAATATTTTATGATAACTGTTAAATATTTTATGATAATAAGTGAAGCATAACAACATTATTGACATACCGGGTAATATCGTACTGCATTGTTGGGCAGAAGAATGCAAGTGATAGAAGGCATGCATGTGGATGCCCAATCCATGTCAACATCCTTTCAAGGCAAAGCATTACCGGTATGTTGTATTAGGTACATGTAAATGTTTATCAAAACACATATTTAAGGGCTTTACAGGGTATGAACAGGAATTGAATTCTCTCTGTGGCATAGCTACAGGGGGCTGGCATGGGAGAATATGCCCCTAACTGAATGGCAAGAAAAGAATAGAAAAGAAAAGAAAAACACCATGATAACCCCCCCCCCCCCCCGGACACCAGTGCCCCTTTAAAAGCTTTACCCACTCTATGCCACAGCTCTCACGATGATCCCCAAATTCTAACAATGGTTTAAGTAAGAGCTGATACATACATGTTGCATTATCCCTATTTCTCTTCCCCCCCCCCCCCCAATTTCATCTAAACTGAATCCTGACCACAAAACTGGCAAGTTTAAGCCTTTACATAAACTGGGTCAACATAAAACCATCCAAGCTCTCAAAACTGGACAAAAGCATTCGGTAATGCTGCTTTCATATCGCCTCAATAAGTAATCTCTATTAAAGCCCTAGTTTTGGCTATGGATTTTGCTTCACTATTTATAACAGAGATTTATAAACCACTTGATTGGATATGATCAAGGATGATGTTCAAAATGCTCCACAAGTCATTCCAATTGAAATTTTGTGATCTATACCATCTTTTCAATCATGGGATGGATTGTGATGCACCTCATTGCACATTGTGATGCAAACTACAAAAAAATACATAAATATTGGTATTAAAATACTTGATTGTTACGGATGTTTTTTTCTCACATAATTGCAGGTATAGGCCTACATTGAGGACAGGTCATTAATATTTCGTGCTTAGAGCCTCACAATTGTAGTGTCAGGCGTAGCTCTAGGGGGATGACTGTTGGGGCATGTGCTTCCCTAAGTATGAAAAAAATAATTATTATAGACAGCCAGTGCTTGTGTACAGTGAATTATACCTTTGAAAAAAGTGTACATTAGACCTTCTATTATATAGGAGATACATATTTGTGAATATGTAGATGAAATATGGATACTGCCTTCCCTCACAGAGCAGTATTTTGCATTTTACATTGAACCAGAAATAAATAATTTTTTTTTAATGCCTGAGAGTGATCAAAATATAATGATGATATCTGAAAGCTAACATGAACATTCCCCCTCCCCTTGTTAACAATAGATATCTTAATCTAATCAACATCTAATCTATCTGACCAACCGCAAGCTTATTATGAAGTATCATCAATATGAATCATGTGTATGTAACATTTGCACATATGGAGAATAATGAAATGATCTGTGTTTTTTTTTAAAGCCTGAGAGCATGGTCAAAATATAATGAACAATATCTAACAACTAAACATGAACATAATTTATTTTCCCAGAGCTTTGTTTCCATTTCTTATCTGATTTATTGACCAACTGCAAGCTCATATGAAGGATTGTAATTGATATGAGTCATGTGTATGCTGCATTTGCACATATGGAAAATGCAGACTTTTGATGTGATTGACATCATTCATACTTAACAAGGAAAGCCTGCTAAAAGTGAGCGCTGTCAGGTTAGTTAAGACCAGGAAAACATTAATACTGGAGCTGTATGTGGTTTCATCATGTAGTTGAATAGCCCTGTATTTCATTACGTGATGAGCGGAATTAGACAAACAGACATACACTGTAGGCAGGTCTCTGCACTCTGAAGCGAAATGGCATTACAATGCTATCGTCATAGACTTGTCAAGTGCTAGTTGGATAAAAATGTCATGAAGCAGATGTTGGTAAATCTGAAGGTGTGTTTGATAACATTACGTACAGTATAGTTCAAAATTTCAAGTGTTAAGAGGCAATCCAACCTTTGTAAAAAAAAGCTGAATTGTGTGAAAGCATAAAAATAAGAAACAGGATAGTGAAAATTTGAAAGAAATCGGGCAAAGAATGAGAAAGTTATGAATGTTTGAAAATGAGATCACTACATCTATGCAAATCTCAAATTGGCAATTTGATGAATCGATTGTGACGTATTTACTGTCAATGCTCCCATTTCTCGTACACCAAAATATCATTAGATTCCGGTTTTCTCCTCAGCACCTTTTCCTTCAAGGCAGAAGTAATCAAAATATAATGTAGATAGCATATTGTTATAGGTCCTCCAAAAAGAAAAAATAAAGGTGCAACAAAGTTTTACATTTAGAAAAAGTGACATTTTTAAAGTCATTTTGTGTGTTGGAGTGAATGGGAAAGTTGACCAAGACTACATCACAGTCACTGTGCCGATTTGGCCAATTTGAAATTCCCATATGTATAGCGATTACAACTTTTAAATACATCACAACTTTCTTGTCCAATTTTGTTCAAACTTTCACCAGTCTGCTTCTCTGATTTTGTGTTTTTCACACAAATCACATTATTACAAAGGTTGGATTGCCCTTTAAGTAAACTGTTATCAAGACCTTTGCTGAGACAAAGAAAAATATTTGTTATGTTCATGGAAGCTCCTTAGGAAAACAAGATTCTTTTTGAGTGTGCATATTTTATTTATATCTCTTTATTACAGGTTTTTTTTTAAAGAGTCTTCCAAAGCTCTTTCAAAGATTTCCAGTGCGAAATTGCTCACCACTCCTGTGTATTTATTTCGCTTGGACCTATAACTGATAGTGCAAGCCTTACAAATGTTATATGAGATAATGAATATTACTTTATTTATCTAGGTTATGGGAATTTGTGTTCAAAATTCATAATTAAAATTTTCCCTATCAAGGCTCCAGTTGGCCATATCAATTATTACAAGAAAGAATGCTGAGCATCGATCATAGGTCTTCCACAGTCAAAGAAAAGGGTCCTTTTGGCACCATGTCATGGACAGTCATTTGTATGCAACACTGTGAGCATGGTATTTTGCCACTTTGTCAGGATTCACACTTGATCTGAAAGCGTTAAAAAACACCAACAAAATTAAATGACAGAAATATTCTAACCCCTATAGATAGGCATATAGGCTTACGAGGCTGGGGGGGGGGGGGGGGGGGGGGGTTGCAGTCCCCCTCCTTGGAGAATTGTTAAACTATGAATATTTAGGCCAGCAACTTTCATTTCATTTGAAATATATTCTGACTTTATAGTGGATTGACTTTTGGTTAGAGATGATCCATGACATGTGAACCACTCTTCTATGAATCACTGATGCAGACTGCGGTAATATGTGGAATGTACAAAAACCTGCGAGTACACACGGACATGCAGGCTGTATGCTTGACTTGATGGGTACTGAATCATGCAGTTGCTTGGAAAAAGATGCCATACTGAGTGAATGCAGATCCAATTTTCATAATCACTCGACTACTTTGCAAAATTGCACAGGAGCAGAGTTCGGACACTGCACGCAGGTCATTAGCATTATGATACATGTTGAAATTGACTTCTGAAACACACACAGTAGTAGCAGGTATAGCGAAGGGTAATAACATCAGTAAATGGTTATTCATGTTTCGAAATCAATGAAAAATTTACTAGTACATGTATATTCAGTACATATTTACTAATTAGTTAATGTATCCCAGCAAGTGATACCCCTAAACACACTCAGGATGTGGGTCTAACTCCAATACACATACAGGCAGATCAGAGTAGGGGAAAATATTGGCCAAATGCACCCCCCCCCCCCCCCCCACCCCACCCCCGGAAAATTTGGTTGACATCTAGGGGCTGCGTGTAATGCTACCTAGATATCATTGATTTTCACAGGTTTCCAACATTGTTTTAGAAAAAGATCCTGATCGGTTAGTCGCTGACAGTCATTTGACCAATTTTGAAAGTTTGAAGGCCTGTAGAAGATAAGCATTTAATTGAAGAGAGCTGTTTTATGTTTCATTGTGAAGGGCATCACTAAAGGAGTTGAAATTTGATAAAATATGGTTGCCTACTAAAATTATAATCCATAAAATATTCACTGTCACAGATGGACAAAATGCCTACTCTCAACTGATCAGGCTCAAAACACTCCTTGATTCATTCTTGCAATACATTTTACACTGTAGAGGCTGCTTGTCAGATTTTACTTTATGTATTCATGTAGGCCTGCAGTTGTTATGTATGTTGTCTTGTAGATAATTGACAGGGTTCTGTTATATTCTGTTATCAAGTTTGATTTAGATCAATGATAAGATCCACACCTATGTCAAATAGTTGTACTCTACATGTATATGGTAAAGGAAAACTTGTGTGGTTTTCAACAAAGTCTAGGGGGATTTCTTGGGGTTTCATGTATAAGATTCTGTTTGAAATATTAGAAATATATATGACCCCAAAAGACATAGATTTGAAACATGTATAAAAGGGAAATAACTAGTGCAAGCTGTAAGAAAAATGTAATAATTTAAGTTTAAATCTTATGGGGTGTTGCAAGAATAGTTGCAAGCAACTGCAAATTCCCCATTTGCAATCGATTGCAATCGATTTTAAATGGAACTTGCAATCAATTGCAAGACTTGTGACTGATTTGGGGGATTTGCTATTGATTGCAACTTTCTTGCAACACCCCCTTAGATGTTTA
The DNA here is from genome assembly GCA_025617745.1 of Heliocidaris erythrogramma. NCBI lineage: Eukaryota > Metazoa > Echinodermata > Echinoidea > Camarodonta > Echinometridae > Heliocidaris > Heliocidaris erythrogramma. The sequence goes on from CM046853.1 coordinate 34,179,086, forward strand.
CTTAAAACTATGTGATTGCAGCATATTCATTTACGATTTATTACCATTTCTTTGTTTCTTATAGGTATGACTTTGTTCATTAGATGATAAGAATCTAATGTACGTAGAAAATAAGAATGGAAAATAAAATCATCTTTGAGCTTACCCCTATACAAATGTTGGTTTGCTTATTGGCAAGCTTGCCGCAAGTGTGCCAGCAAGCTTGTGGCACATTTGTGGCAAGCTCGTTTGTACCAAAGTACCAAATATGTAAATATGTAATTTAGCTGCAAGCTTGCCACAAGCTTGTGGCACGCTTGATGGCAAGCTTGCAGCTAATTTACATATTTGGTACAATACGAGCTTGCGGCAAGCAAGCTGTAAGAAAAAAAAGCTTGCGGCAAGTTTAGCACATATAATGCTATCTGGCAGAGTCCTTAGACCAAATGCATGATGAATATCATATTTCACCGCTTTTGATATTTTTGAAATATTTTAATATCTTTAAACAACAAATTTACATTTGGTAATGTGCAAGCTCGCCGCAAGCTTGCCGCATGCTTGCCATTTTTGCGCAAGCTTGCGATAAGCTGGCCAATTTTCCTGCAAGCTCGCCGCAAGCTTGCCACACGCTTACCATTTTTGTGCAAGCTTGCAGTAAGCTTGCTACTTTTCCTGCAAGCTTGCGGTACGCTTGTGATAAGCTTGCCATCATTTTCTAAGCTTGTTTCAAGCTTGCCGAAAGCTTGCTTATTTTGTCAAAAACACGCTTATTAAGCGTGCCGCAAGCTTATTACGAGCTTGCCGCAAGCTTAAATCTGTATAGGGGTATATGCAGTGTTAAATTAGGCCTACACTACAGTCAGGGGTGGTGGATCCAGGATTCTGTCAAATGAGGGGGCACACTTCTGTAAAAAATTCTGACAAGCAGAGTAAAGAAAAGTTATATTTTTTGTTGCCTACTTGAAGAAAAAGGGTGTACAAAACATATATGTTGCATTGGCTTTGAAAGGGGTACAGGCATGGAGGTCAGTTGCAACCTTAAATCTGCCACTGCACATTCCTTAGACTACCGTTCTTCACGGTTATTATCAACCGTCAAAAAGATTGTTCGAAATCACCAAACCGCAAAATTTAAATCCATGCAATCCCAGGAATAGAACTTTTTGGCGGCTAAAAGATCCTTTAATAGAGCCATGCACCATTGATTACGTGACTGTGGTTTGTGGTTGATACTTTCTCTACACACAGTTGATGTTGTAAGATATTTAATTATATTCAAACTGGTACATGTGTTTTATTCTTCTATATATAAGCATCAGTAATAATGATAATGAGAAAGATGATGATGAAATTGCAAGATCCTGAGCAAACTTTGTATTTGAAATTCAACCCCAATGAATTCTACGCTCCAATCACATTTCAGATTACTACTGGGTTTTTTTTTTGTTAACTGTAAAATTATTTAGTAAATCTCTTTCTTCCGAGCTGGAAATTATTACAAATACACAAGTTTGATAGATGTTATTGTTAGCCTGTTATATTTTCAATTGATATGAGATACATGATGATGTATTAATTCAGTTACATGTACAGGCAATGAATATCAGTAGAGATATACGCTCAGACTGTAGTTTATACGTGTATGTTAAATTATGTTTTTTTAAATTCTGGAATTGATGGTAATCCCACCATTTCCTATATTACAGAAATTAGAGAAAAATTCAATCAAGTTATGTTATTCTAACAAAATGGTATTTTTGTGCATGAATGTGGTATAGTCAGTGGAGCTTCAGTTCAGTACAGTTCAGTTTAGTTTATTTCCATTTCCAACAACAATACAAATCAATACAATCAATATTCAGTAAATAATACAATTATAATATCCATGTACAATTCAAAAGAATAAAATCTTGTGTGACTATAAAATCAATGACATTGAATAAGGCATTGAAAGTACATTTTCATTGAACAAAGTAAACACAAATAAATAACACAAAAAAAGCATTGGAAATGGAGGAGTCCACTTGAAAAGCAAAGCTTGTAAACTGTGGACCCCGAAATTGAACATTATTGTAATGCATATGTAAGAAAAACAAGGAAAAAAATATATTAATCTTTGTTGAGAATTTTCATGAAGTGAGAAAAAAAAAATACCCCCCAAAAAAGGAAGGTATGTCCTTCAATATTCAATGAAGAAATTCATCTCCTAAAACATTTCCCAGTTGGTGTTTGAAGCATTATAGAATATTGTCATGATGCGAGGAACAAAAAAGACTTCCATTTTCTGTTGAAAAATGCTCCAAAGGTTAGCCAGGCCATTGAAATTTAGGGCAATAGATTCTGATACGTACTATTAGCCAGTGGTCCAGTATATACATGTATGTGTATTGACAGTTTCCATTTGGAAATGGTCCTAGATTCTATGGACCATTTAAAAGCAATTGAATCTCAAAGGGTTTGGGGCAGATATGTCTGTGTTTCGTTCCTCTCCTTCTCTCCTTCTCTCTCTCTCTTCTTTCTTTCTCTCTCTTCTCTCTCTTCTTTCTTTCTCTCTTTCTTTCTCTCTTCTTTCTCTCTCTCTTTCTTTCTCTCTCTCTTTCTTTCCCCTTTTCCCTTTCTCCATGCCTCCTTTGTTTATCCCTTTCTGCCTCCCTGTCTCCTACCCTCATTTTTTCTCCCTTCCCTCTCTCCTTGCCTCCCCCTTCCATCTCTCTTCCTCTTTTCTGTCTCTTTTTTTTTTGGATATACTGTAAGAGGAGTGGTCCCATGATTAATCTTTAAGTAATTTTTATAGTCTTAAAGATCAGCCTTTGTAAGTTTGAAATCAGAAATAGATCCAGATGGTAAGGTATTTTGGATTGTCATAGGCACATCTATTATAAATTCACCATTGATGAAGAAGGAACAAAATTTCCTGAGATTTGTTGTGGGAAATCAAACTTGCAGGGAGAGTTTGCCTGGAAAAGTTAAACTCTTTCAGAAAGTTATTATTTGTAATCTCTACTGTACATGTACACTTCTATTGATAATTGAAGAAGTTTTATGGAAAGAAACATAAAAGGGGTTGCCATTTGGCTCTCCTAATAGTTGATTTACATGTTGTAACATGGCAATACATCTTTCATATGTCTCATATTGTAGCATTAATTGTCATATTTGTTTCAATTACTGTATAAGCTGATATTTTCGCGTACAGATATTTTCGCGAATGGCGACCTCTGCCACATATTCGCGTGTTGTTAAATTCGCGTTCACCACCACACAACAGATCTAGGGAAATTCCCTGACATCAACCAGTTTACGATCATGCTGTTTGTAAACACTTTCGCGTGTTGTTAAATTCGCGGGGGATGTTTCATTCGCGAAATTCGCGAAAATAAAACCCTCGCGAAAATAACAGCTTATACAGTATTGTAAGTAGGAGAGCCTTGTTCTATACCACTTGAATCAGTGATGGGATAATGACATGGGGATAATTGCATCAATTGGTTAAGTTATCTAATTTCCTACTTTGAATAAAATAATTATTGAAAAACATACATCTGTATTTAGAGACGGAATGGATTAGTGGTCATGCAATTCCTTTGTTTTTATGCCTTGGAGCATAATACTCTCTTCCTCTTAATCATCCCCAGGCAACGAGCCCATTACGATCAATCACCAACTGTTAATGGTGCATTTTATGACCCTGCATCGTGCTTCTTGAAAGCAAAATCCACTTTTTTCTTTCCTCCTCCTCTATTTCTTCAACTATTGAAAAAGCTGGCACTTTCGAAACCTGCCATTTCAAATTTTCAAATGAAATGGCATTATTAAAACCAAGTCAAAGTGTCCTTAGCAAAATGACAATCATGAAAGCAAGAACCATGTATTCACATACATCTTAAAGAAATAAAGTACATATATGTATGGAAATTGGAAATTTCAAACAGTGCTATTTTATAACGATGTATTTGTATTTGCTTCAAATTATAAATTTTGTACCTTTAATGCGTATTTATGTGTATTTACACATTCTAATATTTCTAGTATAATCACATGAGAAGGTTTTCAAACAATTATAATTGTACATAGAGACACATTATGAGGAGAAAGAATGCATGGTATCAGCAATTGTAGAGGGAATGAAAATGTTAGGAGTTACTGATAAAATATTACAAATTTTTGTCACAATAAGATACAGAATCACATCAATAATAATACTATATCCTTGAAAATCTATTTTGTTGACTTGATTATTAAAGCTGCAATTTGTATAAAAAATTCATGATTAACTCCTGATCCATAGAAGAATGTTTATTTAGCAACATATCAGATGAAAATTATTTCCACTATGAATTATATGCATGAATACTCATGCACACATTGAAAATTATATTTCCTTCTTTTTTTCTTTTGAGGGAATTGAATAATGTAGATTTCATGTTCTGTTGTCATTTTTATGCTGTAATTGGACCCAACGTTGTTCCAAATGATATAGCTGTTACAGTTTGTTCTACCAAAACTCCACCTGTGATCTTTTTCTTTTTGTCTGGAGGAATTATATTACAATGCATTTAGAGGGATTTCATATTTGAAATCCAGGCCCTTATGGTGGGTGATAGGCAGGAAGGGCATTATCCATCGTTGACTTGTTATGTACTAAGCATTATCCGGATATAGGCTCCTTGATGCATGAGGCATGCATAATGAATTAGAAAATGAGAAATTGAGCTTGTTTGCATATACACAGGAGAAGATTTCCAAACAAGTTATAATTTTACAATGTACTGGAACTAAGAATTGCATTAGCAGCTGTATAGGTAACGAACACGTTAGGAGTCACTGATAAAATATTACCAATTTTGTCGTAATAAGATATACAATGTAGAATCACATCAAAAGTATTATGTCCTTAAAAAAAGATTTTGTTCACTCTTGAATGAGCAGATACAAATTTGTCATTGTATTGTGATTATTTCATGTTTAGCTCCTGATGAATAGAAAAAATTGTTTATTTAGACAAAATATAAGATGAAAAGTATTTCCACTTTATATTACATGCCTGAATCCTCATGCATACATTGGAACATATATTTATTTCTTTTGAGGTAATGAATAATTTAGTTTTCATTTTCTGTTTATCTAGTTATTGTACCCAAAATTGTTCAGAATTATTTTTCTGTTATTTCTACTTCAACTCCACATGGGATCTATTATTTTAGTATAGAGGGATTATATTACATTGTATTTAGAGAGATTTCATACTTCAGTTCTTTGTCCTGTTAATGTTATATAATTATATGTCAGTCATAATTTTTGTTTTATTCATGTACAAACATATATAAATACAGGGAATGTACATATACTATATTATAGAATAGAATACTTGAGTTATCTTGTGTAGTTATGGCATTAAGATATGATTATGAGGCCTTGGCTGGTCATGTCTGTGATTTTGGTCAAATTAACCTCTATACAGATCTCTGATGGGCAGGAAAAGCATTATCCATAGTTGACTGAATATCACATGCTTTACTTTCTCCGGATATAGGCTCCTTGATGCGGGAGGCATAAATGATTAGAAAATGAGAAATTAAGCTTGTTTGCATACTTTGATGATCGTTTGTTGATCGTGGTAATGGCCTCAAACAAAGGGAAGCCATTTGGCAAGGAATGTTCCAGTATAGGAGCTCTGCTAGCTACATAGGGGTGGTCACCGTGGGGCTTTTTCACTCCCTCCGTATGAGAAAAACGTACCTGTAGTTTGGGGGTTCTAGTTCTGATCCTCCTTATGAGAAAAACGTACCTGTAGTTTGGGTGTTCTAGTTCTGATCCAAAGTTTGAAATGCATTCTCAAAATTATTTTGTACCTTCACAAACATAATTCACACCCTCCTAAAGAATTAGATAGTAAATAACTTTAGCCTTATGACAAAAATAAGTCCTAATTTATTGTAAACAACATGATATTGTAAGAAAGACAAATAAAATATCTATCTCCTTGATAAAATTAGAAAGTTTGTTGTAAATTTTTCCACCCTTAAAATAAAAACAAAAGAGGAATGTTGCTCTTATACTAGACACTAAACAGTCATCTTCTTTTTGGAAATTTGCCCATGTGTTTTTCCAACATTTTTCAGTGTTGATTTATTCACGATTCAAATAAATTGAAAATATTAATAAAGTGCCTTTAACTCTTTCAGTGCCGATGTCACGTACATGTGACAAAAAGACTTGTCATTTTCATTCACCACTTGCTCGACCACAGGAAAGGTATATGGTGGTCAATGTATATCAAAATTGTTAGCATTAATCAAGCATTCTAAATATATGATTATAACTATATGCTACCATAGAAATTTTCAGAAAAAATTGTAGATTTTAAAAATGATGTTACCTTATTTCAACATTAAACGATAGTCAACAAATGAGAAACCAAAAAGAAACTCATATGTAATTTTCAATAATTCTTATGTATAAAGTTGGGTAAAGTAACAATGTTTCATTTCATAAGAAGTGGTAATAAATTTCCTACAAGTTTTGTACACAATATTTTGTGAAATAATAGATGGTTAATGAAGTGCAGACATTTGAAAAGTAAGCATTGATCACATTTTGGTAAAATTTTGAAGAGAGCTAAACCCCTTGGCACAGTAAGAGTTAATGAGTATGTTGTAATTTCCCCTCCCCAGAATTAGCCTCATACATGTACTCCCACTCAGTAGATGTATGTATTGTAAGCATTATAGTCATTAATGGGTTGACTGACGAATGGCATGCAACGTCACAGGCATAAATTGATTGACATCACGCTAATTAGAGCTTGAATTTAGATGGGAAAGAATGAATATGTTTATTATGGAAACAAACAAGCATTTATCCTTTCTGTTTTTATTCATTTGTTTAAATTGATTTGATGCTTCATATGTGTATGTTAGGCAATAACCACCGGAACAAATGGGATTCCAACCCTGAAATTAGAAGTATTGAATGATACCAGACTAATGTACATGTAGCTGCATGGGAAAGAACAAGTGGCCATATCCTTTGTGTTTTAACATATTTTGTTTAAAATGATTTGGTACTACTTATATAACCTGTGGTAAAAAAAATGGGATTCCAACCTTGAACTTGTAAGAATTTTGCAGGCAACTGATTTCTCATATTTGTAGCATTCATAACTTATTGATTACCATTTGATTTTATACATGTTTCCATAGAGAACAGCCCAAGTCATCTCGGGGTTAGTATTAAAGGGGAATGAAAGGTAACAAACATTAACCTACAATCATGTAGATAATTGTCAGCCTTTTACAAATATCTTGAAATTACTCATGTTTGATTATTGAAGAAAGATAACAGTGTCTCAAAAAGTTGCAGTTTCCTTGTTAGACATTATCCCATGGGGGCTGCCATTTTCTTTACAAAGTAATGTCAGAGCAGTTATATTTATGAGATACCCACTGACCTATACACTAGCTATAATAACACTCATGATCACCTGTGGAATGCATGACACTGGATTTTCCCATAATACATGTAAAGCATTTTTGTAGTCATGTACATTCAAATGAAGATACTATTTGTATCAAGATATTTGGTTCAGCTGTTTCTTTTGTTAAGCAGGATTTAACATGCACAAGTTGTTTGGTCAGACAAAGGTTTGTCAATTCTACAAAAAAGTGACAAAGACCTACAACTGCTCTTAGATATCACCTGTGCGAGACAATGGGGGTACCAAGATGGCTGCCATTTTGCATTGTGGCTTTAGTTGTACAATAGCTATTCAATATGCAGAGCTGCCAACCATTCCGTTTTTGACAGAATTATTACCACTTTTTAACCAATATTACGGCATTCCGTTTTTTCTTCATGAAATACGTTTTTTTCTGTTTTTTAAGTGTTTGCGTGTGTTCTGTGTACTAGTATACGAAAATACAGTGTTGTCTATGACTTCCGGGTTTGAGCTATCGATACACGTAATGTTACAGTCCCACCGACGAAACCGACCCCAAACTGACCGATGGTATGTACATGTACAGTATATCATTGAAATAACGCAAGTTTCGATCGCTCTTCCGTCGTGTGACTGGGTCGTGTGACTGCGAAAACATGTTTTATTCGCATGCAGTGCTAGTGGTGCCCATGTAGCGTGCGACCCATGCAAAACGCATGTAAGCACAGCACCGATCTCTATATGTGGGACAATGTATTACCGCTTGCTGAACTGCGCACGGGCTTTGACGCGATCGTGGATTTAACGGAATTATTTCGCGAAACTGGAGAGGATTTGATCAAAATTAGTGGAAAACGGTCACAGAAGTTTAAAGAGGAGTACAAACAACGATTTCCTGTCATAAAGCCAATCACAAAAGGCGTTGAATTTGCATTTTGCATGTGTAAGTTCTCATTTAGATTTTCAAAAAAAAAAAATGAAATCCAAAATCTAAAGCATTTTTATCAAAACCAGTGCGGTGTAGCAGGTCATGCAATATTCCTGACACTTGTATAATTTTCCTTCTAGTTCTATTACATGTACATGTATATGTTTTTGAAAATTTCTAGTTCTATTACATGTACATTTATGTTTTTGAAAATCAACCTTGGACTCTGTCTCTGGAGTTGGAGATGCTGATTTAATGGCCTCTAAATAATGCCCCTCCAATCCTCCATAGTGCTATTTTCTCAGTTTCAAGGGGACGTTGGCCCCTTGAGACTCCCATCAGGGCGCTGTCCCTGAAAAATGTGACGAGACATTTCAGCATAAGAAATGAGCATTATTTCTGCAATGGAAGTATGTCGCGCGAGGTTTTAAGTTTTGTTTGAAGGTATTCCTTTTTTTTGCTGTAAATTCCTTTTTTTGGCCATCATGATTCCTTTTTTTGGTTGCACAAGGTTGGCAGCTCTGAATATGCAACATCATATCCATTATATACAGGTAAATGGACATGTACTCATATGACATCACAGTTTTTCAAAATGGCAGCCCCCATGGGATAATATCTGGCAAGGAATCTGCAAAATTTAGAGAGATTGTTCTCCTTATTAAGTAATCAAATAGGAGTATTTTCAAGATATTTCGAATAGGCTACCAATTTTCCACTTGATTATCAGCTAATGTTCGTTGAGTTTCATTCTCCTTTAAATGGGTTAAATAGCTATAATCGATATTGATATTTATCCTGTAAGGTGTTTGCATTACAGTGTCAAAAAATGAATTGAAAATACAATTAACTTTGCATATTAAAGTCAAAACTGTTGAGACCACAGAAAATAGTTTGACTTATTCAAAATTTGACAAAGGAGATGTAAATAACACATATTCTGCATAGTTTAGTCAAAAAAATTGATTCGATTGAGGGAAAGTTTGACTTATGTGATTTTGAGTTATGCAATGTTAACTGGATAGTTTTTAAACAGGTTTTATTTGATGTTGAGGCTGTTGTACAGGTGGTTATGATGAACTTGCATGTAAAGGGTTTACTTTATATTCATTCAATAATAATGATGATAATTGTGTTTACCTCATCAGCCTCAATGCTGTTCTTCCCGAGGGCCCTGCAATTATTATTACCCCAGCAATTGCCAGGTCCCAATTTACTCCTGGGTGGAGAGGGACAATTGTGGGTAAAACATCTTGTCCAAAGATGTAAGCACCCAGGGTGGATTGAACCCAGGACCTCTTGTATGAGAGTCAAAAGCCTTTACCACTATACCACAGTGCTCCCACTGTACTAGCATCCATATGGATACTAATGAAAACCTGTGAAAAGAACATTTGAAAATGGTCAGAGGGAATTGATATGTGAGAAATTTTCTGAGGTTTCCAATGTCAAAGAACTTTCCATCACCACAATAGGGTGTTACGAGCCTAAAGATAGGCAAGTAAAAAAAATGAAATAGGGAGATAGTAGAGTTGGAGTAAATGGCAAAAAAGAAAGTAAGTGTAAGAAATATGTTTCTATTGACAAAGATAGAAAAAAAGAAAATTAAAAAAAAAATGATGAGTAGATAGGGAAAATCAATGGAGATATAGGGAAAAGAACCTGAAAATAAATGTTTATTGGAAAATAAAGGGAATGCTGAAGAATAAAAAGGAAAAGGAATGCATTTATCATGTGTAGGGACAAAAAATGATAGAAAAATCAAATTATAAGATATATTGAGTGAGTGAAAAATGATATTGGCGAGACCCTCTCCTCCCCCCCCCCCCAACAAAAAATGCTGCGCATCATCATGCTATTTCAAGCCCACTATAAAATCACATTTTTTTCAAATAAAAGCCATGTTTACCACTACCACAGAAAGTATATGACAGGTTGATTGACAATAAAGCCAAAGTCCAGAAAACATCTCAAAGCTTGCTAGGATTAAAAAATACATGTAGCATGAGTGACTTTTGTTCAGGATTTAGAGAAACCATGGTGAAAACAGCTTTTAATCAGTGAATATCTCTTCAAAAACTGTCATGAGGACCATATCAGTTTGTTCCGTGAAAACATGTATCATGTGGACTGACTTTTAATGGATGAGCAAAAAAAAAATTTAAATAGAAAGCAAACAGAGTGAAGACAGTATGAAACAATAGTGTATGTACCTTGATATTTACACTGTGTGAACAGACTTCACATGGACGAATAAATGAAGCGAAAGCAAAGAAAGTGTATAAGAAGACAGTACGAACCATAGTGTATGTACTATAAAAGTTGTACCGTGTTAACTGCCTGCTCATGTAGATGAGCAAATGGAAAATGAGAGCAAAAAAACTGCGAATGAAGGCGGTATGAAATACATGTACCCTGAAATATTTACTGTGTGAAAAGACTTCTTGTGGATGAACAAATGAAGCGAAAGCAAAGGAATGTATGAAGAGAGTACTGTCCAACAGTAGTCGTTTGGCTCAAGAATTTTGTTTAAAAAATGTGAGGGTGCAGTTTCCCAAAAATTTGATGGGCAAAATAAGAAAGGGGTCCAATTTACAAAAACCAATGGCAAGCCTTAAAGAAAGGGGGGTTCACACCCCCTTATCCCCCTGGGTATACCACTGATAGTGTACCATTGGTACATGTAGGGGAGGATCCAGGACTTTGTTTAAAAAAAGGGGGGCACAAATCTGAGAGGATTTTCTGACCAGCCCCTCCCCCCCAAAAAAAATAAAAAATAAAATATAAAAAGAGTTCATCAAAATTTTGGTGTCCAGTTTTTCTCCAAAATTGTCTGACAAGCAAAAAAAAAGGGTTATCAGTTCTAAATGAGGGGCACAAAATACAAGGGGGGGGGGGCACAACGTACACTTTTCTTTCAAAAGGCACAAGCTGGAAGTGCCCCCCTAAATCTGCCGCTGAGATATGTTCAGTGTGAACAGACTGTTTTATGGATAAACAAACTGAAGGAAAGTACTCTGCTTTGAGGATCATTCCTTCTTTTTCCAGTGGGATTGCTGTAAATCATAGATAGCAAGTCTTGCGATAACAAATCCTTCAATCTATTTTAGGAGAAGGAACTTGCCTAATCTGCATGTACATCAGCAAAGCCAATGAACATTAAAGGTTACACATATATGTAGCAATGGTCACGGTCATGGATTTGGTAAAAATGTGTTTTCTTGATGCATCTACATGTGGTTGATGTAAGACCAAATATGATTTGTCTTTTTCAATTGGCTATGAAAGCTACAAGAACAATATAAGTTTGTGAATAACTATCAAGCCAGACAAATCTCTGATTTCCTGAAAATGTGCGATTCTATTTTTTTGGAATTCCCATCTTTTTTTTTTCTCATTTATGACAGGAATGAAGTCGAATGTGGGTATTGTACAATTATGAAACAATTCATCCTGTAGATTTTTCAATGGGGGCTATATTTAAATGGTAAATCATCATCTGCAGCCAAAAATGTTTTTATTGTTCTCAGGTTTAAGTTTCCCACTTAATAATGCTGTAAGCGCTTTGGTCGGTTACATTGTAACTGGTAAGGTGCTATAAAAGAAACAGCTATTAATATTATTATTATTATTTGATATTTTGTAGCAGAAATTTCAACGCTTGCACTGAGATATTGGCACGAATATTAAATAGCTCAAAGCGACAGTGGAAAGAGAGTGATGGCCGGGGCAGGTCAGTGTTGTTGTTAAGTAAAGATGCTTCCTATTCAGAGTTAGGTGTACTATTACCCCACGTCTTTTGCTTCCTACGAGGATAGCACTTCAGTCGAAATCCGGCCCTTCTCATTCCTTACTCTGAATGTACTGCGTAAATTCAAGGCAAGGCTGCCATTTTGAGGAGTATGCAAGGGGCATTGTATGCGCGAAATGTTCCTGCGGCTGCTTGGAAGTGTCACCGATATGTGTAAGAGCGGCTGTCTGCATCCATTACCTTTGCACTCAGCATTTCACATTTATGCAGGTGTCGCTGGAAAAGGGTTTTTACGAGTTGGTAAATGGGTTCACGTAATAGCAGAAGGTCGTAAATGCCTGTCTGAGGGAATAGAGAAGACTTGATGGTGAGAAGCATAAATCTGTGAGTGATTTCACAAGTTTACTGAGTAGCAGAAGGTTATAAATTCCAATATAGGGGAATGGAGAAGACTTGCTGCCCATGACTAATTGCACAAGTTTACCAACTAGCATAAGGTCGTAAATGCCTAAATAAGGGAACAGCGAAGACCTCCAGACCACTAACATATAGCTGTGACTGGTTGCACAAGTTTAGTCTGAGAAGCAGAAGGAAATGGAGGTCTATAAAGGGGGGAAAAGAGAAGACGTGCAGACTATGAACATAATTCATAGTTGCAGTTTCAGTTTAATTGTTTCATATTTCACATTTACAGTTGTTTTCGCAATATAAATGATACAAACAATATAAATGGTACAAACGAATGTGAATTCCTCATATCTATACGTTTGCCTGCAGTATTAATTGAAAAGACCGGGCTAAAAAGAAAAGTGAAATATGGAGAAGCTTAACGAAAAAGCTATGCTTATGAGTTATAGGCTCCAAAGAGTAATAAGGTTTATAATAGTCATTGAAAAATAATTATGACTGATTGCACCAGTATGCATGTACTAAGTAGCAGAAGGTTGTAAGTGCCATATATGGGAATGGAGAAGACATGAAGGCAGTTATGAGCATAAAGCTGTGCCTGATTGCAGGATAGACATTTTCTCTCAGCGAGGGTCATATCTTATTACTGATTAGATTCATGTAGATTGTAAATTGTTGTAATTGATGAAATTGATGAACAGATGTATGATCGGCTATAATTTGTTATCTAGCCACATTCCATGTAGTTGCCTGAGCTGGAATGTGTGATGCAAGTTTTTATATTCACCATATTACACTTCATCAAGATTTTTTCTTTTAGATAGTATGTTTAAGAGTTTGAAAATTAGTATTATTACAAGAAATTGACCTTGGCCTGTATTCTCCCGAAGTGGCCTAAGTTAAGCCTGGCTTAACTTTAATAGGCCACTGATTTATGGAAGGCCATTCGGTCAACCCCTAAGTCCTGACTATAAATTACTATATTCATGTAACAAAATAAAGAAACAAAATTGTTTTCTGGCATGAAATGAGCATCAGAAATCAATTCTATCGTGTCTGTTTTTGTATTTGTATTTAGTCTCAGGACTATGCGGATTTCATAGGATTAAAAGAGGGTGACATTTGTCTCTCCCTAATTCGGTGTCCTAAATCTACACACTTAGGCGGGGGCTTAAGTTAGGCGCCTTTCGAGAATTCAGATTTCAGATTTTTTCAGATTTTATTGACTGTTTTCAATCATATTAACATAATTAACATAATACTGCAGTGCATAACATAAAATGAATACAATAATAACAAAATATAATAATGATGTTTTTCCATAGATATGGCACAATATCAAATATCAATAAGTAAACAAATATGATGCACAAATATTGACCTATTAAGTGATGTTGAAAACAGTTGGACATGTTTAAAAGCAAAGCATGCATATTACATGTCCAGAAACTTATATAGCTTAATCACGAGTGGGTCGTTCAATAATATTAAATTCATAAAACATCATTACGAGAAGCGAATTATTGATAAGAGAGAATTGATAAGTGAGTTGAGGTAGAAGGACTATTGCCTCAACCCACAAGAAAAACTAAGTGTGAAAGTAAAGTGGAAGTGGAAGACGGTGTGTGGAAACAAAAGAGAATGAAAAGAATACGCAACCCTTATCTCTATTCCACCAATGTGGCTAGTGTACATGTGTACACAAATTTATGACTTTATAAAGGTGCTGTCTTCAAGTTGTTGTTTGAATTATTGAGCAAGGATGGTGACAAAAGTTGTTCACTGATCATTTATATGTATGTGATCATATGTTCTGGATTTTGGGAGTACATGTATTACAATGTTTTGTGACATTTGATCCTCTCTCAACCGATTAATGGCCTCTGTCACATGTTTAACCTTGATAAAGCATTGGTCAGTGATATGGGGCATCCCACTGCTTGGCTGTTCCTCAACTTTCTTCTCAGGTGTTACTACTGTACCATCAATAATTAAGATTATCATGTATGTTCTGACAAGTGCATTATTGCTTCCTTTCCTTCCGCAATACTATATCAAATGAGCTGTCTGTACATTTTTTGTGCTTTATCAAGACCTATTCCTACTTTGTGAAAAAGAGAAAAAGAAATTACATGTCAGCATGTTTATCCTTCTCTTCCATTACTTCTAAAGAGGAAATATAGCAAATGGTGGAGATAACAATATGTGGGTATAGAGAATGAGAAAAGATTTGAACTGAGGATATTGAGGCTTCTTCTGAAAGTTGACAGTATAGCCTCGTGTTCCAGTATTGTAGAATATGTAGCCGTTACAGTTTGGTTACATGAAATTCCCTGTAATCCGTCACCTTCGTTTCAACTTTTCACTATCTGCTATTTCAGATTTGAAGGAAATCTTAAAGAGTCATCGAAGAGCCAAACTTGATTCATCTCCTCCCACCACCTCCTCCTCCTCACGGACTCCATCATCGTGATGGGGGATACGGGTACCACCACCACGCCCGCTACCGGGGAGTACGACTTCCTCATCAAGTTCTTAGCCCTAGGTGATTCAGGTGTTGGCAAGAGCAGCTTCTTATACCAGTACACAGATGGAACTTTCAACTCAAAATTCATCTCAACCGTCGGAATCGACTTCAGGGAAAAGAGAGTAGTAAGTACTGTGTTTTGTTATTCCTACAAGCTGAGAGGGTTGTTGGCTCTTCACATAGATACGCAGTAACACATATTTTTGCCAGGTGATTATGAAGTCTGGTGGAAAGAAAGTAAACATTAACCTGGCGACAAGACTTTGTGTCAAATAAGTTGGGAATTATCATGAAATAATGAATGTAGTTAACATAAAAAGTATTCATTTGTCAGTTATTTTATCAGATCCAAGCTTCGGTAGGGCTATCGACGTAATATGATCATTGGGCACATGAAGATATGTGATGAAGTCGATAAGATATCTGAGACTTACCCCTTTAAATAAATTCAAAGATCACACACTCTAGAAAAAACAGACATTGGGTACTTTGCCTAAGAAGGAATTCTAATGTAGAGATTTTTTCCGCAGTACATTCAGAAACAATTATAAGGTGTTTATTAAGCGAGGTAATATAACACTCATAACTGATGTAATGATGCCTTGGTAAATACTATCCAGTAGAGAACTGGCGCTGGGAAGTCTGCACAAAGCTTACCGACTAATCTTGAGTCCTCAACTGCAAATATTTGCATTTGGTGGTTCAAGCAAAATAAAAATACAATTTGATCAAGATTAGTCAGCGCAAATTATTCACCGAAAATTTGAAAGTCTCAGAGTCATTACATTAAATGAAATTGTAGTCACTTCATATTATGTTAAGAAATTGTAGCAAGATTAGTCACAGCAACTTATTCAGACGTAAATTTAAAATTTACAGAGTAGTTTGCTAAATTGAATTTGTATTAGTTTAAGTTCAGCTTTGAACACTTTGGAATCCAGAGTAAGCTGTATCTATTCAGTTGCTAAATAAATGCATTCTACTTTCAAAAGTAATTTTCTCCTTCGTTTCTGTCTGAAAAAAAACCCCATACATAACAACAACTCATATTCACTGATTGTGGAATAATGCCAGGTGGAAGAAAGATATATTTGTCGGGAAAATATTTTTTGTTCTGTATTTTTGTTCTGCTCCCATCCAGTATGATTTACATAATGATTGAGATAGACACTGTTCAAACAGTAGATAATGTATCTGCCTAGAGACAAGATATAATTCAATTGCTAGACAACTCAACATTGTAAAAAGGAATATTGTTGATGACTGTGCCCAGTTTGTTTGCTCTCCAGGGTGATAGGAGGTGCATTTTTATTAGCCCAAACAAGTTCGAGCTTGAGACATTAGACTGACTTGTGTTCCTCATTTCCATTAGGCCAAGTTGAGCAATTCATGCTCCCGCAAGGAACTAGCTAAGAGTTATAGGATGAGCATAGTCCAAGTGCGTCTTGTCCAGTGAATTGGCTTGCTTTTTGGAAAAATAGTGGGCTGTTTCACACAAGCCCCAGTTTGTTTGTTATAATAGCTTGAGTTAATATCACAAGCACGGTTGTAAAATATAGCCCACTATTTGAGTCTTTAACTTGAATTAAGTCCAGTTAGTTGTCATCAGACTAATTTAATAGATTACTATTAGGCTATTTTGTCAACTTGTCATATGGGCTAATGAGAGTGAGGCTATGGTGGCACAATGACAACAAAGATAGGGTTACTTATGGGGAAATTTGGTCCCCCCCCCCCCATTCAAGTGGTGTGCGGCATACCCTGCCAAACAATGCTAATGTTTGACTATAAGTTTTGAACAAATGAAGCCTTTTTATTTCTAAAACAGAAACAGAAACATACATTTTGAAGGTCTTCATCATGATAAGTACATGTAGTTTAAACCAGTTAAGCACTGAAAAAAATAATTATTACTGTAAATTTTACTCTTAAGAGTTCCTCATAAACCTGGTAGCACAGAAGGCTGAAATCCAGTATATGATAAAGATTTTTTTCTTCCAACTACTCTTATGTGTAGACAATTAGTATCTTTTTGTAAAGGTTGCCGATGCTCATAACTGTACATTATTTGGAGAGGTCCTCAGTCAACTTTGCAAACATTTCCATAAATTCTTGCTACCCAATGGAAGGGGGAAAAGAGAAGGAAAAATCATTGTGAGTGAAGTAAATTCCTTGTTGAATCTGGACTACACGTTTACAGCACCATTAAATCTGCTCTGGCAAGAGGAAATTATTTATAAGGATAATTGAAATTGATGGCAGAAAAAAGGTTGCATGATGTGCCTGGGCCTCCCTGGATAATTACTCTTGGGTGTCTATCTAGGTCAGGCTGTTTGCTCCTGCCTGGATTTTTTGATTAGCAATACTAGCAAAAGCCCATCTCTCAATATTTATCTCCCTAGTGTTGAAAACATCACCTTGAAGATTGATCATGTGCGTCATTCATAACAGACATCTTTTAATTTGAAATCAAATCGGTTGTATGACACTTGCTTCGGCAACAGTTGCTCCAAGGTCAATATCCAAGACTAACAGAATTCCTAACTTCACCCCTGAACCAAACACTAGGGCCCATATTCTTGAAAGTCAAGCGAGGCGTAACTTAGGCCGCTGATATATGGAAGGCCATTTGTCAACCCCTAAGGCCCGTATAAATTACTATATTTATTGAACAAAATAAAGAAACAAAATTATTTCCTGGCATGAAATAAGCATCAGAAATCAATTCTATGTATGTGACTTCAGATAACTTTGTACAGATATATATATATGCAAGATTTTCCACGTTTCAAGTGGTGTTCTCTAATCGATTTGTAATATTCAACAATAATGTACTATATCAAAGAGTATTTGCATACTCCTGACAGGTACATAGTACATGCCGTTTATATTTAATGTAAAATGGTAACATACTCTACCTTTAAAGAATATCAAATGTATTCATGTGAATGATCGTTAGCAGATTGCTTTTTAAAATTGGATAGAACAGCACCTTTCCTATTTGAAATAAGAATATATAAGACAAACAAGGGAATTGGTGATGGATTTGACATTACATGGTTAAATATTCAACATATTCGCTTACCCCTAGGCCAAGTTATTATATACACCCTAGATCATAGATGTAGCAAGGATTAATGATGTAGCACAGATAAGATTACATGTTGCGGGTATGAAATTTTCTTTCTAAAGAGAAAGATTAGAAACATACTGAAAATGTATAAGAAGAAGATCTATTTTTGGTTAGTTGCTTGAATATATATCCAGATATCAGATCACCCCTAAGCGTGTCTCTACTTCCTAGATTTTAGATAAAGCAGATCAAATTACACATTTGTATGAAAAATCGTCTTGATAATGAAAGATTAGTAACATACTGAAAATGTGTAAGAAGTAGCTATTCGTAGAATATGTAAATAAGGTCTATTTATGGTAGGTTTCTTGAATATCCAGATATCAGATCACAATTAAGCCTATCTGCATTGAAGATTATGGATTTAGTATGAATAAATATCATGTTTGAGTGATAATAATCTTTAAAAGACATAATAAAAACACTGAAATAGTGAGTGGTGTGAGAAGTAGCTGTTTATAGGATGACATGTAAAGGAGGTCTATTTGTGGTAGATTGCTTGAATATCCAGATATGAGATCACCCCAAGCCTGTCTCCATGCAGTGTGTATAGCATGGATTATGGGTGTAGAAAAGTGTGTAATCGATGGATGAAATCATGTAATTTGTATGAAAATCTTCTTCGAAAGAAGGATAATAAACTCCTAGAAATGTTTGAAAAGCTATCTGCTTGGATATCCTGATATCAGATCACCCCTAACCCTGTCTCAGCCTCAGACTCATGTCACACAGATTATGGGTGTACGAAAAGGTTTGACAGATAAAATCACATGCACTTTGTATGAAAATCATCTTGAAAAGAGAGATTAGAAATACGTTGAAGTTTTGTGTGGGAGTAGCAGTTTGCCAAAACATGTATCATGGGGGACTATTCTTGTATCGTGTAGAATACTTGCTTGTAAGTGTTAGAGGTGCAAATACATCATTCTATTGAAATACTTATGCATATGGTATTTGACCTTTCATGTTTTCCCATTCAGAAATACATGTGTAGCTATCTATGGTAGATGTGAAGCTGGTCCCAGAGTTAAGGTGAAAGTCTAAACTGATATTAAGTTGATTTAGGAAAATGAGAGAAACAGATTAGTGAGAGTTTGAGCAAAATCTGATAAGAAATAAGAAATTTATGAATTTTTGAAGTTGTAATCAATCAAACACAAATTGGCAACTCCGTGACGTATCATGCGAGTAATTCGCTCAGGACAGAAAATGTCATAAATTTTCATTTTCTTAGGTTTTGGTGAAGGAATAAATTTGTTTCATACAGGTTTTGTTTAAAAACATATGAAAAAATATATCTATTAAAGGTGCATGTATGACTGAATATTTTCTTCAAAGAAAATGGAAATTAATGATTTTGGGGGTACAGGTAAATGGGAGAGGAGCTCACAAGATACGTCATGCAGCTACCAATTTGTCTTTTATTGATTACAACTCGAAAAATTCATAACTTTCTTAATTTCTTATCGTATTTTGCTCAAACCTTCACTCATCTGTTTTCCTTAATTTGTCTGATTCTTTTAAACCCAACTTGTAATCAGGATAGACTTTCCCTTTAAAGGAGCCTTTTCAATATTTTTTTCAATATTATTCTATTAAACATGAACATTTTTTTTGGTAGATATTCTTCTTTTTTGAAACAAATTTTGGGACTGTAATTCACAGTGGATGGTAAATACCATGTGGAGGTTAATATTGAATTTTCAGTCTAGATAGACTTGCAGATATTCAGACGACAATTGTCGTTTGCTTAATTTGATTTCAAGACAAATTTAAGTTGTATTCTTCACAGTGGGTGTCATGGTGCTCCACACACACACACCACCACCACCGAGCCAGACCTACGAATAATAGATTGGAAAGGAGGAACCATATTACATGACTCCAGACAGAACTCAATTTTAAGCTCTCGGGAATTAGGGAGTGGAGACTTTATATTTATACTGGTCACTGACCCTTTCAATTTGAAAATGTCAAAATGAAGATGGAAGAAAGTCTTGCCTTGATATTGATGTCTTGGTGGATGATATAAATGTTTGTGAAAGATTCTTTCATTTCCTTTAGATTCATCACTGACTGCGATTTGAGATATTTCCCCCTAGCCATGATATTTTTGAGATAGAAAATTCCTATACATTGTACACACTGAACCATTTTTACCTCTCAATGTTTTTCCCTTTTCCATGGTTCAAAATATATGTGTTGTATTTGTAACTGTTGATTCTCCTTCATTTTGGTTTGTCTATCTAAAAACCACTAAGCATTTGATTTAGCTTTCAGTTAATTCACTTGTGCAATAGTTTTAATATTGGTTTGCCCCTCTGTTAATTGGCTAATTAATGTATTATACCCTCTGTGGTCTTGTAGCGCTCCCACGTAGGTTTAGTAATTAGACGTTGATGGCAATTAAAGGAATCTATCCAACGATATTAAAATTTTCCCATTAGAAAGTCCTAAGTAATTGTGAATTTACTTCCATTGGACCTGACTTAATGAGGTGTGGGGGACTAGTTTTACAAAAGTTTCTTTTTCTTTTTTTCCTGAAAATGATAAGGTTGTACAGGTATTTCATTTCTGGAATTACAGACCCTATTTCGATTTCGGAATTATGAACCCTATTTTATTTCTGGAATTACAAACCTTCCGAGTTAGAAACCTTTGGAAGAATGAAAACACTTAGATTAATGAACCTTTCGATCAACAAACATTTGAAAAAACCCAAAATATATCATGGGAGAGTAAGCTGATTCCATTTGCTTATTCGGCAATTTTTGTCCCTCTGAAATGTTAAACGTAAAGAATCGGCTACCTGTTGTCCTCCTTTCAAGAATCATACAGTTTACTGAATTTAATGTCTTTTTAAAGGTTAATTTTCTTTTTTGTGTACCTGTCCAAAGGTGGAAGAATCTCAGGAGCAAGTTGCTGCCTTGAATGTCTTTTAAATGATTAGACATGACAGGACGAAGACGAGACGTATGAAAGCACATGCTTGGTTGAGTCAAAGTCATGTTTCTCATTTCACGCTAGGCTGGCCAGACATGCAGCCTGAAGCTATTCCTATGATCGAGAGTGTCAGTGACATTCGCTTTGGTCTTTTGGATGCTGCACAAAGCTGTCATGTGTACATGTGGGACATATGGACAATATTCTTCAGACTTGCTAGAGGCATAGAAAAAGATCTTCTTTCTTTGGTCAGCCTTCTGTACAATATTTAATAGGATCATACATGCACATTTTTTTCTTCAAAATGAGCTTTTAAACATTCTCTTTCCTGGTCATTCAACTAAAAGATATACATTTAGTGTTGACTTGGACATATAGAAACATTTCATCAATAACTTTATTTTTCTTTGATGATGGAAATTTCTTTTCAAATGATTAGTTTTGTGAACATAAATATGCAAATCACATGTTTTGTAAATAAAATCCCAATATCTTTGTACTATCTTATTTCACCCTAGGTTAATTTATAAGGCCTATAGGATATGTCAAATCGATAGATAATATCGTCTATTTGGAGCCAGAAGGGTGTTAACTAATACATTTTAACACAGATTTAATGCCCTTCTGGCCCTCAACAGACAATATACTGTACATTCTACACAGAGCTAAAGTGAATGTCTCATACTTCTTTCCATATTGACATTTCAATCATTGGAGCTCTAATACAATTTGGTTATGATACACTATTTTTGCTAATATTTCATGTGTTTCAAACAAACATGTATTATTCATATATATGTTTTTTATCACTTTTCCTGATACCGTGATCGCCACATCTTTGAAGCTAATTTTACATGCAGAGACAATTATCGAGTGCCAACCTCTATCTCCGCAGCCTGTAATGTACCCACGGTGGTATATAGCTGTAAAGTTAACTGCGCCTGACAGGCATGATTTAACACTGTGAGCATAAGACCTTCGCAACGGGAGCTATATACACCTGCTCCACTCCAAAAATCAATTACTGCATCAAATACGGGTCAAAAACTGGATATGGAGTGTTAGAAATAGATGGAAATGGAATCTGATTTGTCTTAGGATTTGTATATTGTGATTGATTTTAAGCCATATGGATATGGAAATTGTGGAGTTTTGGGTGGTGTATTTGGTATCTGCTTTGGAAATATTTTGTAGAATTAAAGTGGTGTCTAATCTCATGTATTTATTAAATCTTAATGATTTCATCATTAAAAGTTTTGCATCCATTCAAAATTACACAAAACGCTCCTCCTTTCATTTCTTTATCAACTTTCATTCTGTACATTTTATCTTAAAGGGCTAAGTGAGGTGTTTGAAATTTCTACACAGAATTCTGTAATTCATTGGTTATGCCAATTTATGAAAATTGATTAAAAAGTAACAAAAAGTGCTTCCTCTTATTATTCCTTGACCAATTTTCACTTCCAGTGGGAAAACATATCATGCACATCGTAATTTACCCATTCACTTATTACTTTATAAGTAATCAACTATTTCTGAAAGTCTTGAAATGAAAGTTCATTTATATAGCCATTATCATTTATAATGGGCTAGGATATTCTTCAAATGCTTTGGTTCTCCAGGGAAATGCAATGGGTTTTATCACTTTACCTCCCCAATTTTATGACTGTATATGGTCAGTGAAATGTCCAAATCATTAAAGTAAGTAATCAAGGAAGTAAGTAAGTACTGTAATCAAATACAGCCATGGAAAAAATTATTAGACCAAGCATGATTACTGATAGTGTTATTTTTGTGGTATGAAGGAAATAAAATTACATAAAATTAAAGTATAATTGCTGGAAATTGGTATTCATTCAATGAAATACAAAGGCAAATCATTTTTATAAATTTGTATGTATATTATGGTAACCGTATTACAGAAGCTTGGTCTAATATTTTTTCCAGGGCTGTAAGTCAGATATCTTCCATTATCAGTATTAATAAATTGCTCATACTTCAGAACCTGTTTCTACGTTGACCGACTTCATGATCATGCTTTTAATATATTGCTGTGCATTTTGCAAAGATGGCCCTAGACTGAATCATTCATGGCATCCGCCAAACCAGGATGAATAATTTATCCAGCGTTTCACTTGCCATTTGGCATATCAGAGCCATAAATCATATTACCATATTGTAGATAGATGCGTATTATGTGAGATAGATGTAAGTAACATATGGTGATTGTGTTTTTTCTGATTAGAGAAATGATTTTGATGACAGAGATATGAATTCCTTCCTTTGACCAAAATGACAGATGCATCGCAAATTACGTATACCTGTAAGTTTTGCATAGCGAAGAATCATAATATTTACAGTGTTTATCATATAGGAGACGGAAAATTGCAAGGTGTGTTCTAAAGATTTAACTGACCAATGGTAGCAATAATCAAATAGTTCCGTACAGTTAACTTTCTGAAATGTACAACATGTAAGATAAAAAATTATAACAAAGAGAGGGGTGACAAGTACAAGTACAAAGTGTTAAATGTCAAATGTAAGCTAAGAATGATTGATTGCCTCCAAGGGTATTTGTATTGTGTGAAATGCAAATGTGGCAATTGAAGGACTAATGAGTAAATATTGAAACAAATATTGACAAAGTGAGAGAAAGAGAGAGAGAGGGAGAGTCAAAGAGGGGGATATGTTTAGAGAATTTATATGATGACCAAGAGTAAGAGGAGAGGAGAAAAGAAAAGAAAAGAAAGAAGAAGAGGAGAAGAGAACAAGTACTAAGGGAGAGACAAAGAGGGGGATATGTTTAGAGAATGTATATGACCAAAAATAAGAGGAGAGGAGAAAAGAAAAAAGAAAGGAGAAGAGAAAAGAAAAGAAAGAAGAGAAAATGAGGGGGAAGGGGGGGGGGGTTGAGAAATAAAACTCTGATATGGAAAGAGAAACAGAAGGAATCAGGGGGATGTGAGAGAATAAAACAAAAGTAAGAAAACAGATGGGGAAATAATTGCAACAAACTAACTTAGAGCCAGGGAGATTTTGAGCAATAAAGAGAAATAAGATGAGCCTAATCTTCTGAAGATGTGAAACCACCTGCTCTCACAGTCACATGTATCCATATTTCTCTTTCGCATATTGTATTGCACAGTCTTTAGCGTTCACATATCGTCTGTTGAGAGCCAAAAGGGCGTTAACTCTGTATATGAGTTAACGCCCTTTTGGCTCTCAATACACGATATATTGAATGTAGTTGTGCTTTATGTACTAAATCTTTCGTAGTGTTGCATATAATGCCCGTACAGAAAATTGATAGCATGTGACTTTGTGTGCAATTCTAATTCTGAGGTTATTTACCACTGGCATAGACCATGAATGCTCCGTAATAGATAACTGATAAGGAAAATATTTTTTGCCATTCTGATAAGGAAAATATTTTTTGCCATTCTTACATGAACAGCAGGTTAACTTCATTCACAATTAATGCACAAAAGCATCATTAGCATATGTGTTTCAGAAAAAACAACTGATCAACTCCACATAAATATGCAATATTAGTCAGAAGACAATGTAAGTAGCATTTTATATGTTCCATATGAGTAATTATCAACGCATGTAGGCTAGAACTTTCACATACACTATTTCATGGTTGAAGTCTCTTAGTGAAATTAGTTGCCGACAGCAATCTGTGGTGAATCAATTAAAGCCATTTGATTATCTAATTGGATAAGAATATACCTCCCCCCCCCCCTCCCCCGGCGGTAACAAGGAATTTAATTTGATTAAATACATTGCTCAAAACTCAGGGGCAGCACCAGAGTTTTTTTTTTAAGGGGATGTGAGTCTTCAAATTCTCTGACAAGCTAATAAAAAAAGTTTTCACATTTTTTGACGAGCTTTTTGTCTACAAAATCTCTGACACCCCCACTTCCCATCCAAAAAAGAGAGAGATTGTCAATATTGGGGCTTTTTTGGCAAGTCATGTAGGAGCCAACTTCTTTCTTGCGCCCTCCCACATAATGCTACCCCATAATTTTTTTTCAGGGTG
Organism: Heliocidaris erythrogramma; assembly: GCA_025617745.1. Classification (NCBI taxonomy): domain Eukaryota; kingdom Metazoa; phylum Echinodermata; class Echinoidea; order Camarodonta; family Echinometridae; genus Heliocidaris; species Heliocidaris erythrogramma. Next base: position 34,204,238 of record CM046853.1, read on the forward strand.
AATAGAACCACCCGTTTTTCTAGCCATAGATATACCACTTCTAATGGCATATGCTCACCCATTAAAAAAAAAACTATCAGTAGACAGTCTTTAAGTTTGGGTTGAGGGGTGTGAGGAGTTAAGGAGTGAGGTTATCTAGCCACACAAACTCTTGAGACAATACACAAACAGAATCATTTCCCATATGTCTCGAATTGCCACCTCAAATTGCCACCCACTCATTCAACACTTTCGATCTTGAAATGGAGAGGAATATCTGATATAAAATGGATTCCTCGGGTGAAGATGTATGTATTTCAGACTCTCATTCCTTATATACCATTTGGATGATCAGGACAATATCCTCACAGTTACAGATCTGTTTCATGTTGGAAAGTATTTCAAGTTGAATGCTCTCAATCTCGCCATATTGCAACCCCTCTCCCAGTATTAGACACTCGTCTATTCATGCAACACTGTTACTGAAAGGTTTGTAATTTCAGTAACTCTCATCCTGCCATTTCGCTTCGTCATCGAATGATTAAATGAAAAGAGGCCATTGCAACGCATCGTGTACGAGAAAGGGGGAGAGAGTGAGCTGGTCCTAATGTCCCATGGGAATAATTTGTCAGACATGATGAAGAAGTTGAGATGTTACAGTCCAGGGTGCTGCAATGAGCCGTTCTGATAGCCATCATCACGAAGCTGCGGTGCTTGTGGAAGGCGATTGCTAAATTAAATACAGACCCGTTTACTATTGATGTGGATCTCTGGAAGGTATAATAACCCACATCCATATGGTGCAGATTCTTTTCATGGTGGGATAGAGTGAATATTCATTACATCCACGTAATTCTTAGATAGTCCTGAAATTGAATCACAGTTCTTGTGGATTTAGATAAACTTACACAGTTTTTATCAAGTTTGCGGGACATAGACTATAGACAAGGCTGACGATTGCTGGTCCATGTGTATGGTTCTTGCTCATTATTCTGTGCATATATATATATATCTCTATATTAGGGAGACAGATACTGGAGACGTGAGATGGTTGTGATGGACGATAATAAGTGTTGAAAGTGGTTTAAAAGCAAGAAGAGGGTCAAAGCTTTAGAAAAGGACAGTTACATAAGGAAGTGCTATGCAGTAACAATGGTCCTGGAAGGCGAAATGACCCTAAAAAATTATTTATAACATGAACACCTATGTTTGAGACCTTCCAATAACCCCCAAAGATTAAAGGTTAGGATGGTACCCTATAGAAAGATTTTTTGAGCCCTTGGAATGAGAAAGTTAACATATAATTGTGTGCTTGTCTGTCTTCTATTTTTTTGAAGGATTTTGAAATGTAAAGAAACATTGAATTCTTGAATAGATGAATGTCGTGAATTTGCTAGTTGAGAAGAACCATTTTGTTTCAAAACTTCAATTACCATGAGTTCAGAGAAAAGGAGGTGGGACAGTAAGAGAGAGAGAGAGAGAGAGGGGGGGGGGGGGGGGAGGATAGTCAGAAAAGAAAAGAGATATAGAGATTGATGTAGAGAGGGAGAGAGATAGATAAAGTGGCTGACAGGGAGAGAGAGAGAGAAAAAAAAAGAGGGAGGGAGGGAAGAGAAGCAGGCAGACAAAATAGAGAACAAGAGATTTATAATGAAAAAAATTAAAATTGGAGAGATTTTCAATAAAAGGATGAAAATATGGAATGGAAAGAAGTATGAAAGATATAGGCCTGCATGTAGAAAAGAGCAAAGAGAGAGAGAGAGAGAATGTGTTTTTAAAGTTAAACCGTGTTCCCACATCAGTATCATAAAATGTAACTTCTTCTGTAATTAAATTACTTTATTTCATGACCTTCTGTTCTCTCAACAAAATGTGCATTGGGGATACATGAACTCACTTGAGCATGAAACAGATTCAATTAAACCCGGTCGACATTTAGCCTGCAGCTAAAGTGCATTAGCTTGATTAGGTTAGAAGTATCATAATTCCTCATAAATATGGGATCATCCATACTGAAAGGATAGATCATTTTCACCAGTTATCCTCGTCACTCTGTTATCGAAGGCCTTGCTTCCAGTATAATGTAGAAAGAGATTTCAAGTTATGCCTAAAGATAATCTCGGATTCTGGTTTATGATACTTCACTTTCCAAGAAACACTGTCTAAAAGTTGTGATTCTGAGTAGTTTATCAAGAGAACAGTGAAGAAGAAAATCATGGGAGTGGAGAGTGACTCAACCTAAAAAGAGCTCTGTTAGAAAATTAAAAGAAGAACAATAAAGTGCATAGCAATTTTTCTCAAAAATTCACGATATTACCGTTAAAAAATAAATAAAAATAAGCTGGTTGAGAAAGATTTTTTAAAAATGTATAGTACACATACCACAATTGCTTTTCCAGGACACTTCATTATGGATAATATCCTAGAGTAATTTGAAAAGAGATGATTTTTCTGACAAAGTAACCATTTTTTTTAGTTGAATAATATTCCATTATGATTTCAAGCTTTTCTAGTACATTTCCTCATGAACTGCACATACAGTACACAGAACATATAGGGCATGCTCATAGTTGTTTGCTGTTTGGAGATTATGGCACACTTCATTAGATCAATTTTTGTAGAGTCTGCATAATTTTGTCATAAAAAGCGCCTGATGCATCCCTGTAGATAAGGTCATAGCGGACTAATTTGCGTGACTACCTTCTCCTGCTGGATGCAAGGAAGAAGCAGTGGTCTCCTTGGATCAATGTAAATTGCGCAGCTGCAAGCACACGTTAGAGGTGGATCTCACACATATGATTCTGTCTTTGCATTGGTAGCTAACACCCTCATTCAGACCAGCAAATTTTATTGTATAGGTACCTGTAAAAGTGGAAATTTTCAAGCGATTAATTTTTCGCGCTCGGCAAAGTAAGGTGAATATCACATAAAAATATTCACATGTTTTCATTTTGGTGCAAATTTAATGCCACACGAATTGCGCTAAAATATTCCACGTTTACAGTATATGAAAATCATGTAGGGGTGTGATTGTAATTTATTTGATTGTCTTGTAACGAAATGTCACATATAGGAAACAGGTTTGAGCATTGTTTTGAGCATGAACTTGATACTGAATATGGGTCCATCTCTGTTTATTGCCGATGTATACATTGTATTGAACAAAAACTGTATAACGGAGCTGGGCTTATCATGAGTGAGCACTGACATGACAAGCCATCAGTAATATTCTATGCTCCAAGCGATGCCAGTGACATAAGCCGACACTAAACGCGGTGTAAACTGACCTCCTACATATTAATTTCTTTACACAGCATTCTTTTATACAATATTCCCATCCTGTGTCCCTTTTGCTATACGATGATTAATATGGCATTTCTTTATGCAGATTTAGTATAAATATCCTCTAGTGTGAATACTCGATTTAAGAAGGGCAAGGTATCACATCCAAGGGACTTATCGATGAAGGATATATCTAGGGACATATTTATTAAAATATAGGTCATGTGTTCAAAGATTGTTGTATTTTTAGTAAAGCATGCTTGAATTTTTTCCTCATTGTGTGAAAAGAGAATTTCAGTGTCACTTTGAGACACTATTACAGCAGGCTGTAAATTTGTAGCTAGCAGAGGGAGATTAGACAAGGTGTTAGGAAAATTAAAAGAATATTTGTGACATTTTTATGTTTGCTGTGTTTGAAGATGCTGTGTGGTAGATTTATGAGATTTATGGTCTGATGCTAGGGTTGAATTGCTGTGGAATGCAGTGCTCATTCAGTTTTTGCAGCTTCATAATTATTAAAGTATAGTACACTGCAAAATGTCATTCTTAATTATATTTGCATTGGGTACAAATATAAACAAACTAATGCAACTGTGAAATTGTAACTGAATCAACTGTTGACACTGCCGTGACAGAAAGCATGTTTGAGCATTTCATTATATGTGCACATTGCATGTGGGTCATAACGGAAATTCTCACCAACCCCTTTTCATTTGAAACATAAGACGGGTTTACTGGAGGCGCCGAGCTAGTGATCAATGAAAGGAGTGTGCTGCAGGAAGATCTAAAGGAACATGCATGTCGTGAAGCCGACGTGTGGGGAAAGTGAAACTTGTGCAGTCCAGTGTAGAGTTTCATTCATTTATTTCATATCATTTCATTTCATGTGCCTTCAGTTTTATAGAGGAATACATGTGTGTCGTGTAGCTAAATAATCAACCTTTCAAAAAGAGAGACCCTTAAACCATTCACTAGATGAAAACAACACTAGTGTAAAAATGAATATGTCACATGATATTTTTTTAAAAACCCAAATACATAAATTTCATCATTTAACCCATTGGCCATGGGAGCCCGCTGGCCCCTGTATTGAGTCTATGGGTATGAGAGAGTGCAGCAGTCAATGGGTTAATGTACATTTTCAGAAAAGAAAGAATCAAAGTTTGTAAGTTATCATAAGCTGAACTCTACTAGTTTAATCTGGCTAAAAATGATTTGATATGTAAGAAATAGGTGATCTTTATATCATAACTTTAAAGGGAATTCAATTTCTAAAGGTTGAAGATTTTCAATCATGAAGTAATGTAGTTTATTAGAAGTTTTAATGCGTTAGTGAATGTGACATTGATAACTTCTCTAGTCTTTGTGATCGTCTGTCATTCGCAAATTCGGAAGTTAAAATATATCAGAACTTGCAAGTTTACGAACATGTTGATTGAAATCAATCTTCCAGCTCAATACCACATTCGCACCACAGCCAGTGCACATGCTTTCCCTCGCACCCACACATGTTTCTTATAAAATGTAAATATTTACAGATGACTGACGATTTATTGTACATTAATGTTTGCTCTAACAGAATGAGAAAAAGCCACCAGCTTTGTAGTCATAGATAGAAATCATTCATCAGGAATAGATTATATATGAATGGTTACACTGTAAGTCTCTTTGAATGCTTCAAAACATGTGGGTAAGGTGAGGCCTGTTTATCTACAGGTTAATCATTATGGATTTTGAAGATTATATTTTGTGTCAATATGAACTGAAAAACAAGATGTATATCTACAAGGATAATGTGTAGCAGTCTGTGTAATAAGTGGAGGAAATTTAATGTTTTTTCCCCTAGTTATTTCTCTTTTAGTTTCCCCTTCTTTTATATACATACACACACACACACACGCATCTATGTTTTCTATTGTTCAAATTTCAACCGATGACTCCACTATTGAATTGCGTCACAAAATTCATTGACGGAATAGACCTCACCAATTGTTGACAACCGATGACCTATTGAATTACTACCGATGACCCATTGTTCTCTTTGTTCGATGTCATCGGTTTGAATGCGTAAACATGTACACACACACACACATGTTTGTAAGCTATTGTTCGAATTTCAACCGATGACTCCACTATTGAATTGCGTCACAAAATTCATTAACGGAATAAACCTCACCAATTGTTGACAACCGATGACCTATTGAATTACTACCGATGACCCATTGTTCTCTTTGTTCGATGTCATCGGTTTGAATGCGTATACATGTGCACACACACACACACACACACACACACAAAAGAAAAGAATGAAAAAGGCTTAAAACCACCCCTATTAAATTGATGTTTTAAAATTGTTAATATTAGGTACTTACATGTATTACAAATTCTAGAGTATTCAGTGCTAATATTTTCACCAAGGATGCTTATCCATATTTGGTGAAAAAAATAACCTGTCATATTGAAAGGGATGTCACACTAAACACCCATACCAGGGGGTTCATAATTCAAAAAATGAAATAGAGTTCATAATTCCAAACATTTGTTGTATTTCATATACGAACATTCAGAGTAATGAATCTTCAGAATTACATACCTTCAGAAAAAAAGACATGTAACCACTACCATGCATGTGGTGTGTAGAAGTAGGCAGCAGTTGCCATGTGTAATGCACTTTTGTATGCTATGCAAGATGTCAAACATCCTTTTAAGTTGTGTCTGTCAGTCAGGTGAATTCTGGAGCTTCCCCCTTTTTTTTGTTGTTGCTCTTACCTCAGTGCCTGTTAAAGGTATTCTGTAACATTTAAAGGCATTTCTTGCTAAACGAGCCAATAATGCATCATGTGTACATTGAATTGCACTCACTGGAATTGAAAAACAAAGGGGTTTGGTCACTTTTGCACATTTCAATAATGTTTAAATTTTGCTGAAACTTTTGAATTTGCCTTTTTATAACATTTTATATACATATGCAGATAAGGAGTATTTTTTTTTAAATTGAGATTTTACTAAATGGCTTTAAGAAATGTAATGGAGCTCTCTCTCTCTCTCTCTCTTCCTTTTTGCTTTGACTGTACATTATAGTAGTTTATCTTGTAAAAGAAAATTATCTCTCTTTTAATCCATTGTCACTTCCAATTTCTTTCTTTATTCTTTACTTCTCTCTTTGTCATTTTCCTTAATCACCTTGTTTTGTAATATCAAATTATGATATTTTTTTTTATGTGCATGTGTGCTTATTAAAAAAAAAAAGATTGAGATGGAGGTGTATTCATGAATAAATCATTAGATTTAAAAGAGCTATCATTCACCTTGAATTATTCCTTATAATATTCATCTCTACTGAGGCCCTCTTTTCTCTCTCTTTTCAGTTCTCACGAACATTTTGTGTCAATTTTCTTGAGAGATAACCCAGAAACCAAAGTGGATGTGGCAGCGTAAATGTCAAGAGGCTGTCCAAGCTGTCCTGAATATGATTAGCAGTTTTTTCCCCCTTGGGAGCAAGAAGTTACAAAAGCAACTACAAAAATCCACTTTTCAGGAAAGCCAGATAATCTGATTATCAGTAGAACTGTAAAAAACTGCTTTTTTCTTCATCATGATGATGATATCCAAAGTAGGTTAGATGAAGGTGTATACTGGATCAGGAAAAGAGTTCCATAGGAATTAATTTCATTATTCTAGGAATTATTTTTTAGAGGATCATAATTCTGATGTAAACATGCAGCGTTTTCCATAAAAAGGAGAGTGTTTATTCATTGGGAATAAGGAGATGACATGGGGAAATAAATAAAAGAAATTAAACCGAGGGTACAATAAATTATGAAAAAAGTCATTCAAGCGGGCAGCTTGTGTGCCTTGCATCATAATTACTTTATGAACGTGCTCTTTCTTTTAATTGAAATTTTCTAGATGTTACTCCTATTTTACGAGCAAACTTGCTGTTTGGGTTAAAGTCGTAGAATTTATCCTCAGAGCAATCCTGAAATAATTTTTAACACTTTCATGGTTTAGTTTTGTATGCATAATTTGTACATTTCAGTCTTGTATAACCATTTTTTTCAGTGATAAACTGATAATCATATGATTTGAATTGTTGTTGAATTTGTTATAACTGTAATCCACTCTACTGTTTTACCTAAACCCATGCATTGTTAACGAGCACAGAATTATGATTTATAATAACACACTGTCATTGTTTCAGCATGAAGCAGCTATAAATTTGGCCAAATTCTCCTCTAATTGCAGAGAATGATTATACCCAGAGACACCCTCAGATTCACAAGGGCATTACATGTGTCAATCTTGCTATGGCACAGGTATTAATGAGGACTATAACACATTGGTTTTATAATTGTAGATCATTATAAAAAGCCAGATTAGTGTTATTGATTGCAAGGTTGATGATTTAATTCTTGTCAAGTACGGCTTCTTTGTTTTCCCCTAAGTTCCTTTTCAGTCAATATTTCCACTTCTCTCTTTGCCTTCTATTTCCCCTCTGTCTCTCCCCTCTCTCTTTCCCCCTCTCTTTCCCCCTCTCTTTCCCCCTCTCTCTTATATCCCAGTTTCGTTTTTCTTTGGTGATGCTCTGTAAAGAGATTTTTTTCTCTCAGCATATATGATATTGATTGGCACTTACGCATTTCAAATAGACTTCTGTACCTATTCTATCTTTCTACTTTTCCAATTTATGCTTCTTTTTTTACTAATAAATGTATCACATTCTGTCAGACTTTTCTTATATTCTTAATGTACCATGCACTTGTATAACTCATTTTTTCATTATTAATCTGGAATGCGCTTGATGTATTACTCAAAATTTCTGCTTGAGTGGGACAGATAAACCAGTGTGAAAGGAAACAGAAATGTAAGAAATCTGAAACAAAATCAAATGGGAAAGCTGGCAAAAATAGAAAGTAAAATAATCAGGAATAGAAAAACCAATGGTAAAAGCGAAATGTAAGAAATCAGAAACATGAAAACTTATTGGAAAAGACAAAGAGTAATGTAAGAAATTTGAAAAAAATAACCAGTTGGAACGTAAAAAAAAAAAATGTGTGAGAAATCAGAAATAGAAAAACTAATGGGAAAGGAAGAAGAGAAATGTAAGAAATAAGGAAAAGAATAACCATTGGGAACGGGGAAAAAATAGAAATATTTAAGAAATCAGAAACATAAAAACTATTGATGAAGGAAAAGAGAGAACATGCAAAAATCAGAAACAGCAAAAAAGGAAGAGGGATGTAAGAAATCAGAAAGCTTGTCTTTGACAGGTTTCATAAATAAGCTCACGATGTAGGCAATAATCAATAACAGCTTTTTGCATGTCAGGAATAAAATTTTACCAGGGACTTGCTGAATTCATCTATGAGAAGAAAAAATGTTTGACATTGAAAAATCACTGTCCTCAGGCTTTTGCACTGGGATACAGACAGCCAGCTTCAATTGTCAACGATATTGCTATTTTATGACTATTTTTCTGTGAATATTCTGCAGTTATGACTGAATATACATGACTTGGTTATCTCGTGGCATACACATCGGTGAAATTGGAAATAATATATATATAAATATATATTGCAAATGTTGCCTCTAGAGAAATTTTCAAACTGACAACTTTTCAAAGTAGAGGATTAAGAAACTACGCTAATTGGAAATACATCTGAATCGAACTGGACGCGGAGAAAGATTACTAAAATTCTTTCGCAAGAAACTTCATGAAACTCACCTTGTGTGGGCAATGAAAAGGTCTTTGTAATCTTTAATAAGTGTATATCTGGATAAAACTGTATGCAAGTGGAAAGAAAAAAAAAAGCGCTATTTAATGTATTTTTTCAGAGGTAAATTAAAAGGTAACAAACACAAAAAAATATTTTACTCTGTATAATAAGGGGTTCCAAATCGCTACACTATATTCAAAATATGTGTGTGAAATACTAATTCTATAAAGAGACATTGCAAGTTCAATTGCACCTTCGATAAACATAAAATCGTTGAGTGCGTAGACTAGGCAACACACCTCTACTGTGTTTGCATATTTTATATTATCCTTCATTTTCTTCATATCCTTATCAAACTGTTATCCTATGGAATGCAAGGTAAAGTTTTTTCTAGGTTGATTTTATATATGCTAACTGTACACAGATGATTTTTTTTAGGTGAATAGCACCCTTTAAACTCTAATTTAAAGCTGTTCAGTCACCCCCATGAATTATTTTTATAATTTGTATGCTGTATACCTCCCATTGCATTACTTATTAATGGGATTATTTTTTTCTTACAATTATTGGAATTACATGTCATTTTTCCAAAGGTTCATAGTTCCGAAAGTAATTGCTACTCCAAGGCTTCATATTTGTGAAAATTGGGTTCATAATTCTGAAAATGAAATAGGGTTTTAATTTTTATACCAAAAATGAATTATTTCATAATTATGAAAGTGAAATAAAACCGTATATCATGTCTGGAATTCTAAACCTTTGGAATAGTGAACCTTATTTAAGTTTTCGTAAATATGAAATGAAACCTATTTCATTTTGGGAATTATGGGTCTTTGGAATAACGAACCTTCGGATACATGAATCATGTTCCCAATCATTTAAAAGCAGTGAGATTCCAAATGCTGTTTTTTCAGAAATGAATTTCTTTAATCTTACTAATTGCTCTGTGTGGGAACAACTGTTTATACGGTCGTCATTTTGTGGCCCAAATTTGAGTGTGAAAATAATAAAGCTTACTGTGAAGTGGAACATAATATGAGAAGTTCTATTGTTGCTCACTTTACAGTGGAAGAGTTTGGGTAGATTTAATGATACGTAACCTTTGCAGTAGGCCTAGAAATTGCACGCCCTTTTCCATTGCAGGAATCATTTATGACTGTAGAATGAAAGCCCTTTGAAAGAGCCACTGATTATGTGATATCAGTTACACGCAAATACATGAATTTGTCATTCCTTGAAAAATGAAATATTGTCTCCATCTATAATGGTATTAATGAGTGGTATCTTTGACATGTATTTTGTTTATTTTGTGTTTCTTTTCTAAAGAGGGGCACTCTGTATCTACTGGAGTAAAAGATTGGTATCTTGTAAATCATTTCTTCTTTTTTTTTTTGGGGGGGGGGGGAGGGAACGGTACAGGCCTCCTACCCCGGTCACACTAACAAGACCAACAACAGACCAAACAAAAAAATGTACATTTCCTGAAAGCCAAGAATCTTTATTTTGTTGGTAGGTTTGGATTCTGTTGGGCGGTGTGACTGACGTACTTGTATCGGCTTTTAATTCAGTGGTTAGTGAAGTGTGGTCAGCCAGAGAGAGAGAGATTGATGGAGCCGTCAATCCTGACGTATTCTTGCTGTCGATCCCCTTCTCTCACTCGATGACCAGCTCATCACGTGCCTTAAGGGCTTCTTGCTGACCAAAGACAATTCCTTCTGTCAACTTAATAATGCATGCATGTCCGCTGGGGGAGGGTTGGCATTTTAATGTATATGAAGAGATGCGCCACTCACTGATTACTATGGTGTCCTCAAATACCATCACTGTGTGTACAGGTATTAATGTCAGATGAGTTATAACTTAATCATCAGAGAGAGTGTTCCTACATGTATATGCTCTAAAAACTGGATTGTTCAGTCATTGTAAGAAAAGGCCGAGAAGTGACTGTTTGCAAAGCTTAGCATAGATGTACTGCTGGAATCAACGCTGCAAATGTAGATCAATCCAGCAGAAAAAATGATAAACCTACCATTTTTTAAAAACACTGTCCCTCCTTGACCCATATATGTATAGCAATATTGATTTAGCATTAAAAACTCAAAGGTTCTTTTAATTGTGCCTGAATTATCAATAGGTGCTCTAAAATTGCCAAGCATGATATTCCTATCAGTACTTGGATATTGCCTGCTGTCTGTTGTCAAAGGGATGTGCATATTTTAATTATTACTTCACATACATTGTAGATGATCCGTCCAGCTCTGACTGGCTTTCGTGGTCAATTGACGATGACCTGAACCAGTGATCCAGATATGATATGGTCTGCTGAGAGCCAGAAGGGCATTAATTCTATATGGAAGGATTATGAGTTAATGAGGGGGGTTCGCAATATACAAGCCTTGCTTTTTAGCGAATCCCCCTATTTCTACAGGTAGTTTCCAGTGACTATTTTTTAAGAGTACCTTTGCTAATTACTATAATAATAATCTATATTTGTTCACTTTATTTTTTATGTACATATACATATATATAATACTGAATGTAAACTATGTCATGATTTATATTGTCTGTTGGAAATGAATAAACAAGAGTTTGAAAATTTGAATTTGAATGATTTGGCTTAATAGTCAGAAATTAGAAGTACATGTACATGTATGCCTAATTCTTTTGATAACTCTAAATAAAGCTCTGAAGACTTACTTTTTCTTGCAGAAGTGTTGTGTGTGTTTTTTAAATTTTGATATATTACTTTATACATGTATAACATTTTATTGTAAAGTGCATATATATGCTATATAAATTTAACATTATCATCATTATATTGTGGTACATGTACATGTAACTTTAAACATGGTATATGAAATGATATGGTGACAAGGGCTGTCTCTTTAGGTATTATGCTTGCTTGGTATAAGCACAATTTTAAATTCACATTACTGCTGTTAGACGGAACAGATACGATAGACTGTCTTTCAATATATAATATAATGTTTTAAAGAATGTATATGTGCAGAATGTTGTTTTTTAATTGAATAATGCATATAGATTCAGTGAAATAGAGCTATTTTAGCTGCATTTTTTAGTTACTCAACTCAGCTGCAAAATGATTCCAGTTTAAGGACATGCATTAAACTCTGCTTCAGTTGATTTAATAACACAGAAATATGAGCATAAGTTATTAAACCCATTTTGTTGGTAATAGATACTTCACATGTCTGTTGCTTATTAGGAAGAGTTGTACCAGTTGATTTGGGTCTGTGGTATCCAATTACTGATATTCTAATCTCGTGATATGCGCACATGACTGCCTAAGGGCAATCATTGTGATTAATTTGACCAGATAAAGTGATTTTCCAGATGTTAAAAAAATAGAAAAATATAGTATTTTCCACTTATCTTGATGTCAGTGCTATACAGATTGAATTGGCCTACCACCAATTCAAATGCAAAGCAGTTTTGAAACAAACTGATTTTTTTTAAATATATGTAATCATATTTTTATATGTAATTGGTTGCTAATGTATCTGATTTATTTGTTTTACTATCCTTTCTTCACTTGCTGTCTCAGTTCATTTGTCAAGTTACTCATATATTGAATAGAATCCAACTCTCTGAATTTCACTAGAAATTTTGGGGTTGAGAAAAGCATTTAGTTGACATACTTTCTTGCAAAGGGCTGCTTGTTGACTTTTTTTCTTTCATTTGAGTAGAAGGATCGTCACTTGATATTGTCTTTCTTTCTACTTCTCTTCTGTTGATGATATCAACAGGAATCAGATTTTCTGCTGGTAGAATTTGAAGGACTATAATGCATGGGTTAAGAATTATTGGTTAAAAAATCAACTGATATAGGACATCAGTTTTATAAAGAAAATCACATGACATTCTAAAATAAAGGTATTAGAGGTATTTTATGCATCTGCCATTGGTGGTAGGAGGTAGGCCTATAATGTTCATCGGGTATTCACACTAAGTCTGCCCATGCAGGCTTTCTGTTAAAATCTTTCACCCCTAATGATAATACAATGCACTTGTATTGCGCCATCTATCTAGTTTAACTACTGGGCAATTCCACAGTAACGGAAGGACATTCAGACACATTTCACCAACTTCAAGCCATAACTATTTTTTTTTGTAATGGTAGAACATTTCAAACGTCAGAGATGTAAGATTAGAGCAACTGCCTTTGATTTAAAAAAAAAAAATTGCCAGGCAGTAATGAAATTTGCATATTAATGATGTCAGTAACGGAAGGACATTTTCATTTTTCAAAATTTCCTTCTGTTACCGACATTATTCTGAAATCAGTTTGTTGGGAGAAGTGCATTTATGATACAACTATAAACAATACATCCAGATTCATCATACAATTTGAAGTCCATTACCACAATAATGATCCTATTCTGATTGAGATTGCTATGAAAGTTATGAGCTGATAGAGGTAGCTCACATAGATAAAAATAGAGATGTAGGCCTACTGTGAGTTGGTTTTTGTGGGGTTTTTTTTCATTCGTTAGAAAATGCTAACATTGCATTTTGTTCCCCCATAAAGTGGATATAATGGCTGTCATTAACATTTAATCACACCTTAACATATGCACTGTCTAAATATCTGTTTAAATTTGAAATTAAGCAAAATGAATGAAAAATTCGACCAAAACCAATTGGACAAAAATTTAATGACAACATGAGATTGTAAAAATCCTCATATAATTTTAGAGGGATATTCGCAAAATGTGCATGTGATCTAGACTGGCTCTCATGTTCTCTTGTGTTTACCCATGTGTTTGCAGATCTCATTTTTCTTGTTGTCATCTCATATTTGGCTTCATTATTACCATGGAATACCCTAACAATCAGTGGTGTGTACTGATCTAACTCCTACGATCTTCATCATCATCTCCTTAAAGGACTGCTCTTTCTGCTGATTCAGAATTTGAAAGCATGTCTTGTCTTTAATATTTTGCCTTATAATTTACAATCATCAAAAGACAAGGGAGAAAAGGATTTCGCTATCAAACCAATTTTAGGCCCACTGAAGTCCTATCTTAGCAATAGACTTTAGGCCTGATCACATACTATCGAAAAGTGAGATTTGAACCGTGATTCAAATCTCACTGTTAATTTGTCCATGTTCATATGTTCAATCTTTTTTCCATTTCTTGATTTGAAATATTTTGTTTGATATGTGCATTTTTCTTTGTTTTTTATGTTTTATTTGTAAACTGTATCCATTTTATATTCCCTTACAGTACCACATTTGATAAAAACAGGTAACCTGGACTGATTGTAATTTGTTTTTCCTTTATTAATTAATAAAATGTGATTTATTTAAAAAAAAAAAAAATCCCATCTCACTTTCATGGTGCAATACAGTGAGCGCAGCAAATTATTTGCATGTTCGGAAGAAATTACACCATGAGTGCCGATGTTTATTGCAATCTATTAATTAGTAATAATGTATGGGTTCATGCAACAAACCAAAAAAAAAGAGAGGTGAAGTTATGATTATGTTTCAAATTGTTATCAATTGCTCTCTGTGTGAACAGAGCTGGGGTAATAGTATGATTGCAGGGCCCTCAGGGAGAGTATAATACTGATGATGCTACCCTAGGTAAAGACATATAATTATTATTATCATTATTATAACCTTTATATTGTACCAGGATAAATTCACTTTACCTATTTTCAGATGCCATCAAATCCCAGACCTGATTGGTTTTTATAGCAGAATTCCGAAAGATTAAAGTTATGCAAGTCATCTACAACATGCCTGCCAAGAAAAATGGAAATTTCCACTGACCATGAATATCAATTTGGGGGGCTTATTGAAAGAGTTTACGTTCTGGTTGCATTGCAAGTGCAACAAAAATTATTTCCAATCAAAATATTTCTTGAGGGAACTGATGAATTATTCTGCCATTTGGAGTGTGCTTTGTAAATTTTATTCATTTGTAATTAATTCAGAACAGCAAAATGTCTAAGAATACTAAGTGGGTCATACAAAGTAGAGTGTATGGGCATTTGGTTATTCAGAATTCTCACAGTGGAATACGTAGGGTCTTCCTTATTTTTCATATGGTTGAAGACAATTATTTATATTTGTAGGGAGGTAGTGAATAGCAGTTGGATTTACTGAGGTGATTGAATCATTCAGTAGGTGTTATTTTGTAATATGATGCACCACGCGGTACCCCGGGGTAGCGTTGTACCCCGGGGTACCACGTTGTGTAGCGCCATCTCATGTCCACTCGAGTACAACCCCAGTGCGTGTACGTAGTCACAATGCATGTTAACAGTGCTAGTGCAGTGTTATTATGCATGGTGTGCATGCACTGTACTGCTGCTCGCGCGCTAGCTGCTAGCAGCCCTCACAAACGCAGTGGCTATAGCGTTAGCTCCGCGGCTTTAGAAGTTGATTTTATTTCACTTCCTCCTAAAACATCACTTCATCGTTACTGTATTTTAGCTGTCAAACTTTCAAACTTAGACAATGGTGGAAGGTAATGGTGGATACGGAAATTTACTGTAAGGGAAAGGACGTAAAAGACGGAAGATTCCAAGGACCGAGAAAGTTGAAAGAGCACGATATCGTGCAATACAGAAGTTGGGGGACGAGCAGGCCGCTGATCTGCACTGTACAGTACATGGTAGCGGCTTTTAGGAAGGCGAGTGACGGGGGAGACAAGGAGCAGGCTGATGGTGTTATTATGACACTGCTGGCCCAATCCCTCTCTCAAATCGAAGAAATAGAAATCAATAATAGAATAATTACTCACAACAACAATGAATTTGAGAAAAATACATGACTTATAGGATGTTTTACAAGATCATGGGACACAATTGAATGTTGAAAAAATCACACCAAAATAATTTCCCACTTTTTGGTAACCCAGGGTACAGCCCTAAAAAAAAATTAAATAATTCAACAAAATGGCAGATTTTTATTTGGTACCCCAGGGTACCATTTATGTCATCATATAAATTATTCTGAATCTAGATGATAAATCATGTGTTGAGTAAATGCAGATATACTGGTATTCCAATCACACTTTTATCATTATGAATGGATAATTATAAAGTTAAAATTATAAAGAGGAGTTTTTTATGGGCTTTGATACCATTAAATTTAATTGGCCAGTTTGATTAATTACACTTAGATGTATATCACAATATCATCATGTTGCACTTCTATAATGTTTATATCCACATGTATAGGAATTTAAAAAATCAGATGGTGACAAATTATTATTTTATCAGTTCTCAGTGATTCTTTGCTTTTTAAATAATATAGAACATGATGCCAATCTGAGTATGAAATTCCATGAATACTTAACAGTGAAGAATGTGAAAAGAAGTTGACATTTCTGGAGATGAAATTCTATAATTCATATAATTATTCTCAAACAATCCATCTCCATATGTTTGCCTCATACAACAGTAATGAATTTGGATTACCTCCGCCCCCTCAACCCCACCCCCATCACAGGCCATATTCCATCATTATATAAAGCTAACTATATGTTCTACTTAAAGAGATTTAGGGTTGAGTTTTGATAAATATGAAAAATAATATGTGAGCTTTTTTATTCTATTTATTCCCCTTTGGAAGAATATTGTCCCATTAAAAGGATTGCTCTTGAAGTGCTTTCATGTTCCAAATATGACTAGAAGTAGTTGAAAAGTTTAGACGAAACTCTGATGCCACCTGTTTTTGTAGTGCCATGTATGTCTTTGTGTGTCCGTGCAATTTCATTGCTTGTGATTTTCAGCAAGAATTTGGTCAGTTCTTTACAATTTTGATGATTCCATAATACACATTGATAATACTTCATATTCTTTTTTACTACAATATCATATTAATGACTCATAATATTAAAACGTATAGACAGCTTCTGTCACAGTGACATTGCATGACCATGCAGTACTTTATCTTTAAACCGTTAAGGTTCACTGTTTTATGAAGACGTAATCCAAGATTAGAGAGCAAACAGCGCCAGGGCTCCAAAATTCAACAGAAATAGATTGGAAATCCCACTAGCCATGATTGCCGGTCCGTGAGGTTCTGTTGACTGTCTTATTGACTGAATAAATGTCACTGGTCTCTTATAAAAGCTCTCCCATGATCAACAATTTGACCCCATTATTCACTCTTGACCCCAGACCTGGAAAGCAATTACAGCTAACGTTTTTTGTGTGTTTCTATTTAAATTACAATTATAATTGTAAAGTATATGTTACTCTGTATGTGAAAATATGACCCCATTTTTCACTGTTGGCCCTAGACCTGGATAATATATTGGCTATTATAGATCAGAATTTTAGTTTGGTTGGTTTCTATTCAAATTACAACAATTTTACAGTACATGTTATATTGTCTACTGAGATGGCATTAACTCTAAGATGTAAAATGATAATTGTTAACCCTTTCAGGACAGGTATTATTTTAAGGGCTAGATTGATCACATTTTGTTCTTCAAATTGGCAACAATAATGTTTTTCTTTTAGTGCTACATGATTCTAATGAGGTGTAATGTCTTTGAAACAATATACTTGGTTAGGAACTTTGTCCAAAAGTTAAAAAAATTGCCAATTTTGACCAAAAATCAGTGATTTTGAACCTCTGAGTGTGTTGCAAATGGAAAGATTTTAAAGTGTATTATCCTTTTTAAAATTCGTGGCATCAAGTGCAAAATGGTCATGCAATTTTTTTTTTTAAATGGACACGGCATGTGCAGAAATTTTGTGCTCTTTCTACTCATGCAAATGGTATATTTTTTAGGGCTCTGAATCAAAAGTATTGAACCAACATCAAAATGTCAATTGTATCAAAAGGGTAAATGGCCTTCTGGCTTGCAGTAGGCACTATAATGTCAATAATGTGCCAGCTATTGCATCCGTTATAATCATTGAAACACTATTTTTTATTCTGATTGTTTGAAAGAGCTTTTGACAATGCTTTCAATAAATTATAATGATTATGAGGACGTTCTTTGAAGAGGCCAGGCATGTACAATGGGGCTTTTGAAAATTTCAGAGAAAATTACTTTGTTTCAAACAGCAATATGAAAGGTTTATTAATCTTCGTCGCTGAGCTGCATAAAAGTAATGTCTACCATATTATTTACAAATATCTGTACTGCAATATCTGTATTTACTGTATTTTGCACTTTAACTTGTGCCTTGGAAAATGTCAGAATATGCAAATTTCTCAGTTTCTGATCCCTTAAAAGGGGATTTATGAGTGTGACAATTTGAATATTCCTAGCCATTCTTCACCTCTATACTATAATGTGCGTGCAAGTCATGGTTTATCGTGTAAGTCATGGTTTATCGTGTGCCATTAGTGCAAGTATAGTGTTACATAAAAGCACACTGTGTGTCTTTACTTTCACCTGTTCACTCCATAATGAAGAATAAGGACACATATTTCAATCAGTTCCCCATGGAAACTGACATTTCAAGCTTATATCTTTCTTACTGCCAGAGCAAAAATGCAATGGAACAAGAAGCATTTTAGCACTGAAAAGCTCAATGAGCTAATGAAAAAAGGGGGAAAGGATAAAAACGGTCTTGGATTAAAGCACAGTTTAACTATGGTTGAACAAGAAGACATCATTTACTGTAATTTCAGCTCCAAAGAAGGAAATGCATTTTGAGATGCGTGAGAAACAAATGAAACAAAATCAGAGGAGAAGAGAGCAAGGCTTTACAGCCTCTATACAGCATCAAGCAATTCAACTTGGCTAGTTTTAAATGTCAGCATTTGAATTCCAGCAGGGATTTATCAATTCAAGTGTTCTTAGGGTAAGACAACAACAATCTCACAGCAGTGCTGTCACAAGCAGATTATATTAACTCTTTACTGGATTTGGTCAACCAAAGGAACAACCAGGGGACTGCCACAGTAGACTTTTAGCACACATTTAGTGTACATGTACAGTGAAACCTCAAGGGAGACAAGAAAATCGGTCTTTATGAGTAGGTGGTCTTAATGTAGAGGTTCCTTTAATACACGTTTCAATGAGAAACACTTTTCAAGGGAAACAAAAATTATGGTCTTTATAGACAGGTGGTTGCTAAAGCAGGTTTGACTGTATAATATACTGTACTTCAAACAATGTGGAAGTGCAGGGTTTTGATCCATGGGGATTAAAGAGTTAAAAGTTTTTTTTTTTTTAGTATTGACTGTCAGACTTGTCTCTGTATATTCATTGATGGAATAGTAGTGGAATTCTTGTGATATTGCTTGGTTCAAATGCTAGCAATATTATGTAACAAAATTACATGAATAAATAGATTCATCATTTCTCTGTTTTAGCTATTTTTTACATTCATACATAAATTAAGTATCCAGAAGAAAAAAAAAATCCCTTTTAAAAAACGAGGTTTCAGTTCGTAAGGAGACAAATAGTGACTTATAGATTGTTGTGAAAACAAATATGAGACAAGGTTGTTGCAGATATCTGAAACAAATGTACTTTAAAATGTATTAATATGCTTTTATGTTTTTCCAAAGGCCAAATTTTTCTCTTCAATTATCAGACCATCAATCTGTCACTTTTGCTTTATCAAAGGTAGATGTTAACTCACTATTTATAGCAAAATTAGAATCACTTTTACACGTACTCCTCTCCTACTCTGGAAATAAATGGTATCAAAACTTAGATTTATGGAAATATGAGAAATGTTTCAAGTGAAATCATGAAACATGTATTGCTCTGATTGCATGATATAAGCTCTGGTGATAATTGCCTGGGGATCAGTTCCTAATACTGTGTGAGCGCCTTACTTCATTGCTTGCCCCAACTCTGTAACTAATCCTAGTCTTAATCCTAATCTTATCCTAAACCTAGCCCAATACCCAGTCTTAACCTACATCAATGATTCTATAGATCTTTGACATGAGAAGACCGACCAAAGGCATATATGTTGACAAGTTATGTTCGGATACCATTACTCTATTAATGTTTTATCCTGATGCTCTAAATGTCGAATTTGTGAAATCTTTATTGTACAAAGAAATACATCACTGCTGAAATGGCACTGCACATTCTGAGAGACAAGTGCAGTCTAGATTGAAGTTGTTTTAATATAATAACTATTGCTTGTGATGAATTTATGCATGAAATAAATACATGACAATGATAACTTTTGCATTAAACAGAAGAGGCTGTGAGTAGCGGGAATTTGAAAGATGGGCCTGTTTGTTTGAGAGGATATAAAGGTATGTCAGAGTACATTAGCTGTAACCAAGTTAGAGAACTTTGCAAATATGAAAAAGGTCTAAGGCACACAGACAGGTGGGGAATATGATAGTTAAAGGGAAGGTTGAGTTCTGGGAAAGGTGAAAAATAATTTGTGAGCTTTCTCATGTCAGTTTGGAAGATCATCATAGCAGAAAAGTTCCCTGAAAAGGATTGCTCTTCAAATGCCCTTATATTTGAAATATGACAAAAAACAGCTGAAATTTTCTGGCCGAGCAAGTGTATGTAGTCCTACGTACACATTGTTGTGTACAGTGAATGTGAATCTCTGCAGAATTGAGTCAATTTCTTCTCGTTTTGGTGATTCCAAAACCTTACAACACATGAGCTTTTCCCAATTGCATGACCAGAACTCAACTCTATCTTTAATATCAGTCCATGTAAAAGAGGCAGCTAGCATTAATGTGGACATATTATATGAGGCAGGGCGCTAGAAATGGAAATGTTTCCAGACGCATGGTCGCCAATGTCAGGCTGTTGCATTAAGGCATATAAGAGAGAAGAGAAAGAGGCTAATGAGCCGACATGAATCTAAAAGTTCATAGGAAGATAGGATAGGATGAGAGTGATCTTTGCGTGAAATTATTCTTGACGGGCAATGCAAACAGACTGATTCTGTAGAACAGAGATGTACTGGTTGCAATGTTTGGGTAGCAGTATGTACCACACAGTGGAGAAATATATTCTGCTTCAGAATAAGCTGTCATAATTTAGCAATAGAAACAGGAAGGCACAGACAGAAGGCCTGAGAAAATACCAATACATCTTAAGAATATGCACCGACTGTGAGGAAGGAGAGATTGGTGGCGAACTACACACACTGATATTTTGCCCTAAATTCAATGAGCAAGGAAAAACACTCTTAGATGCTTTATCATTAAAATACCCTAATTTTGCTTTTCTTAGAGCAGATTAAAAGTTCATATTCTTAATGAAATTACATAACGATTATGTCATACTCATTCTAGCAAATTACATAAAGGATATCATACCATTAAGGGGTGAATTCTAAAATGAGTTATATCATATCAATCTGTGTACATGTATATACAATTCAAATATCATTAACCTACTCTGATATGTTTACATATTTTGTTATTTGAAATGTACATAAGTTGTTATTATTTTTTCTCTCTCTCGTTTTCTTGTTGAAACAAAATATTGATGTACTATGTCAATGAATGTTTAATAAAGTCATTTCAATTCAATTCACAAAGATTGAATTGGATCTGCTGCATAAACAAGTGCTGCAACACATGCTCTGCAGAGTCTAAAGAATGATGTAAGATGGATATTTTTAACACTATTTTTTCCCCTAATGTTTCATGAAAGTATTACCTTCATCAGGATGAAGATGTTTAAAACAAATTCCAGCTAGATTGGTTGTAGGCTTGCTAAATACTAGCATTATCTTTAATAGGTGACAGGATGGATGCTTGGATGGGTTGGAAAATATTATAGCCCCTGTCACATAATAGCGTACTGAGCCGACATGTGCCCAACATTTTTTTTGGGGGAGGGGCACTTGGATTTGGATCACAGGTTTGTTAAAATGATACATGAACAAAATCTTGCTTTTCAAGATTGTTGGTGGGGCTGATGTGGTACTGTGAGAAACAAAACACTTCTCCCCCTTCAGGCATTTTGAGCCTGTCTGCCAGACGATGAATATTCCTGTCTCGGAAACCATTTAAACACCACAAAATTGCGATATAAGGCAATTGCTTAGCCTGCATGAGCCACATTTCCCAGGCGAGTGTAACGAAAGCATCCAGAAAGGCCACTGATGATCGAGTCACCAAAAAGTGAAATTGCTTTTCTATGGGACATCATGAATGATTCTGCAGCGTCTCCACCCCATTCATTTGCAATAAATAGATCAATAAATAGATTGATTCACAAACATTTACTGTAGCTAATGCATGTGTCTGCACCATTGATGTTCTTGGTATCCCTAAAGTTTGCCTGACATTTGAAATGACAAGGTGTCGAAGGTGAATGAAATACATTCCATCATGAATGAGGTATAAAGCTTCTATAAACTGGAACTATGAACTGTGTCAACAATTTTTCTGTTCATAGCACACAACTTTGTAAATATTTGTTTGGGTTTATTGCACATTATGGAGTTGAATGAATGGATGGACGACATTGCTTCTATTCATAGAAAAATAAGAGAACTTTCAGAGCAATAGTTCATACATATCATGATTCAATATGATTAATGCTGGTGTGAAAAGGGTTCATATGATTAGAAGACCAATTTCCACTGGCTGATCCTCATTTGCTTGAGATATGTGCAACTTGAGGATGCTAATGTACTGAACTCTACAAATATTGATACATGTGGAGTCCATAATGGAGACAGACAAACCGAGACTCTTTTAAGCATTGATTTTTAATTTTCTCATGTGAAAGAGTTGCAAATGATCAGAAGACCAATTTCTACTGGCTGATCCACATTTGCTTGAGATATGTGCCACTTGAGGATGCTAGAGTCCTTTGCCCCATCTTATAAAGAGTTGCGATTGATCGCAAATAATTTGCAATTGATATCAATCACAACTCTGTACTTAAGAGATAGGAGATTGGAAATTTGCGATTGATTGGAGGACTTGCAATCGATTCGAATCAATCACAACTCTTTATAAGACGGGGGCCCAGAACTCTGATGCCTGTATTGCTGTAAAATTCCTAGCGAAGAGACAGATGGACGTTGAAAAAAATGTGATCTGAGTTACGTTTCACATCTATCATGGTTCAGTAGAATTAATTTTTTGATGTAAAAGGGTTGGAATAAAGTCTAAATTCCACTTACGTGCTACTTGAAGATGCTAAATTTGCTCAATTCTACCAATATTGATGACTGAAGATTGCCTAGTGGAGAGATGGACATAGACTCTATCAAGCATTTCATTCTGAATTTTCTGATGCGAAAGAGTTGTAAACAATCAGAAGACCAACATCCACATTTGGTTAAGATGTGTACTTCTTTAGGATGCTAATGTGCACTAGTGATACCTGTAGAATCTCTAGCAGAAATGGAGAGAATCTCTCAAGCATTAACGGAACTTTCTGATATGAAAGGGGTTTGAATGATCAGAAGACCAATTTCCACAGGCTGATCCTCATTTGGTTGAGATATATTCCACTTGAAGATGCCAACTCTACCAAAATTGATTCCTGTAGAGTCCCTAGCGGAGAGACAGATTAGGAGACTCTATCTAGCTTTGGTTGATGATTTCAGATGTGAAAGAGTAGGGATTGATCAGGAGACCACTTTAAACTGGCCAATCCACATTTGGTTAAAAAGGGGCCATTTTAGAATGCTAATGTACTGGGGTGGTATTCTGAGATTCATTTTATCTTGATTTTAGTGAAAAGATTTTATTTGTCATAACAAATTTTAAACTGCAGCATTTCATTTTTTTTTTCTCGCAGATATCTTTTGCATACACAGCCACTTTTGCGCAGCCATTAACCAATGATGAGCCATCAGTGTACACTTTGTTATGACAATTAAAATCGTTTTTACTAAAATCAAGATAAAATAAATCTCAGAATACCACCCCTGAACTATACCAATATGGATACCTGTAGAATCCCAGGCAGAGACTCTATCAAGCAGTTATTCAGAATGTTCTGATGTGAAAGAGGTGTGAAAGAGGTGTGGAAGACCAATTTCCATTGGCGCTGATCCTCATTTTGTTGCAATATGTGCCACTTGAGGATACTAATGTCCTGAACTCTACCAATATTGATACTTGTAGAATCTCAGGCAAAGACTCTATCAACCGTTGATTCAGAATTTTCTGATGTGAAGGGGTATCAAAGACCAATTTCCATTGGCTGATCCTAGTTTTGTTGCAATATGTGCCACTTGAGGATACTAATCAATGTGGCGAATTCTACCAATATTGATACCTGTAGAGTCCCTAGAGGAGACAAACAGACGAAGCTAGGAGACTATCTAGCGATTGATTCAGTCACCTGCCCATCATTCTAATCGACTATTCAGCAGCTGACTGGGAGTGGAAGCTTTTAATTTGTGACAAGTTGATACAATAGATAAATGTCTATTTAACCCTTGCCTAGGGTATTGGGTGGTTTCTGTGTTAAGTCTATGGTAATGAGATAATTCAGCAGTTAATAGGTTAATGGGATAATCAGTCAACTGGATAATTGGATTGGCTGTGAAATTTGATGGGAATTTCTGTACATGGGGAACTTTCTGTACATGGGGAAGTGAGATCATTATACACTAAAGGGAAAAAGAAACTTATAAAAGTTCAAGAGATCACCAAATTAAATTCTCTGCATGGAAATGTACCAAATTTGGATATAATGTTGATTCAATGCATGGCTTTAAATGACAGTCAATAACAAAAAGTTTTCTTCAATGCCACAAAAGAAATGTGCACTGAAACAAAGGACTCTCTAATCCCAAAGTCACAAAGACAAACTGCAGCCTTGTACACCATATGCATGTCAATGAATGAAACAAAAGAATTTCAAAAGGGATTTGCAAGTTCATATCCAAACAGATTAATAGCCAGTATGTCCACCTCTAGCTTGCTGGCAAGCTGTACACCGTCTTCGCATGCTTCCGATCAGATTCGCGATGGTAGCCTGGGGAACATTGTTCCATTCCTCTTGCAGTGCTGCAATGAGCGTCTCCCTATTGATGGGTTGATTGTCACGCCTTGACACACGTCGACCAAGCTCTTCCCAGAGATGTTCAATTGGGGAAAGGTCTGGTGAACGGGCGAACCATGGCAGAACATCAATATCCTCTTGCTCGAGGGGTGCAAATCCCTTTTGAAATTCTTTTGTTTCATTCATTGACATGCATATGGTGTACAAGACTGCAGTTTATCTTTGTGACTTTGGGATTAGAGAGTCCTTTGTTTCAGTGCACATTTCTTTTGTGGCATTGAAGAAAACTTTTTGTTAGTGACTGTCATTTAAAGCCATGCATTGAATCAACATTATATCGAAATTTGGTACATTTCCATGCAGAGAATTTAATTTGGTGATCTCTTGAACTTTAGGTTTCTTTTTTCCTTTAGTGAGATCATTATAGTTCAAATCAAGTAGATATTCGATTATCTTACTGAAGGCAATATGTTTGCAATAGAAAGCATCTATTTGCAGCCAGCTGCCAGCTTACACACCATATTATTCATTTCAGTGATATTTTGTCAACATCCATTGGAAGTAAAGTAGATACATACATTCAAAATTGCCATTGCTTTTTAACTGATCCTATACCTTTTAAAACGCATACATGTATTTTTCTGAAAAAGACATGTTTGTACAAGTTTTCATGTTTTGACATTGCTGTTACTTCAGTTTGTTTAACAGGACTAAGAGCCTAGATAGCTTTTAGCTAACCATCCTGAGACATCAGCGTATAATGATGTCAGTCACAAAGGCTCACTTTCCTGATTATACTGACAATGTCGAAAAACAAGTCTGGGTGTATGGTTGCTACTGAAATATTCATTGTGTTTGTCTTCCTGTAAGATGGATAATCTAGGATATCTCTTTCCTCTTCCTGTCTCCTAATCTTGAGATGGATTTAAATCTGATCCCTTGAAATGGTATTGACATTGTCTTTGACAGAGGAGCTTGTCTTTTAGACTCTTTACACTTAATTTTTTAACCCTGTACTACCCTTAAACCCGGACTATTCTTTTTGCTGTTCTCATTTGCAGTTTTAGTCCCATACTATCTCCCTAGTCAGAACTCTTGGCCCCACCTTTTTACCATGCTTTTTTCCAGGGTTAAAATAATTCTGTGTTATCGTGGAGTTAGCCCACTTTGGTAAAATGCAATGTGAACAGAAAGTGGGCTAAACTTAGTCTCGTACTATTGGTGGGGTTAAATGAGGATAATACGGGACTAAGCAAAATTTTGCAAGTGTAAAAAGTGTTATTTTTTGTTACATCAAAAGCTTGCCAGTGAAAAGAGGTACCCAATAGAAAATGCAAGTTTTTTCTACTATGCCTTATCAAAGCTAAATACAGGGTAAATGATGCCAACAGACATAGAAACAATATTAAAAAATATTACATCAGGATGATTATCATTCTAATCAAATATTTCTCATTCCAGTCAAATATTTGTAAAACCTAGGATTCTTTAACACCAAAATATATCTATGGTGATGTGTAAGGTCAAATTGGAATCATTATTATTCAGGCTGTGTTTGTGTGGATTCGTTAGGAGTTTATAAGGGGAAACTTTCATATCTGTAACCATGTTTGCTATTTTAAGACTCGTCCCATACCCTTTGAATCCCCCAGAGTAAAAGGGGGATAAACATTTCTGGTACATCATGGTGCTTGGAGCTGTCCACCTACACTCACTATGTCCACCCCTGTCAGACAACGGGGAGCCTGGCACGAGAGCCATGTCACGCAATCGCTACATTGGCCAGTTTGGAGAAATTCAGTCTGAAGCATCTGAGGAATTTTGGTCTGAAGTGTCTGAAGGAATTTGCATGTTTAATTCTTGAGTCACTGGAGTAAAAGCATGGGTTGCAAGAAGTCAAGCGGGACCTGCGTGACTGACGTAGGATTTTGGAAAGTGGGTGATGCAGTGAGGCTTGACATGAATGTTCCTTTGAAACCAGGTCATACATGATCTTATCTAGGTATTACTCTTTGTCTCACCTTGTCCCTGCATGCAATTTCTTCTCTTTTTTGCTGCTCTTATCACTAACTCGGGCTCTGTCTCTATCTATCTGTCTGTCTGTCTGTCTGTCTCTATCTCTGTCTGTCTGTCTGCTCTCTCTCTCTCTCCATTTCTCTTTGTCTGATGCTGCCTCTCAGTATCTGTGTCTCACTAATTGTCTTTATCTTTGACATTTATCCTTATTCCTGATTATTGCTCTATCCTTTTATCTCTTCATCTTTGTCTCACCTTTTCTTCATTTTCCCTTCCCACCATTTTTCTTAAAAGTCTGTTACTCTTTCTCTCCCACTCTCTCTCTCTCTCTCTATCTATCTATCCCCTTTCTATCACTGTCTTTTATTACTCCATGTCTTTCTCTCTCTCCTTCTCTCTCTCCCCCTCTTTCTCTCCCCCTCTTTCTCTCCCCCTCTTTCTCTCCCCCTCTTTACATCTCTCTCTCTCTCTCTCTCTCTCTCTAAGGTTACGGGGGTTCCTTTATACCTACCTCCCACACTTAGTCTCATGTATGTCTGCTGTGGCCTCTCAGTTGCAGAATGCCAGCGGCTCATTAGGCCCATGGCAACAGGTGCATTATCTAGCTTTAACAAGATAGCTCTTAGCTTATCACATTCAGTAAAGGTATATTCATGAGAGCTCCAATTATCACTTATCACTTATTTGTTTATCAAACAAATCTGCACAGAGTCTGGTCTGTGCAAAAATACGGGCTCTGCACAAAATCTGGTGTCTGCAATTATACATGTATACATGTGAACAAAAAATGTCAGTGTATTTGTGAGAAATATCGGTCTGTGTGGTATGAAACCATAATTGCAACAAACAAATCAATACTGCTCTGGAGTTACTTGTAACATTCATGTATTCATGTGGTATAACAGCCACTTCTAACTTGAGATTGAACTTGAGAATTCAAAATAGTTTGAGAAATATGTTCATCATGTACAGCTGACATAAAAGCAAGTCATTAGCATTTCTTAATGTGCAAGAGTGTTGAAATACAAATGATTTCTTTTGTATTTCAGTTTTGACATATGGTTCATGTGTGTTTGGTGGTTTTTTTGCCATCTGGCATCGAATGTTTTCGGTTAGTGTACTTTTTGATGAGTAGCATGAAGCTACAATTATGTGACTATTGTAAAGCATTTTCTTTTGGAAGTAGTTATTCTGTCCTATCACCCTTCCCATCGCATGTAACAGGAGTTATGAAACCCATCAGAACTGAAATTTGAAGAAAACAAAAATTGAAACTACAGAGATTTAATGTCATGGCGTGACAAAGTACCCTCAATGGATGTATACTAGCTTTGATTATACATGGTTTGATAAGAAATGCAATGATTATTAGGGCAATTGCGTTGCTTTGGGGTGTCACAATGTTATCTACTTTAGATGTGAAATGACTAAATATCATATCTTTTTTAAATCAACATTGTCATATGCTTGGCAGTACTCCCCATCATTCTTCTTTGTAAATTATTTCAATTATCATTCCTTTCTGTTAATTTTCAGGATTCTTATATAGCTATTATATAGTCATTGCAGTTCAGTTCCTGAAGATTGTTCGAAAATTAGAAACCCATGATGACTCTGATTGGAGTATTATTTTTAGCCCTGTATCTATATATCAATCATATAGGGCTTAAAATCATTTTTAAATTCTATAGTAAATGATTTTATCGAATTTAAACCCCTGCTTTCTCTCTCTCTCTCTCTCTCTCTCTCTTTCGTTCTATCCCCCTCACTCTATATCTCCCTCACTCTATATCTCCCCCCCCCCCTCTCTCTCTCTCTCTGTAACAGACACATAGACCAAAAGGTGCAGATCCCACAACAAGAGGTCAAAGAGTACATCTACAATTATGGGACACAGCTGGTCAAGAAAGGTGAGTTTGTTGACCTTAATTTGAACCTGACCATGTACTTCTTTTTACAGAGCCAACTGGTATTCTTCAAGACTGTCTTTGAAATACCTCAACCTCTGTGATATCTCATTCGCACTGCCAAACCAACTTCATATCAACTCCAAACCAAGTCAGTGTAATGTCACATTATGTCCGGTCTGTTGTTGGTCTGGGCCCTGTTTCATAAGACATGTTATCGATATAAGTTACAATAGCTGTTATAAGCTACTGGAATCCTTGCATTTGATTGGCTGTGAGCAAATTTGTCATAGAAATGTGGCAGTCGTTAATGATAACAAGTTTTATGAAATGGAGCCCTGGTGTTGGTCTGGTTGGTGTGACTGGGGTATAATTGAGTTCATCATGAGAAGGCAAGTCAGAGGTATTTGGTTATTTTTTATCCCATATCAATGGTGGGGCAACAAAACCTCGTATCTCAAAAAGTTAAATGTTCAGGAGAGTGGAAAAATCATGGCTGCCGTATTACTAAGAAATCGGATTGTCTTCCCGTTGACATGTCACAGTGGCTTCTTTTTTGGAGTAAGAGAGCTGGGATTTGGACAGGACATCACTTTACTGATTATCTGAAGATTAACACAAAAAAGTAATTTTCACAAAAATTTGAGATACAAGGATTTATCACCCCACCGACGATATGTTACCTAATATCATGGAATAGTCATCATAATTAAGACTGAAAGTATAAATATCCTTGATATTTGGTCTGAGGCTCTTTTAAATTGATAAAATTATCAAGTATACCAACATCTACGATACCGTTGTTAATGTATGGGACAAAATACTGTGCCCGAGAAAGAAGAATAAGTTAGTATGAACAAAGCCTTTAACTAGTATGCGCTTGATAAACATATTCTGTCATCATTGTTTTAAAAAGCGTTATAGGGAACCAGTCATCGTATCAGTTTTCAAACACGTACCTATATACAGGAGCCATATGCTACTATGCTTTGGAGTGTAGTAGCTCTGGTATCAAAATAAAATCAACAAGAAAACTACAAATTTTCATTTTATTGATTGAATGTTCCATACTTTGTTAGAAAGTTATTGTAAAAAGGAAAATAATGATCAAATTCAACATGGATGAACCCTGCCATTTTGAGGAACAGCATTTGATGTATTAGGTTTGGGAGCCTCCTGAGTGGCATTAATCTTTGGCTTTTAGCTTGGCTCTAGTTGATATTTGTAGAAAAGAAAAACACCACTGACATTTTAAGCCATTAGCATTTTTGTGCTCTTGAAGGAAATTTACTCCCAGAAGAGAAAAAAAAGGACAGTAGATTGTATTTTGTATGTTGTGCACACTTTCAGATAAATCAAAAAACTGTTAATGTCAATTAAACACTGTTCACAAGATTCAATCTGACTTTTCAATCCTGTAGATAATGTCCTCTTGAATAAAAAAAAGTGTAAAGTCATTTTGAGTTTTTCAGGGAATAATAAGAAAGGATGTTTCGGAGTTTATGTTTTGGGCTACTTTCTCCATTGTAAGATAAACTTGATATGTCTTACAGTGGGATCAATCGCTGTACAAAAGAGAATTATAATTGAACCAAGTTCATCACAAAAGAAAGTCATAAATTCTCAAACCTGCTTGAGTTTGACAATGTACTCTGAGCTTACAGGGTCTTCTGCACATTTAGCATCAATAAAAAATGGCCAATATTCATGTGTCTCTTAATACCTACCTGACCCAATGGAGGTATAGGATATTTCCCGAAATACTGCACATATACAAGTATATTTTAAGCATCAGATGATGGCAAAATGTTTAGTGAATATGATAGTTTGTCCATTAGTGCATTCCCCCTTTGTGTGACATTAAATAGTCTAATTGGCAGTTTTAGAGATAACATTGTGATGGTAATCTCTGTTTTTTAGTAGAAGCATTAGCAATCAATCAAGTTTAGCCATTGCCTTGTATATAAGATCTAATCTGCTTTTAATAAAAGCAGGAAGCATTTAGACTATCAGTCCATTATCAGTAATGAATAGTCTCTGTTCGAGTGTCTGCAATCCGAGAAAATTATTAGTTATTATTGCTTTCCTTGGAAAGTGGAACGACACCCCCTCATTTCCCTGCAGAGTGTGCCATTATCCGCTCCAGTTTCAACAAACTGAATAACCCTGTGTTGTCTTTTGTCTGGACAAGTGAAATTCAATCCTTCTGATCATCCCAATTTTGGCTCTTTAACCAGTAGCAGTTCAGAGTCTTTTCTTGCTCAAAATTCATCACTTTTCCCTCCTCAAATTGGCAACAATTATTCTTTTTTTCAACTCCTACATAGTTTGAAAAAAAACCCCAGAATGTTTATTAAATGAAAATTGCGAATTTAAGAGGAAAATTGCCAATTTGTACACAAAAATAGTGATTATACATTTTACACTGTGTTGCCAACTTAAAGACTAACAATCAAATTGCTCATATTCATGAAAGAGCGATACATGAAAAATCAGAGACAATTTTTCTGTGATTTTTGCTCTTTCTGCTCATGTACAATGTGTAATTCCTAGCATATGGGATCAAAATATAATGCAAAAATGTCACTTAAATGAGACACTGTACTGCCAGGGGTTAAAGTATGTTGCTCTGGGCTTTTGTTGGTTCAAAGAGAAGTAGGGAGATGAGCAGAGGGAGAAGACTTTTTTAAAGGAATGAAAAGGTGAAAAGGGAGGAAGAGAAAAGAAAAATCATTTGGAAAAAGGAGTGGGATGTTAAAATGAAATGTAACATTGAAAGAGAGATAAAGAAGGCAGAAAATAGGGAGACAGATAAAAAGAATGAGAATCTTAAAGGGGAATCCAACCTTAATAGCAAGTTGCTTTGAAAGAAAGAGGAAAAATCAGAGAAGCAGATTGGTGAAAGTTTGAACGAAATCAGACAAGCAATAAGAAAGTTATTACATTTTGAAAGTTGTAATCACTATACATATGGGAATTTCAAATTGGCCGAATAGGTAATGTCACTGTGATGTAGCTGTGGACAACTCCCCCATCCCATCCGCTCCAACACACAAAATGACTAAAATGTCACTTTTTTCAAAATGTATTACTCAGTAGGATCTTTTTCTTTTATGAGGACCTATAAAAATATGCTATCTCCAATATATTTTGAGTCCTGCCTGAGGGTAAACACGCCTCGAAGAAAACCACAAATTAATGATATTTTTGTGTACGACAAACGGGAGAGTTATCCACAAAAATGTCACAATCGACTCACCAAATTGCCAATTTGAGAGTCGCATAGATGTAGTGATCTCATTTTCAAACATCCATAACTTTCTTAGTCCTTGTCCGATTTCTTTCAAACTTTCACCATCCTGTTTTTCTTATTTTTCTGCTTTCACACAAATCATCTTATTACCAAGGTTGGATTGCCCTTTAACTGAAAGTAAGAAACAAATTGAAATCGGAGGAAGAAAGATTGAGGGAATCATTAACAAATGGAAAATGTATATATATATATATACACCGATGATTATGGTCAGGACCTACTTTAATTCTGGGTGTTAGAAATATGCATTTTAATGCATAGAGTAAAAAAAAATCGGGCAAAATTTCTGATGCTGCATAATCAGTAGAAACAAGAAGAAGGAAGCATTTTTCAGTCAGGGTTCTGATCCCAAAAGAGTAGGGGGACAAATGCTGTAATCATCCCCCTTACCCCCTCTTTTTGCTACCCTTAGACTATGCCTTATTGGTGGGAATGGGCTTACTCTCCATGTTCTCATTGAACTGAATCTTTGAAAGAATGTTTAGTTTTTTTCCCATACATATTAGCAAGAATTCATATGCTCCGTTCAATTAGAGCTTTACGTACATTATTTTTCATGCTTAGTGGACTTGACTTGCTAAAAGAGAATTAAATAAAAAAAGAAAATCTTAATTAAATATATATGTGGTTTTCGTGGAAAAGCATTTTGAGGGACTTTATTTCTGTCTCTGAGGCATGTTGACATTAATCTTGATACATAATTTCTGCTTCACAAGGGAACATAAATCATGTTTTATTCACAGAAAATGAACAGAGTGATGAATGACGTAGACTTCTCAAGTGAGGAATATTCTACTTGAGGATTTGTTTTCCCTCCTGTCTTCTTGTCCATCTATCATTGTAACCGTCGTCACAAAAAATAATGTAACATGCCAAACAGAGAAGAACTAGCTTGGGAACATTTTTAGCCACTTTCCAGTAGGCTAAAAAATGCATATACATGTTAGTGGACCTACTGTTGAGTGACATATGATACTGGATCCTCCGAATTTGACATTTCTTTTTTAGAAATCTTTTGCCATGAATGTGTAAGTAGGATTAGCTTGCTTTTAACATACATTTTTCTCCTTATTTCCCCCCTCATCAATAAATAACTTCCTTTTTGCTTTATAGAATTCTGTTTCTAGGAATCCTTAGGTATGCAATTGCGAAATCATTTTATGTATTTCTTTGTGCACACCCTCACATAAACATATGCTGTTTCCTTGAATGTGAAATTTATTTGTTTGAAAAGTCTTTATTGGGTGCACTTGGTAATGATTACATCATCTGCTGGGTGCCAGAAGGACCTTAATCGACTGTCAAGTGAAAGGCTGCAAATTATCCCTTTCTTGCTCTCAACAGACTATATCCATGTATTCATCCCAGTGGTTTATATCTGTTGAACTTAAAAACAAGCAATCAAAAATATATCAGCGATGGTATCCTCACAATCCCTCCACTCCCACCAGAAAGGAAATCAAAAGAGATCGAGAAAAATCCAAGAGAGAATAGGATTGGTAAAAAACACAATCTGTGCCTAAATGCCATGAACCATTCATAAGGTAGTAAAGCCAACAAGGAATGATTTTAGATGACCTGTTCATGCAGTAATCCCAGCAACAGTATCTCAATACGAACTGCAACGGAGAGAGTACATCAGCAGAATTATTGTGATAGGCAGTCTTGACATTTGCTTCTGGATTGCAAATGGCAAGATATGAAATTGAAAAAATGTTGTATTTTTACAACTGTACAAATTGAATGTAAAGCCCCGTTCACATATGAAGCAGTAAACTGCCTAAAAAAAAAAAAACCCTGACAAAACTTTCTGTATAAATGAATGGCAAGAGGAAATGTTGTGTATGGTTAAAAGTATACCTTGATGTGAGCAGAAATAGTTCCTCAAGTACTCACTGATCTGTGTGATATAAGATACAGCAATATGAAGTGTGCTAGGCTTATCACATTTCATTTTGCTGCATCAAAATGATTTCCTGCCATATGTCTGAATGAACTTGAAATGTAGGGGAACATATGGATGTACCCTTTCTGTGACCTTTCAGAACTTGTAATTTGTTCTTCATATGTTGACTTTTTCACTTGAGGCACCTTGTATTAACCTGGGGAGCATTTCATCAAGTGTTTGGTCAGTGATTTTTACCGACAAATTTGCTCTCAGCCAATCAGATTCAAGGATTTCAGTAGCTTATAACAGTTGTCGGTAAAAATCACTGACAAAACACTTGCTGAAACGCACCCCTGAACAATAGATTCATCAATAGTTTGAGAATCGTTCAGTTACCCTGATAGAATCCCGTAGCAATGATATCCTGAAAACTTGCATATTAAACAAATTTTCAGAAATTTTTAGAAAATAGGAAGTAGTTCAAGTTTGTATTTCAATTGTGTAATAAAGGATTTTTTAACCATTGCAATGACCAGTTAAGACACACGCAGCACATACATAATAAGAAATATCTGCAGAAATGTGTTTAGAAATACTCAGTTTGATTTTTTTTGAAAGAGGGAAATCTCTCTCCCATCTCAATATGAGTTAATTGAAGTCATATTGTAGAGAATATTTGGTTCCTCAAGCAACTGTCTTTTCCTGGATCTGACTTATAGGGCTCTTATAGATTTTTGCAGGGGTGGAAAGCAAGTGCTGGGATAATGGTGCAAATTATGTATCTTGTCAACATGCTTGGAGCAATATTATCGCTATGATGGATGCTGAATTTTAGGAGAGGAGCTGAGAAATTGTATTGATGTCGCCAGATTATGAATTTGCTTTCACCATGACAGCTACGCTCATATCAGCCTCTCTCTTTCTTGCACTGTAGGGTCTATCTTTATTCTCTCTCTCTCACTTTCTCTCTATCTCTCTCTCTCTCTCTTCTCTCTCTTCTCTCTCTTCTCTCTCTTCTCTCTCTCTCTCTTTTCTCTCTCTTCTCTCTCTTCTCTCTCTTCTCCCTCTCTCCCTCTCTCCTCTCTCTCTCCCTCTCTCCCTCTCTCTTCTCTCCCTATCTTCTTCTCTCTCCCTCTCTGTCTCGCCTTGCTGTACCACATCCCACCTCTCTCCCCTCCCTCTCTTTCTCTCTCGCTCTCCTCTTTTTTCTTCGACATATATCCCATTTCTCAGTCTCTCTTTCTCTCTTGTATACCATGTTTCTCTTACTCCGTGTTACTCTCTTATTCCTGTTCCTACTCAGTTTACTGCTCTGTCTCTGTCTCTGTCTGTCTCTCTCTCTCTTCTGTACCCCATCTCTTTCTCTTTCTCTTCTTGCTGCAACTAAGCTTACTAACTGAGACAGAGCTTGAGGCATCTGTCATCTTCTGTTACACCTATTGTAGAGGCAGGCTCCTTTGAAGGTCTACCTTTGCAGGCTTGCTGTATCATCCATACAAGCTGCACTCCTATAGATATTATGTTTTGTCATGGCATTCATCCATGTGTCAACTTGGCAGAGTCAGAACTCAAACTGAAGTCCAAGTTATTACTTTTATTCCTCGTAGAAAATCTATGTGACTTTTAATCTGCCTTCTGTTCTCTCACTATTTTCCCTCGAGGCAAGGTTTTTCTCTACACTTATAGGCAAAAAAAAAAGAAAGAAAGAAAAATGAAAATAATTTTGATGCAGGATTTTATGATTGTAAACGTGACCTGAAACGATTAAAAATAATTTAGTGAGAAGTACGTTCATTGTTATTTGTGAGTGCAGGAAGATGAAGACGACTTACATTTATGACAGTCAGTCAGACGATATTTTTTCCTTCTATCTACCTGACATACCCGAAAATAGGTTAATTTCATTTTATTGAAAATTTATTTTTGGAAAGTTTGAAATGCTGGTATAGTTACAAGACAGCTGGTAGAAAACTAATATTATATTCATGTAGACTTTGAATATGATATCATTTTTTATTCCATGCAGATTGTTCATGCATGTGATCTCAGGTATTGGGAGTTAACCCCTTTTTTCTCCTTAAGATTATACCGTACAGGAGTAGATGGATTTAATGAAAAGTGAAAAAAAAGAAGAAATATTTAATAAAAGCAGAAGTAGAAATCCATCAATAACAGGGTGGATATATATAACCTTTATACAATAAGCTTGGAAGGAATAAGTTTGTTTTCAACCCTACTGCTTATAGTCAAGATCATGCTCAAAACTAGTTCATGTTAATTGCCCTTGAGATGAGAGAGAGAGAATGAGTGCCGATGAAGCATATCCAATGAATATAAACCAAATGCCAGGAGGCCACTGTAATATAGTAGTTATATCAATATCATCGCCCAAAGATTTACAGTCCAACATGACGCCAACTATGGTTTTGCGTGGGGCCTGGGTTTGCCTCTCATCTTTCGAAAGTATGTATGCTATCAGAGCTAGTAGATTGTACTAGCGAATTTAGGGGGTGGGGGGGGGGGGGGAGGCTGTTTGAGATTTTCTGCCCCCCCTCTCTCTCTCTCTTTAATTTTTGAAATACAAAATCCTGGACATGCCCCTGGTGATCATGATGCTGCAGTTTCCACAGATTTTCATGATTGCTTCTTATACAGGTAATTAGCATGTGATATTTAGAGCATTTGAGCATCCCTAATACGAACATAAAGCAGAAGAGTTACCGTAAGACAAGAAATGAAAAGGTCGTTTCTAAAAATGAACAAGAATGATTATATTACTCTTTGCAGTTTTATCCCCAACGACAAGAACAATAACAACAATAGTGACATTTTGAACAACAATGGCATTAGTTTAATACAAAAAAGGACATATATTAACTACTCCAAACCACAAGCAGGAAGAAAGGGAGAAAGAATTTGAAGGGACAGAGACTCTGTGATAAATCCATGAAGATGATTTTGATGTTTATTATTTGTGAGAGAAACAGATGTTTTTCTTCGTCTGGAAGTCATTATAGAGCAATAGACCCATTATGGGGAGATGATAGTATCTACGAAGTAATCACTTTCTGCAGATGTTGTAATGACAGGAAAGATTAAGTTTGGATCTGTAATGTAAAGCTTTACAGAGAAAGTCCTGATTTAAATGTAATCTTGAGTTTGGATAGTGAAATCTTATTTTTAGAGAAACTACCTACCCATGCATCAATCTGAATAATTTGAGGAACTCCTTACTTCAAGATAATCTTGAATTTTGGTAGTGAAATTGTGTTTTGAGTGAAACTATATGCGTGCGTCATTCTAAAGAGTTTGAGAAAATCCTTGAATCTTGAAATATGGTAGTGCAATTGTTGTTATTTAGAGGCATTCAAAAATATAGTTTTTCTCATATAAAGGTATTCATAAGGTTTAGGTATGAAATTATATTGTTAGAGAAACTGTATACCCATGCATTTTCAGAATTATAGATTATAGATTTTCAGAAACTCCTGATTTAAAGGTATTCTTCAGGTTTTTTTTGGTAGTGAAATTGTATTTTGAAAACTAATATATCTACGAGTTCATTAATTATTTGTTATCATGTAGTAGAATCCTATTATATCATTGTGTACCCTCCCATAGGGCAACAAATTTTGGTCAAAATTTTCATTTCTACAGCTTTATAAATGAAAGGATAGAGAAATGTTTTATAGAGAAGCAATACTATCAATGTTAAAATTGATATGATGGACAGATGAAAGGTCAAAACCGAAATGCTTATTTTAAGAAATGTACTTTTGCTGTCTGTGTGCATGGTGCTAGGACATATCCTGCAGCAACAATTGCTCCATGCTTAATTCCCTCAAATATGTAGGGTTAGGGTTGCAGTAGACCGCTTCTGTAATGTATACAAATTTATGCACATTTCTTATCTGAGCACCTAGTGACGAGCTATTCCTTTAACCTGCTCTTTATGAATGAGCCTCAATGCTTAGAATCCAGTTTGCATACATTATTTGTTGCTATGTCCGGCAAGCCTCCGTCAAACTTTCAGGTTGTCAAGAACAACCTTTATTTGAAAGGTATGTATAAAATTTGCATACATTACCGAAGCAGTCTATTGTATCTGGAGCTGTCGAACGACTATCTGTGCACCCATTCTCACCCTTCAGCCCTGCTCATGATTTACTGCAATAAATCATATATACCTACCTATTATGCCAGTAGTCTAGACTACGGGACCCCTTCGAGAATTTAACACAAATGAGTCACAATATTGTGCGCACCCCCCGTAATCCTATTGTCCCCTTTGCCACTCACGCGCGTCAACACGCCACGGCCATCTTCCTCTTTCTTGCTCGCCCCCGACGAGTTAGGATGTCAAGTCACAGCGCTCCTGAAATCAGGTCTTTTTAGTATCTTTTAGGCGCGCTTTTTCGCATCTTTAA
This sequence comes from Heliocidaris erythrogramma, assembly GCA_025617745.1. Classification (NCBI taxonomy): domain Eukaryota; kingdom Metazoa; phylum Echinodermata; class Echinoidea; order Camarodonta; family Echinometridae; genus Heliocidaris; species Heliocidaris erythrogramma. Next base: position 34,242,687 of record CM046853.1, read on the forward strand.
AGCACTTTTAGGTACCTATATTCTCTTAGATTATAGTACTTTCGTGTTTTAGTAGTCACTCTTGCCGATTGCAAGGGATTTTTTATTCCTTTTCTTGGCATTTATTTTTCGCTTTCACGGTCAGCCCCACGTAGATATATCTGTGTGTTTGCGGGTGTTTCCGTTTGTCACCGAGCCTTTGGGTTTGGTGTTTGTTCTTACGGTTTTTGGCTGTGAAAATTTTTTGTTGTGCGTATCTCCCAAATAAACTTTAGTTTTATTACCTGCATTCAGTTAAAGTATTTCATATTTGAAAAGTATACTTTATTGTCTGTTTTATTGCAGTGTTATGAATTCGGAAGAAGAAGCAGTTAGGTCGCGGAGACCTGCTTCTTCCGAAGAGTCGTCTAGCAAGACGACTCGGCCCTCCAGAACTCTCCCGAGTACTTCGGTACATGGGGGAGGGAGGAGGGCTACGGGTAAGTTGCCTAGTGGTGTTTCCCTGCAGAGTTTGCCAGTCTCGGAGCTTGCGGCTTCGGGGCGGGTGGCGTTAACTGAATCTGGAATGTCAACTCCGAGGCCCGTGGCTTCGGGGTGGGTGGCGTCAGATTCTAGTGGTTTGGATATCTCGAATCCAATCCCCCGGTCGTCAAGACCAGAAGGGGGGCAGCTGTTTCCTGCACGGTAGCGTTCACTCGCTTAAATCCGTTAGGGGAGACGCGTCCCACTACTGCAGGGCAGCCCACGGGCTTAGTCCATGTTGGTCTGGGTTCTCAAACCCTAGCCCCCGGCCGATGCCATATGGGGGAACGAGTACTTCCCGGGCTGTGTACATTGCCAGCTGATGGGAATGCTCGAGCTAACAATTATGGACGCTCTTCGGAGCAACAGGTGTTTTCACCTGAGTGCGTGACTACTAGTGCTCTCCTATTGCCGCTCCCTAGCGGGTTCACACGCCTTTAGTAGTCAACGGGCACATACCGAGTCATCTCGGTCCGCCCCCGCACTGGGTGCTTTCAGCACCCAGCCCATGGCTATCGCATCTTTTTGCTCAGCCAATATGGGTAATTTGTGCGAGACTTTGGGTTCATACCCTCAGCGCACTACTCCCTTTGAGGGAGGTGAGCGTCCCTCCACGGAGGGTTCGGTTCGTGTTTCCGAAGCGGCTTCGGGGATCCGAACGAATCCGAATAAGCGCTCTAAGAAAAGGGTTTTCGGCTACGACTCTTGTCGAGCCAGCAAAGAAGAAGGCCAAGAAATAGGCAAAAAGGGGCAAGGTTTTGCCGGCCTCTTGCCCGTCTGGCCTGGCTAACCCGGCTAGTTCCTCTCAAGCTGAAATGTTCAGCATGATGCGGGCTTTCGCTCAGAATCAGGGTTGGTCCCTTGTACCGGGTACTTCAACCCTTGCTTCTGTCCCTATTCCGGGGTCTGACTTTGAGACTAATCGACCTTTTGTGATTGAGTCTTCTTTTTCTGAGTCGGGTTCACATGCGCCTCCTATTCCCGCGGCCCTCGGGGCTCCGCCGGGCAAGGAGACTTATGTTGAACCATGGGAGGGTCCGCCTGCTGCGTCCTTTGTTGGCGGTCCTTTGTCCCAATCCACTCGGGTGGAACCAGAGTTAGAGGCGGCCTCTCTAGCTTCGGTTTCTGAATCGCTTGGGCAGGCGGAGCCTCAATCGCTCGCCCTGTGCGGGGTGGAGTCGGGCATTGCTCAACTTCTCCGAGATGTTCCGTCTCGGGGTCCTTCGCTTTTTGGTGGTCAATTTGCTACGGTTTTTCAGAGAGAGATTGATGCGCGAAAGCAGGTCTCGGATATGACTAAGCAGTTTCACACTCACTCTAAGTTGACGCGGGCCCCTGTCCGGCGGAGGCCTGCTGGTCCTGCTTCGGGTCAACACAGTCGTGTGTCTGGGGTCCCGCCTTCTGAGCCGCAGCCAGCTCCTTCTCGCGGGAGAGGGGGACGTGGCAGGGGCTTTTCGAGAGGTTCTCGTGGTAAGGCGACGGCTTCGCTTAAGGCCAAGCCTAGGTTTTGATGGTCTTCCCCGAGCGTTTGTTCTTCCAGTCATGGTAGGTGGCCGACTTCATTCCTTTCTCCCCGCTTGGGAGGCCATCTCCGGGGACGCGTTTGTTCTCTCCGTCGTGCGAGACGGATTCTTCATAGATCTTTCCGCTTCGCTCCCCGGAGGGGCTATAAGAACTCGGTCACCTCCCATGTCTGCCCTGGCTCGATCTCATGCTTCAAAGGAGATCGAGTCTCTGTTGGAAAAGAGGGCTATAGAAAGGGTAAGAGACAGGCCGTCTCTTTCCCTTTCTATCCCTTTCTTTGATACTGAACCTGAAAAGAATAAACAAATTCATTCCTTCAGTACATTTTCGGATGGAGACTCTCGCCTCCATTCTCCCGTTGATCAAGAGGAAGGACTACACGGTCTCGGTAGATCTCAAGGACGCGTATTTTCACATTCCCATTCATCGCGCTTCGCGCGATCTTCTGGGGTTCTCCTTCCTCTCAGAGACTTATCGTTTTCGCGCTCTTCCCTTCGGGCTGCGTCCGGCCCCTCGGGTTTTTACTCAAGTTGTAGCTGTGCTGGCGGCCTCTTTGAGGCGACGCGGCCTTCGGCTATTTTGCTACCTGGACGATTGGCTTCTTCTTGCGGAGTCGCGCGATCGTTTGTTAGACGAGACTCGTTTGCTCGTCAGTCTTACTCAAGACTTAGGTTTCCTAATAAATTGGGAAAAGTCAGAGTTAGTTCCTACTCGCAGCCCAGTTTTTCTGGGGGCGGTGTTAGACATACGGAATCAGTTGGCTCGGCCCAGTCGAGACAGGATTCTCATCATTGTCTCTGCGGCTCGCAAGCTCTTGCTGGCCAGAAGGGTCAAGGCCAGACAGTGGCTTCAGTTTCTGGGTTATCTAGCCAGTCTAGTCGATGTTCTAGAGGACTGCCGGCTCCTCATGAGACCTTTTCAGAGACATCTCCTCAGGTTTTTCAAGCCGGGAAAAGATTCTCTGTTGGTCTGGATTCCAGTACCAATAAGAATCAAGTCTCTTCTCTCTTGTTGGACGAGCGAGGAGTTTCTCGCGCGAGGCAAGTCCTTCAGTACCCCTCTTCCGTCGATCTCGGTTTCGACGGACGCCTCTCGGTTGGGGTGGGGAGGACACTGCAATGGCAGCACGGTCGCGGGGGATTGGTCTCATCTTGGGACTCTTCCCCATATCAATGTCCTGGAGTTTATGGCAGTTCTGTTGACCCTGCTCCATTTCAGAAGTCGACTTCTCAGTCGTTCAGTTCTGATCCTCACGGACAATGTCACTGTGGCGGCATATATCAATCGGCAGGGAGGCACTCGTTCGGCTGCCCTGAATGCCCTAGCAGCTCAGCTGTGGAGGTGGTGTCGTCGCATGGCGATCACACCCGTGGCCTCTTTCATCCCCGGTCGGGAAAACCTCATTGCGGATTTTCTGTCTCGGGGCAGGTGTCTTCCATCAGAATGGATGCTCCATCCGGAGGTCTTTTGCCGCATTTGCAGTTGCCTAGGTCCACTGGAAGTGGATCTATTTGCGTCGGTGCTAAACCACCAGCTGCCGAAGTATTGCTCCCGTGTTCGCGATCAGGGAGCATGGGCTCTCGATGCTTTCTCCCTCAGCTGGGAGAACCTTCAAGGATTCGCCTTTCCTCCCTTCCAACTGATTCCGCGAGTCTTGCGGAAAATCAGGGAAGATCGGGCTCGGGTGCTTGTGATAGCTCCCTTTTGGCCCAGGAGGAATTGGTTTCCGGAGCTAATGAGCCTCCTGAGGGCTCAACCGTTCCTTCTCCCGCTAAGAGCGGATCTGGTGTTGCAGCCCCTCTCGGGGATTCTTCACCACAGTCCGGAGTCCCTTCATTTGACTGCTTGGCCCCTGTCAGGGAATCTGCAAGACAGTCGGGTCTCTCTGATAGAGCCGCGGACTTTTTAATGTCCAGTCGTAGGGTTTCTACTAGGGAAATTTATAATTCCTGTCTCTTGGTCTTTTTCCTTTGGTGTAAAGAGCGAAATCAAACCCCTTCTAAGGCTCCTATTGGTTCAATTGCGGATTTCCTAATCTCGTTATTTGACAAAGGGAGATCCATCTCTACTATCCGAGGCTACCGTTCGGCGATTGGGGCCATTCATTCGGGTTTCTCAGATGGTTCGGGGATTTCCAATTCCCCGCTATTGAGTGGTTTGATTCGGTCGTTCTTTCTGAAACGTCCTCCTTGTTCTAGGTTAGTACCGTCTTGGAGTCTGCCTAAGGTCCTGGAGGCCTTGGCGAAACCTCCTTTTGAACCGTTAGGTGAAGCTTTGCTTCATCATCTTACGGTTAAGACGCTCTTTTTGGTAGCTATTGCCTCTGGGCAGAGGCGCAGTACTCTTCATGCTCTCTGTCTTACTCCTGGTCATGTTCGCTGGGAGAGAAAAGGCGTTAGATTGATTCCTAAGGCTTCTTTTATTGCCAAGAATCAAACGGCTGCCTCTGGCCCTGTTGAGATTTTTCTTTGTCCGCTTTCTGGGTTTTCGTCAGTGCGCGAGGACAAAGTTTGGTGTCCTGTTAGGGCTCTCAAATGGTATATTGATAAGACTAAGTCTTATCGTAAGGATGATCAGTTGTTCCTGATCACTAGAGAGCCTTTTTCTCCTGCTTCTCTTGATTCCATTTCTAGATGGATTGTCGAGGCTATTAGGGCTGCTGGTACAGAGGCTCTTTTATCTGACAGTAAGCCTCATGCTCATGACACTCGTAGTGTCAGCACTTCTTGGGCTCTGTTTCAGGGTGTGGCGCTTGATGATATTTTGAAGGCTGCTTATTGGCGTTCGCCCAATTCCTTCATTTCTTGCTACCTTAGGGATGTTCCCGCAGGTGAGGCTATGTTTGCGTCAGCCACCTTGAAGGCCGCTGTGTCTTCTTTGTAATCTTCGGTGTAATCCTATTCCCTTCTGCTTGAAACATGCCTCCCGGTCTTTGAGTTGGCGCTGGTCTGGCATAATAGGTAGGTATATATGATTTATTGCAGTAAATTTGTAAAATCAGCACTGATTTTCTTATTTACTATATAAATCTATATACCTACCTATGACCCTCCCTCCTTCCCCTCACCTTGCAAGCAACATGTTTCTACTTGGGGTTGCTCGCAAAAGAGGAAGATGGCCGTGGCGTGTTGACGCGCGTGAGTGGCGAAGGGGACAATAGGATTACAGGGGGTGCGCACAATATTGTGACTGATTTGTGTTAAATTGTCGAAGGGGTCCCGTAGTCAAGACTACTGGCATAATAGGTAGGTATATAGATTTATATAGTAAATAAGAAAATCAGTGCTGATTTTACAAATATGTGGCGTTTTTTTTCCCCGACACTGCTAAAATATAAACAAAGTAAAGAGATTTGTTAGTAGAGCATCTAAATTTGTATCATTTCATTGATTTTGGAAAAAGGATTGTGATGGTTATAAAGAGAGAGAGAGCCAGCACAGTATTACAAAATAAATAGGGAAACCCCCTTTTCCCCTGATTTCTAGAGATGCCCTAGAAGCCAACGAGTATAGTGTTCAAGTATTTCTGAAAAATGGAGGCCTTGAACAAACGTTATCCGATCTGCCTCCCGAATCAACACATGCATCATTTTAACATCTTATCGGTAATTGGCACGTTTCCTTTTCATTCTCAATCTGCAAACCCATCTCAAGAAAAGGTGCGAGTGGCAATTCAATGATAGCTCCAAGGGACACAGATGTTTGTGAGCGAGCGATAGCATTGTTTTGCAAGTGACCGCATCGTTACAGCGCAGAAGGCGCAGCTGGAATTAGGGCTCTTGGTATCCGCCATGAGAGCATCTTTAAGCCTTGTTCACCTATGACACAGAAAACGCCTGAAAACACTGCCATGCAAAAATGCTTACTTGTAACCGAATGGCAAGTGGGGTGAAAAAAGTAGCTACATGTAACTAAAGGAGGCGAGTTGGCTTAAGGAGGCAAGGTGGCTCGGTCGGTAAAACGTCCGCCTGTCGAACCAAAGATCATGGGTTCGAATCCACCCGGGGCGTATGACTGAAGCCTGGGTTGTGTGTTAACGTGCGCCTCCTGTTTTATAGATGCAGGCTATGTTACAGTGGAAAACCACTCCGTCCTTTGCATAGGAGATTAAATGGAGGCCCCGTGTAGAGGAGAGTCACCACCTTTGCATGTTAAGAACCCACTGCACTATTCGAAGAAGAGTAGGGGGAAACCCCAGTATCGTGGTACACCTGCACATCCCAATCAGTCAGGTCGAGACCTGAGAATTACAGTGATTCTGTTTGCTTTTCCCTTCCCAGGCACAGGTGACACCAAATACTTAATAATAAAATAATATTAATAATAACAGTAATAAATAATTGTAATAAAAGCCCCTAAGCATACTTACTTAGTTCTGAGTTATATGATACAAAAATATAAAGAACTACACCATGATTATGTAATTTTATTTTGCTGCAGTGGTTGTTGTATGCGGTTTACTGCGGCATGTGGTTTACTGCGGCATGTGTGAACAAGTCTTTACTGTGCTTTTAAAAACAGCCTTCGCTGATAGAATTTGCAATAAGGCCTGAAAACCGGTCGTTTGTCTAATTTGTTTTTCTTTCATTGTGAGGTACACGGAGGAGTACGATTAGGGAAGGGAGAAGGGATCCGGGTTGCATGAGGGTTATGTGAAAAGGGGGTCAGTAGATATATAGTAAAGAGGACAGTGATTTTTAATGACAAATTTACTCTCAGCCAATCAGATGCAAGGATTTCAGTAGCTTATAACAGTTGTCGTTTAAAATCACTGACAAAACATTTGATGAAATGCTCCCCAGATCTCAGAATATACCCTCAGAGCCCTGTTTCATAAAACTTGTTATCAGTAACAACTGCCCCATTTCTATGACAAATTTGCTCTCAGCCAGTCAGATTCAAGGATTTCACTAGCTTATAACAATTACTGTAAGTTGTTATTGATAACAAGTTTTAGGAAATGGAGCCCTGCTTATGAATGAAAGGGTGATTTTTCTTTTTTTTAGGAAATAGGAAAGAAGCATGGTAGATGAAATAGTGTGGTATGATGTGTGCAAAAAGAGACACTGTTTGATGAAGACACTTACAAGGGAATTTGTGAGTAAGTGATGCTATGCCCGTACATGATTTTTTAATAAATGAACATTAATATCCCAGGGAAGAGGAAGGGGGTAGGCACGGAGGAGAGAGCATGGGAGGAAGACAGAAGAAAGAAGATTCACAAACAAAGGAGAACGTTTGAAGAGAAGAAAAAGTTGGAAGATGAAATAGATAAGGAAAGGTAGTTAAATAGGAAGACTATTTCAAGAAGCATTTGCATAGAATTTTAACTCATAAATGTGTAGCGTGCCATGAAAAAAGAGAACAGAAATGCTCCCACTTATTTTCCTATTGATGTTATAAGAATGCAACAGTCTTTGAAATTGAAGCACTTTATATTCAAATACTATTCTTATCATCCAGATTTGAAGAGTGTGTTAACAGGCTCTTTCCTTTATCAAAAGTGTGCTCCACATTTCACGAGTGCAGGCTTCAATAATCTTGTCGAAGAATAGAAAGCTGTACTAATGGGAAAGGGAAAAACACAATTTATCTCAGTCCTTAGGGCTGTATTTGTTTTTCCTAATAAAGTGCACCCATTTAGTATCCCCATTCCTTCATCCTTTTTTTTTTTTGGTCACTTGAAATGAGATAAAATTTGTTTGCCACAGCAGTCCAGAAAATTGCATTCAAGGGCTTCGTCCTAGATGAAGATTTGAATTTTTATTTTTAGGCTACATTTTTTATAAGGAGGAACACAAGTATAGCATTATTCATTTCTTATGGATTCTAAGAATCTGTTCAATCTCTAAGTGCCTAAACTTTTACTGGTAAGAAAATATTTTTTCTTCATGATCATGTGAAATGTCAAATATATTTATTTCTGTAATTTGTAATACATGACATGACACAAGTATAGCATGATTCATTTCTTATGGATTCTAAGAATCTGTTCAATCTTTAAGTGCCTAAACTTTTACTGGTAAGAAAATATTTTTCTTCATGATCATGTGAAATGTCAAATATATTTATTTCTGTAATTTGTAATACATGACTTTAGGAATGATAAACTCTTCTCCATGAAAAGTATATATATGAAAGATAATTCTATTTGTCCTACAACTTTCCACAAAATGATAAACATATTATATTGAGTAATACCTTAAAACCCATAGTTCATTTCATTTCAGGCCATATTGAATATGTCTGAATTTTCACCACAAAAATGATCTCACAAGAAACAATAGACCTATAGTTTGATATTTAAAAAGCGCAGACAATTTCGGGATAACAACATTTTTGATTGACCTGAGAATATTTTAAAATGTCAAATTAAATCTTCATAGAAGATGCACAATACCGTTGTAAGAAGCATCATATGCTTTACATGCTAATGCTTTTTACATGTATTGTTGAAGGATGCACATCCGAAACAGATCAGTGTGTCACGGATATAGTCTGTCAGATGCTTAGTGAAAGCAAAGTAGTTGGAATCTGGCATACATTAGTCTGCAGTGGTAGCATCTATGTCATCCGTATTATTTGTAATTGAATGTACAATATATTTTTCTTCCAGTCTTACTGGCGCCTTTGATTGGGTATAACTATATAGATATTGGTGCTTTACAAACTCCCAGATTGAATTGCATGCATGGATTAGATTATGTTATTCCCAAATGAGGCAACCTTGTTAGTTCATTCAAGGAGTTATAACTCTTCATGTCCACAAACCTCGTGAGTTCATGTCCACAAACCTTGTGAGTTCATGTCCACAAACCTTGTGAGAATGTTCTAGTCTAAATTAAAGGTGACAATCGCTTCTCGGTCAGTATTATACATTAACTGAATTCCAAACTTCAACCCTGGAACAAGCACTATATACCTAAAGCCTCGGTCACAAATACCATTAAGAACTGCTATGAACGCTGTACGAACGATTTTTATAACATTTCGTAAGATCTTCTCAAGAAGGCCGTACGAAACCAGCGTTCGTAGACCGTTCGTAGACCATTCGTAAGTTCGCAGCCTGGTCGATGGTCTTGTCCAAGATTTTGTTCAACGTCGTACGAAACTCCCCTCTTCATAAAGCCTGGAGTGTATATTGGAGCATCTCATTGCAAAGCTTCACTTTTTATTTAGTGAAATTAAACAATATACTTTCTTATTTTCAAGTTGAAAACAAAAATACATTAAGGAAAAATGAAAATATTTACCCTTTATTATATACAGACCGCATGCAGCATGTAGATGGTATTTATTGATTTCATGACCAGGCCGGTTCATACTGAGCCATGTTAGTGGACCGCATTACCTGGCCTGTAGCAGAACATGTAGAAATTAAGCATTTTCTCCTTCAAACTGCGTGGAAAAGAATCAGTTTATCAAATTCCCCCAATACATCTTGTTTGAGCATGACATTACTGTCAGGTATCATGTTACATCTACAGAGCATACCAGAAGCACTCTCCTCACATTTGGCTTATAGCCTTTTGGTTCATGGGTTTAAATTATATGCAGCACAACCATTTCACAAAGTGTTGGTAGGATTGTGTGTGTGTGTGTATGTGTGCGTTTGTTTAGCATTATGTCCGAGGACATTTTCGGACAGAGAACAAAAAAAAAATCATGACAACAATGGTCCTCGGAAGCCGGACAATAGTCCTCGAACGTCGAACAATGAATTTATGCCTTATTCCGTCGACTGTCCGAGGACGAGTAACAATAGAGGAACAATAGTTGTCCTCGGAAGTAAAGCCATGTAAACGTGTGTGTGTGGGCGTGTTTAGCCGTATGTCCGAGGACATTTTCGGACAGAGAACAAAAAAAAAATCATGAGAACAATGGTCCTCGGAAGCCGGACAATAGTCCTCGAACGTCGAGCAATGAATTTGTGCCTTATTCCGTCGACTGTCCGAGGACGGAGGAACAATAGAGGAACAATACTTGTCCTCGGAAGTAAAGCCATGTAAAGCTGCGTGTGTGTGTGTGTGGTTTTACATAGATAGTCTTGTGGGGTACAGAGAACAAAAGAGCACAAATGGTACAAATGACCCTAAAATGACCCCTATTTGCTTGCGCAATTGCATTTGTTTTGGTGGATACGGCTACTTGTATGACAAGTAAAATCATACAGGTGTGTGCATCGTGGTGCGTACAAAATGACAGCGTATAAAGGTCAATCGTACTCGATATAAATGACCTTTATCTGCTGCACATACGTAAAGTGTAATTACGAACTGGCTTATTGATGCCAGATCAATTATCATCAAACTGTAAATGGATTACTGTATAACATGAACATTGAGACTGTTGCAGCAGACTACTTGCATCCTGTTTGAGATGTAAACATCTGACCCTATGAGGGGGTAACACAATCCCATTTTTGGCTCGGATTCGTTCGAGTCCCCCCCCCCCCCCCTTTCGATTGATGCGAGGGCATGAGTTTGGTGGCAGCCCTGTTGTGAAGGCGCATCCCTTTTCTACTTCGCTGCAACGGACAACAAGTGCCCTTCCTGCGCTCTGGCATTTTTGAAGAATGCTTAGACCTATTTTGTGCCTTCATCTCCATATCCAGTGCTGCCTACCTGCCTGCCTACATTCATCGAAAAAAGTACAGTAGGTCAGATAATTTAAAGGTATCAGTTACTTGTAACGACACATGAATATTCTGAAAAAGAGTTTTCTTCCCACCGGCTCGGTTACACGGAAATCCCTTTACATGTGTACTGTCTGTATACACCTTCCCATTAGTATATAAAGTAAAATGAAACTGCAAAGGAATTTAGAATTAGCTTGCAGCAATTTTGATATGAAATAACTGTCTATTAGTGAATTGAAATATTTTGTCAATTCTTGATTCAATTGAAGAATGTATGACCATCTTTTGCTAGCTACCACCATGTGTAATTCAATAAGTAGGTTCTCCCTTTCCATTGCTCAGAGGACCCCTTTTTGAATAGCCCTTTGAGCAGAGACACGGGGCTTCCTCTTTTCAAACGTATTGTTGGCTTCACGTACGCTTTGCAAACGAAAGAGAGAGATAATGAGAGAGAGAGAGAGAACGTGTGCAATATCCCCCAGAGGTTCTCATCACAAATTCTATCATGTTGACAAATTGAAAAGTTTGTATGTCTCAAACAGGTGCAAGGTTGGTACGCCTCGGGGCAGAAGAATTGATCAGAGGGGAAAATAACTGTAACCTGGAGTTGCTCAGTCTTGGTTGGATGCTGCAACAGTCTTTGAAGTGTTTGACGAGCAAGATAGGCTACTGGTTTTGGAACCCAGTATAGGCTAGATTTGTTGGTATCTGGTCTTATTCCAAATTCACTCTCATGAACAAAACCTAGAAATAGATGTAAATGTGATTACATATTTGTACAAACAATCTAAAAGTATTCTAAGTTGCCAAATATTTGGTGTAGAAATGTGAGAATCTACTTTAACAAGTGGTATAGGTACTTTGAGAAGTATATTAGTATATCTAATATTGCTTTAAAGTTGGTTGATTGATTATTCAATTCAATATAAAACACACTTGAAAGGAATGTACTTTATTCATCAATTTCTCCATTACTCAAGCATAGGAGACAAAGGAATTTTGATTAAATTCAAAAAAGTGTTGAAGTGTGGGCAATGATATCAGATGTAGGAGACAATTTATCTCGGGAGACATTACCAAATCAGGGTGTATATCTAATGCACATATGGTATGGATAATCCATATAGAGTGAGCTATGCAATTCCATCCAAGATGGATTTCCTTGAAATTCAATTTGTTGTTCTGGTATATGGAATGTGGTGAATAATTTTTTTTTTGGTGTATGTTTGTTTTTGTGGTTTTCATGAGAAGTTTGAAAGTCGGTTATGGAAAGACAGAGACAGAAAATTTTTTATGTTTTTCTTTGATTTTTTTTGCTGCTTATAAAATGTAGAGGATATTTGTTTATGTTTTTTGTTATAGAGAGAGTGTGAGGTTGAGAGAAAATCAGAAAGATATATAAGGAGAGAAAGAGAGAGAGAGAGAGAGTTTGAAGGGAGACAGAGACAAAGAAAATTAAGAGTGAGGTTTTAGGAAGACAGAAATTAATAGTGAGGGATTATTTTGATGTGCAGTTCAATTCTTTCTCCTTTTTTTTGTCTTTTAGAATGTGAAAGGTATTTGCTAATGATTTTTGTGATAGAAAGAGAGATTTTAAAGAAACATAAAAAGAGATAAATAGAGATAAATAGAGAGAAAGAGAGAGCTAAATGGAGAGAGATAAAGAGATAGAGAATAAAGGAAGATACCCTCAAGGGAGACAATGAGAGTGAGCAAAATATTATTTTGTTTTTAAGTTCTATTTTTTCTTGTCTGCTCTTGTGGAATGTGGATGACACTTTTCGAGACGAGACAAAGAATAGAGAGTGTTTGAGTCTGTCTGTGGGTGTCTGTAAGTGGATGCAGTTTTGATCATTCCTAACACATACTTGGATCATATGCATCTGATTGGGCAGGATGCTTGGAGAGGGGGTATAGAACCATTATATCATTTAAAGCACTTACGTGACCAGATTGCTCATCGGTCTATGGCAACTGTGAACCTCACCACACTATGGTAGCGGTCTGCTTTTTTGAAATTGGATCTATTTTTTAATTTTGTTTTGTGTCACACTCGCACAAAGGAATGAAATGATTTGAACTGTTGGCTATATAGAATTCAAAAGAATAAAAGATGACACCGAGTATGTTAACATCTACCACTGATATTGGGTATGCTGAAAGGTCTTTTAGTGATCTCATTTAGTAAAGAGTGATGATTAATCTTCTTGAACTTTTATTAACCCTATCGAGATAATTGACCACATTTTGTGGTTTAGCTCAAATAACTTTTGAATCAGAGCTCTAAAAAATATACCAGATGCATTAGTAGAAAGAGCAAAAATTTCTGCACACACTATGTCCATTTTTGTTGCAAGACCATATTGCCAGGAATTTAACAAACAAGAACAAGCTTTAAATCCTTAAATTGGCAACACATTGAGAGGTTTAAAGTCATTGTTTTTAATCAAAATTGGTAATGTATGTTGTTTTCAAAGACATTACACCTAAGTAGAAAAATGTAGCAGTAAAATAAAAATACTATTGTTGCTAATTCGAAGAACAAAATGTGATCAATTTTATCCCCGAAATATTTCCTGTCCTGAAAGGGTTAAACTACATTTTATCTATCAGTCGCCATTTTAAAGCTTTTTTGTATTTGATTGGGAATTTACATTTCAATGCTACAATTTCAATAAGGACTCATTTTAATATATCCTGTTCTACGTCTAGCTAGGCCTTGTTTTCACTTTGGGATGCAGTCTAGATTGTTATCCTGAAAACAAATAAAAATTCCTCAACCATTAAGTACCTTGCAACTCTGTAAAAGTGGACACGCTTCCTATTCCAGACATGATTGTTCATTATTGTCGGTAAACTATTTTCTGTGGAAGTGCAAGCCATAAGGGCATTAACTATGTGTACAGTATTTGAGTTGACACCTTCTGGCTCTCAGTGAATGATATCCTCCCTTTCTCCTTCGGATCTTGTGTGCTCTGTAAATACACTTTTTTTTCATTTTCTTTGTCTTTGCAGATTTCGTAGTCTAACAACAGCATTTTTCCGCGATGCAATGGGTTTCCTTCTCCTCTTCGATCTCACAAACGAGCAATCCTTCATAAACATCCGCAACTGGATGACACAGCTACAAATGCACGCATATTGTGAGAATCCTGATGTAGTATTATGTGGTAACAAGTCCGATCTGGATGACCAGAGGGCGGTATCAGACGAAAGAGCAAAGGAGATGGCCGAGAAATACGGGTAAGAATCACAGATTGGGGAGGGAGGGGGGACCTGTAGTCCAAACTTTACTGGCATTTAAAGTATGCTGTTTTATTTGTCTTGAGCAATTTCTCTCTCAAATTAATTTTTTTTTCTTAAAAAACAACATATGTATGAAATCCAGGGGAGGCTCTGAGATTTTTCATTAAAAAAAGGGGGGACAAGTACAACGGAAGAAGGTTAGTACATTTCTATTTGTAATAAGGTATGCAAGGTTTGATTTTTTTAAGGGGTCACTGCTCACTTGTGCTCTACCCCCCCCCCCCAAAAAAAAAAAAAAAAAATAAATGTTTTAAAAATCTACCAGTTTGAAACCATAGGCTAATCTGTTACCAACTGCAAATAGCTGACAGTATAAAGGCAATATTTGAAGTGTTATTAAGATTTGAGTGAATTGTGGCATTCGTGAAATATGAAGGGAGCACATATCTGATCTAATAAAGTACCTTTTAATGTAATTCTCATTGTTAGTATACCATTCCTATCCATTATAATCATGCTACTTTCACACTGTGATATACATGTATTACTATTGTGATAAATTTTGTGAATGGATATGGATTGTATAGGGTTGAAAAGACGACCTTGCGTGGAGTACAAGGTCGATATGAAGCATTGTCAATGCTCTGTAAAGCTTTTTATGAGTTCAAATCAATAGATTACTGCAGTATAGACAGATACCTGATATACATTTATGGTGTACAGGTGTGTAAATATAGATACAGACATGCATATAGTCACCAAGAATGCAGTGTAATAAACCTTAAGCATACTTCTAGCAGTTTCGAGCTAGGGTACGTAATGTGCCACAGAAAAAAGACATTTGTAGGGGCATTAGATAATCTTAGCCCAAGCCAGGCAATGTCTAGTTCACATATGAAGTCTTCATGGCTACACAGATTATATAGGAACACAAAGTATATAGGAATTTGGGTATATTGCTCTGGTTTGAGCAATTGTGAGTGTAGTTATCAAAAGAAAGGTCTAAATTTGTATTATTAATGTTTGAAGCACCTGAAAAACATGAAGAATTCAACTTTCCATGTACATGAAGCATTATCTAGGCTAATCTTTATAAAGGCACCATGACTGCCTGAACTACATTGTGATGAAAATTTTTTTTAACCTGTCTACCCACAGAAATCTATAACCCTAATGCCTAGTTTACATTTGGCCTGCGATTGGTTTACGGAGCCCGTATCCCCTTTTTTATGCGGCCTCCACGTGGAGGCAGGAGGCGGCCGTGAGATTTTCATACGGATTCACGGGCTCCGCAGCCTCTACGATTTTGTTTCGCGGGAAGTTATACAAATTTGAAAAAATCGCAAGCCCGTAGACATGACGTAGGTGGCATTAGACAATGCCCGCACGGGCATCGCGCGAAGGCCTCGCGCTGATTTTGCAGCAAACGCACAATTTTTCGGTGAACATGGGGCAAAAAAAAATGTACAGAGAATGTAGACTCTTGGGACATTTGCACGGCCATCGCAAAGCTCTTGCATGGTTGCCGCTCGATAACCGTGAAGTACCTGTGATATTGAGCAGCTCCCGCACCATAACCGTGCAGCCGCCTTGAGACGGGCCAAACATTTTTCAGACGGGCTCTGTACGATTTCTGTGCGGAGACTGGCGAGGCTGCACGGTAACTGCACTGAAATGGCACAATTTCCGAATCTCCGAACAGCCTCTGTACGGATTTGCCCCGGCCTGCCTCCGAGGGCCAATACAAAAAATGGCATGATGCTCCTAGATAATGTTAACACAAACACCGTAGCCCGTAGCCACCTACGTTGCCCCCAAAATCGCATGGAAAATCATAGACCAATTTATCGTACGGTGCCCGGGGCAAATGTAAACTAGGCATAAGTTTGGGTTCACCTGTACAGCCATCCCACCCATTCGTAAATGTATAATATAGTCTGTTTGGAGCCAGATGGGCATTAACTCATATAGTATTACTTAAACACAGAGTTACACCCTTCTCGCTCCAAACAGACGATATATGTGCTGATATGTACAGCTTCTGTGCATTGTTGGGTAGAAAAAAGAGGAACTATGACATGGGCCCCTCTCTCCCTAATCATAGGATTTTGAAATAGGCATTCAAGATTTTTCTATTTTGGTAGTGGTCCTTTTTGTGGGCTTGCATTGCTGTAGATTTAGGAAAACATTTTAACTCTAAATTTCCACAATTTCCATATGATATTCATCATGCATATGGTCTAAGTACTCTGCCAGATAGTATTATGTGCGAAACTTTTATATTAAGACGATTTAAATCGGAGTGCAATATTGTTCCCATATGCATTTTTATCATTAGAAAATAAACAAATGACTCAATCATTTCTTTGTATGCATATATTATAATTTGCTATTAAATATAATAATCATTATTCACACTTATAAAATGACAAACTATTTTGAGAAAAAAAAGATGCAAATTGAAATCCCCTTTATATGGATTCCTCAGGCAAATTATAAGTGCTGATTTCAAATTTAAAAGAACTAAAGATGACATGAACATGGTACAAATTGGTATCACTGAATATGCATGACCATTTGCATATTTCTACTTTCCACATAAAATGCTTCAATAAAATATTCAATAGCATATTTAGTTTCATTCTAAAGCTTCAAAAATATTTGATATTATTCAGATAGCGTCTATGAAGAAAGGAAGCACACTATTTCAATTAATTATTTACAATAATTATGAAAACACTAACCACTAAATCGATGTAGTTTGGTATAAGATGATATATAGTACAGGAATGTAAAGTGTATAATCTAAAACTTGACTGCGAGCTAGCCGCAAGCTTGCGGCACACGTAAATGGCATGCTTATTGGCAAGCTTGCCACTCTTCCGGCAAGCTTGCCAATAAGCGAACCAAAATTTGTTTAGTGTGATGCACTTTTTTATGCGTTTTTCACCACTTCTGCAATTTATCCTGCATACAATAAAGCCTAGACGATAGGTTTCTGGGTTTGTTTTCTTCTCTATCCCCCACAATTATCTAAATTTTAACATTTTTTTTATGCGTTTGGACCGCTGTACACATACGGGAGCATAGCTGTGTGAGTGAGTGAGTGAGTGACCAAGTAGCAGGCTGGTAACATTTTCATGGTAGTTTTGGACATGATATAGGGCTAGTGTCACTATCATTGCGAATAAAATTTTTATTTTCATTTATGCAATGTATGAACGACAGGTTTTTGAGATATTTTTCTTCTTTATCCGATGTAATTATCTTAATTTTATCATTTTTGTGATGCTTTCGATTGCAATGCAGCAATTTTCAGACAAGCTGTATACGTAAGAGTTGCATAGCCAGACTTGTGTGAATTCTGAGTGAGTGATCGAGTAGCAAGCTGCATGGCACTGGTAATATTTTCATAGTCATTTCGGGCATATAGGCATCAGAAATTATTATTATTATTATTATTTGCTATGATCCTGATATTAGGCCTATATGCCTGAAACGACCACAGATGTAATGAAAACAGTAATCTGTGTCTGCACAGAATCTCTGTTACCTTTTGGCAGACAGCAGATGACAGGTAACCTCAGTTTTGAAGTTCCTTTCAGATATTACACCTTGCATACATGTACTTTTACACAGAGTTAGCCTGCCCCTCTGGGTCTCAACGGACGATATTCAACAAGTTTCATTCCAATTTCATTTTCGCTGCCACTCTAGATGTTATCAACAGTCAACCTTCTTTTCCTCTCAGTATTCATATTGCCTGTCTGGGAGACGGGCAATATCTATCTCTAGCAGGATGGTACAATGAATCTTTCCCGAAGCCCTGTCAAGGGTTTTTGCTTCTGCATAAAGATTAGATCAATTTATAATCTTGGCTTAATCAAATTTTAATTAAACCCTGTCTTTAGAGACTTGCTTAAGAAATATGGGCTTTCATTGCATCATAAGCAAGAGACTTACTGGCCACATTGTCAAACTTGGTTTGATAAATTATAGTCCGGTTCACACGGTGGGAGCTAAACTTGAAGTTTCGCTTGTAGTTTCACAACTTTAAGTTATCTTGTAGTTTCAGACCACATGAACGGACTTGTAGTTTCAAAACTTTAACTTGTACATGTAGCTCCAGAACCACAAGTGAGCTTGTAGTTAACGCCAAAACCATGAGCCTCCCTCGGATAATAATATTTAGTGACACTTGTTGTCTGTTTAGAGCTAGAATGGTATTCAGCCTGTTTCAAGGAAATGGGAGTTATGCCCTTTTTGGCTTTCAAGAGATGATACAATTATGGTTTTGCTATTTTTTCTAATATTCAGAAGAATTTGTCAAATTTGCTTCTTGCTTTGTACTCCATTTCTGTTCACCTTATTATATGCTGATTTTTGCATTAAAGTAGAGAATTTACATTTCTTTAATTTATCGTTATCATCGGTTCATTTCATATCAATGAGGCATAGCAGCAGTGGAATTTAGAATAAATGGAAAAGGGAGTTGAACATTTGTCAATAAGATGGGAAAGAAGGCAATAGAAAAATAGAAGCAAATAAGAGGATGAAGATATAATCTGCTTAAAAAGAAAGAAACTATGATCTGAATAAAAACAGGAAGAATATATAATTTAAATAAAAAGGAGGAAATACATGTAGCTAGGGGAGAAAATACCTAGAGAAAAAGATGCGAAATGAAAAAGGAGAAAGAAGGGATGGTACAGTGGTAGAAAACAACATCTTTTGACGACGTCATTCAGCTAAATTTAAACCTTCATTTATTGACCTTCTCGCGTCTCACTGTATTAACATGTGTTAGGTTGGCGCCTTTCTCTTGCTTTCCCCGTTGATTTAGCAATTTGTTACTTGCTGTACTGAATTTTAAAGCAATGCTCCAAGCAAAGTGTTGTCTGTGTGTATCATTGCAACCTTGTATTGCAATCCATTCCCCTACAAACATTCCAAGATTCTGTATGAGATATTTGGTTTGATGATGGTTTATTTAACCTGACTGCTAAGGAAGCATGTGTATGCTTGTAAGTAAGCAACCAGGGGACCGACGGCTGTCAGTCCTCTCCGAGGGACTTGGTAATAAGGATTAATTCCTTACCAAAGGGCACTAGCGTATCCACTTTGTTTTGAACATGGGTCCTCCAGTTACGAGACCACTGCTCTACCACTGAGCAACTGCGCCTTCTTTCATGTTTTCAACATGTGTACCAATTTATGAATACATATCAATGATCAAGTGAGTTTACATCGGTATGCATTACATGAGTGAACTTTATTAGTATTAGAATTTAAAAATATGAGAGCATTATTTATCAGGTATAATAAACCAGTGTATGTTCTAATGATCGAGATACAACAAAGTAGCAGAAATTGCTAATGAAGATTTACTTCAAGCCTAATGTAATCGACTACTACTCTGCATACCAATATTAATAAGACATACAATAGACATGGCAAATTCCGTTGAGGGAGCAACTGTCTAGGATTGCTGAATTTTAGAAGTTCCTAATCTATCACGATTTTAGTAATAAATGTTCAAAAGTTTATTTTTAGATTTATATAGGAATATTAATTCAGAAATGTTTATATTCATGAGCAAATTACTATTCTTTATTTTTATTTTGTCAGGATCAGTCTTTTTCTTTCTCTCTTTTTTGTTAGTTACAGTTCGTAGGCAATGTGCACAAATGGACTGTTAACCAAAAGGGGCGAAGTAAAGTGACTTTTTAAATGAAGATCACTTAACCTTTAAGATGGGGAAACTTATTGAGTTTTGTGTTAATTGGCCTGTGGGTATAATTTGGTGAAGACTCTACTCTCGTACAGTCATGAGCCAAACTTTGATTGCCTGCCTAATGTGATGCAATAAAGATTATTGATTTTAGTGTGGGCACCAAATAAACATCAACCAATTAAGCTTTATCAAGAAGCCACCGTTCAGGAGTGACTGTAATACCAAGACTTGCAGGTCTACCGTGGGTATTAGAAACAAGAGAATTTCCAAAGAGATATAACTTGATTTGGATATATGAATATGATTTGAAGGGAGTATGGTAGAAAGGGAGAAATTCCTTGAACGCTGGAGCACCTTATCATGGTCGCTCAGCTAAAGCCGGGGTAATAATTGCAAGTAGTAATTTCAGGGCCCTCAGGGAGAATAGTACAGTCAAACCTGCCTTAGCGATCACCTGTATATAAAGACCACCTGTCTATAAAGACCGCTTTTCTTGACTCCTTTGAAGCCAATTTACATGTTAAAGAACCTGTCTATAGAGACCACCTGCTGTTAAAGACCACATTTTCTGGTTCCCTTGGGTGGTCTTTATAGACAGGTTTGACTGTATATGATACTGATGAGGCTACCCTGGGTAGACAAGACATATTATTTTTTGTTTTTATTATTATAATAATTATTATTGTTGTTGTTGTTATTGTCATCATTATTATTATGAATGACACATGATGCAAAGTTCCATCTTTGACCATTCACCAGAGAAAGAGTTTATCTATTTAAAAATGTTTTTCCTTAAAGGCTTGCACAATACATCCGTAAAAAATACTGCAGACAACTTATAATTATAGTAAGATAAAATAGTATTAAAAAAAAGTTATTAATGAGAGAGAAGAAAGAATTAAAGTTGGGTTTAAAAAAATAAAAAGAGGGAAATTCCATTCATTCTTATATAGAAAGAGGAAAATCGGATGAAACCTCATTGATAGTGAGAAGAAAAAATATGATGAAGAAAATGGAATGAAAAAAAAAGAGAAAAGAATGGGAGGAAGAATGCAAGAAAGTTGGTTAGAAGTAGCTTAAAAATAATTATCTTGTTTGAGTCCCTTGCTGGAGAAGATTGAGAAGAGTCCTCGGATACTTCATACATAGTTCTCTTTATGGTATCAAATCTCTGCTTGAAATGCCAAGGTCATGGTAAGACCTTGCCCCCAGGAATCCAAAGATTCATGGAATGTGGCCCCACTGATCACATTATATCCCCCTCACCCTCTACAAATCCACCGTAGCTGCGATGCATTAATAGAACATTAGACACATCCCATCCCTCAAGGGAGGGAGATCGTGAACTCTATTATCCGTACTTAAACAAAGTTCATGCATGTACTGTTTGGGCAGCGAAAAGGACATATAAGAAAGCACAGTGTTAAATACAGGCTTATGTTGTTCTCCTTGAATCAAATGATGTTTGTCGGAGATCACTTTGTATTATATCCTTGATTTCCGGTGAATTTGGGTATTTTAGTGTAAACATCTGTAAGAAACGCTACATCTCGGCAACATATCGCCATACATTAAGACCTTTCCATCCCACCGGCTCCCCGCACAACAATCTTGGGGCTTCGCATGGAGATAGCATGTGCGTCACTGTGTGAAGTATACGCCCAATCCTCATGGGTTTTGCATGCATAGATGGTGTATAGTGCACACTGCTATTGTTGGGAGTTTACATCCCTGGCCCGTGATATGAATTGTATTTTGCGTCTCTTTTGTGTAATATTCCCCTTCAGGAGATGAAATCTTCACAGCATCTTTAATATTGCTGGTATTTTGCTGTTTATCAACAAAAATCCAAGAAATCTGATGAACAGTTTTTGAGGGCTTACCAAAGCTGTACATTACCTTTAAACAACCTTTTATAGTATTTTAATCTCCTAACATGCCATTTGATTTACAATTAGTTCACACTGCTGCATTGCACAAAGAGAGGATTTCGATGTGTGTGATGGTACAGGAGGAGCAGTTTTTTGAATACTGGATTTGGGGGAAAAAAAATTCTAATTTTTATGTCATCTGAGATACTGGGAAAATGATGCCAATGAGAAAGAGTAGCATGCATTCATGATGTTTATGAGCAGTTACAATCGTGTTTAAAAGAGCATGATTTTTTTTATTTATTTATTTTTTTTGGGGGGGGGGGATTTATGGAACATTTGGAACATTGGAGAAGAATCTTCTATAGATGTGGACTCATTTGTTTGATGTCATATGGCATATCAATCAGTGAGGAAGATTTTTTTTTTAAATTGGCATTTTTCTCTTCTTTGGGGGGGGGGGGGGAGGGGTGTAAAAGAAGTTTGGCAAAGATATGGTATTACTCATTGAGCTGTGGCATTTCTGGTCGAAATCATAAGTTATTTTCACCTCTTGATCTTTCAAATTTTACTTGCTATTATAATATAAAAATTGAGACCAAGTAAAAACAGCTTTCCTTCACCCTTTGTATTTCAAGATTTGTTTACAGATCTTCACATCACATCACGGAAAGTAGTGATTTCAATATTGGATATTAAAAGGCTTAAGAAAATGCATTTGTCATGCATGGAAAAAAGGAAAGACATAGTATTTGTCATTACATGATTACGCCAACATCCCTAGTTTACTGAAACAAGTAAAAAATATCTTGTTTGATAACATCATTATATATTTACCAAATAATCTTCAATCTGTTCCTGGTCTCTTAATTATTCTGCAGATTACCCTACTTTGAAACAAGTGCTAAGAGTGGAAACAACATTGCCAAGGCGATAGAGTGCCTCCTAGACAACGTCATGCTAAGGATGGAGAGAAGCGTGGACAAGAGCCAGTTCCCGGGCGCGGTCATCGCCCACGGCAACGGGCAGGGCATTCCTATGGAGTTGGACGAGGCAGGAGAGCATAGGAACGGGTGTGCCTGCTAGTCTTATCTCCATTAAAGTGAGGAGAAAAGAATGTAGGTAACACCCAGTGTGTTATAGAGGAGGAGTATTGGAACGGAAGCAGTATAGAATGTATCATCAGCTGAGAGCCAAAAGGGCATTAACTCATAGGTCCATATTCTACTGAAATTGTAAACCCAACGCTTGGTTTAAGCTCGTCCTGAAGTCAAGTTTAATTAAGCAAGGAAGTTACATCAAGATCGGAGTGTGCCCTAAATGTTTAATGTGACTTACGTCCTTACTTAATTAGTAGAATCTGGGCCGTAGAATTTATTAAAACACAGAGTTATCGCCCTTATGGCTCTCAACAGATGATATGAAAGAATATAGAATATCATGGAATGCTATGAGATGGCAGTGAAAGGATCTCCATGAAACAAGTAAAAACATTGATGTAGACAATCAGCCAGTTCGTAATGACAATTTGCACATGTGCAGATAAAGGTCATTTGTACCCAGTACAATTGACCTTTGTACGCTTTCATAGTGTGCGCACCATGATGCACGCACCAGTATGCTTTTACTTGTTAAACAAGTAGCCGTATCCACCAAAACAAATGCGCTTTAATACACATACAAATTGGGGTCATATCAGGGTCATTGTACTGTGTATTAATTACAGACTGGCTTATTAAGACATTATTTTCATCATGGATTTCTGAAGTAACTACACAGGGCTGTTGTTTGTGTCCAAATGTTAGTTTTTAGGTTTTTAACATCAATGTCAGCTAGTCTGGTTCAGAAAGTTGAAAGAAACTCTTGTGGAATATTCTCATAGCATCCTATTAAAATATGGAAAGAGTTAAGTGCCAGACAAATTACAACTTAAATTTTTTTTTCTCCAAAAACACAAACTATGTGACTCGTTTGAAGGTAATATTATTGGTTCGTATCGTTTGTTCTGACCACCTTGAAATGATGCAAACTGGGTTTATTAAGAAAATCTTTTGGCTCAGCAATCCAAAACATTGGAAACATAAAATAATACATACACAATAGCATTTGATGTATGTTATGAACATATGTACCAGTATCATGCTATATGTGACAACATTGTAGATGATTTTAGAACAGATCTGTTGATTACAGGAGGTAATTTAGCTGCTGAATTCTTTCTTTCTTTACTATCTCAGATGATTAACTGGTTATTTGGAAATTCAGTGACCTTTTATATTTAACTTTGTCATTGTCCAAAGTTTTTCTGGAATAAAATTTCTCCATGAAATTTAAACATATCATTATAAGTTACACATTTTTATAGATGTTTATGCCACTTTTATTTGATCAATATTTCATGAACATACACTGCTTAAATTATAAATGGAAGATACCAGAAAGTGCGCATTAGAAATACTTATTATTATTATTATTATAAAAGTAACTCATCACAACTTTTCAAAACAGTAATCATTGAAATGGCCTACACACAAAAAAGAAATAAATTACCGAAATGTCAGAGGACACTTTGAGGATGGTCATGCATGGTTATATCGTCGGTTTTGAGCCAGAAGGGGATTAACTCTATAGTTTAACACGGAGTTAACGCCGTTCTGGCTCCAGTCAGACAATATGAGGTAAGATATCTTTTCTTCATATTTGTCATTTGCCAATGGTAGGTCTGAACTCTTGCGCAGTGAAGATTGAATGTAGTTATGTAAAGTAGTTAAAACTAAGAAACTGTTGCTTTTAGAAGAGCTAGACCAAGAAGAGTAGGAATTTTCACTGACAGTGAATTGTATCATTTGGTATCATTAAGATGATTGTACTGTATATTCAATAAAGGAACCATTGCCAAATATCAAAAACTGTACAAAGTCAGTAGGATTAAAATTGAAGGAAAAATACTATTTTTGCAAGTAGAGGGTCTTAACCTTTCTAGTATCTTACAATGGAGACAATTTCTCCTTTTGATATTTGCATTCATGTGTTGTTATTTATACAACTTGATTAGCTACGAGTGTAGAGATACTCGGGTAGAGCAAGGGCAAATTTAAGGCCACTTAATTCTTAAGCTGTGGAAATTGGCTGTTTGTAATTGAATGTTTTAACGGATGAGGTCACAGCATCATTTCTGTCACATCCACATATTCAATTATCAATCTTTCTAATTGAGGCACATGTATTAATCCCTTCTGTATCACCTAGTTAAGAAAATCATAAATGAGCTTTCAAGTGTTGAATTGTGAATATTCTATGCCTGTTTCGTTGTTTAATTGGGCATAACAAACATTCTATGAGAATAAACTTCACAGTGAGTATACCTCTTTCCACTCTTCAACACACCAATTCTTGCACAGGATTTGCCGCCCACAGCACAAAAGGGGTTAAGGATAAAGTTGAGTTCTGGTCATGTGATTGCATTGTGAAAAGAAACTGTCTCAAAGCAACTAGGAAAGGTTGATCATGTCGACGTAAGAATTGGTGTTTACTGAGAGGTTGTAGAATCCTCGAAACAATAGCAAATTGACCCATTCTTGCTGAAAAGCATGTGCGCTACACACAGAAATGAGTATATGGGACTGCACACTCGTGTGGCAAGAATGTTCGGCCCAAACACTTCAGCTATTTCTCGTCGTATTTCAGTTATGAGGGCATTTGAAGAGCAATTCTTTTTAGGGGACATTTCTACTATGATGTCTTTCCAAACTGACATAAAATGAATGAGAAAGCTCGCAATTATTTTTCACCTTTCCCAGAACTCAAAGAAAGATGGTGCTGATAAGAAGCAGATCAATTTTGTCAATGGATTATTGGCTAGTTTGGAATGTTACTTGAAATGCTTTTTTGTATTGGGTATTTACAGGACCAATCAGACTGAATTTTCTATAGGTACTATCTAAAAAAGTATACAATTCACTCATCAATCATTAATTACATCACAGATGAGTTTTATATTCAGTGGTAAGAGTTGGGTGCTGCTGTAGTTCCAGTGCTTTTTGTACTGGATTCCAATTAGCTTTTGGTGTACACTATTAATATAGACGCTAAGCCTTTAATGTTTAAACATCTCAGTGTAGATTTTTAAAAAAGATGTCCTTCTTATTGCCTTTAAACCAATTCATTGATTATTTATTCATCACATGCACTTACAATTTTTTTCAATGAGTCACATTTTCCAGGCAATGCATCATTGACTCTTTAGCAGAAATGAAAACAAAGTGCTTGGGAAAAATAGAATCTGCATCTGTAACACGAAAGGAAATCAAGCAAGTGTAGAAATGATGAGAAATCGCGTGGGCAAGTAGAAAGTCTGAGAGGACAAGTGAATGTACCGTATATGTACTAAAGGTGGTATTGAGTCAAGCATCATGTATATGATTTTGATAAGTGGCTTCCATGCGGACAAAGATATTCAGTTGGAATTATGTTGGAGAAATGCCTTGAATTGGAAAGTATGTTGCAGTCAATATTATTATAATTATGATATATCTTGTACATAACTATATGATGTAAATACATATCTCAAGCTATTGATTCTGTAATAAGTCTTGCTTTATGTACATGCATTGCTTCTTCTGTGGTATATATGCTCTTTCTAAACCATTCGGATGTACATTATTCATGAAGATGGCTTTATATGTTAAGCTGGGGAAGAATATAATGAGGTGTTATACTCATATGAACAACTCATTTTGTTTGTCACTTTGTGAGTACAGTTTATTTGCATTGTAATTTGATTTTAATTTGTTCAATTTACCTCAGATATGATGGCATATCTGTGTATTGATGAAGAGTTGCAGATTCAAAGTATATATGAAATGTACCATTCCTAGATAACATTATTCCCTTTTGAATTGTTTAAGCTATACTTATCCTAGCTGCATTTGCACTCATATCACGTTGTTCTTCATGGAATAGCATGCATTAATGGTTTATTATTGCTAGTTTTTGTACTATTTAAATTAGATATGCAGCATCAGAAAGGGCCCACCAAAAATACAGCCAATATGGTTGGTGCAATTATAACAGGGGCATTGACATGGCGGGGGGGGGGGGGGGGGCTGTTTTTCTAATAAGTCAAAAAATTATCTAAAGTATGTATGATATGGACATATGGAGAATTAACCTAAATATATTGCATTGACCTCCCACCCCCACCCCATCCTTAACAACAACTCTTCATTGCCAACTACTTTGTATTTTGTAAGAAATGATGATGCTGTTTCAGTTTGGACAGTTAAGGAGGCAGTTAAATTATCTAAATATAACTAATAAATTAACAAAGTTTAAACTTTCCCTCTGACAAATGTAATTATATTTCTTTTTCAGAACTGTAATGTTTCTGGTCAACGTACAAACAGAAAACATTTTGGGGTCTTACTTGTGTAAGTTGGTTTGGGTCAATTGCTTGTAGTAATGATTATTAAGAGATGAGAAGTTAATGACTTTCTCCATATGAAAATCAGCAAATTAATTTAAATGCAAATATACGATATGCACGTCAAACTTTTGTTTAATTTTGATACCTACATTAAGGTGATATATTTTGAAACTTAATCAGTTGTAAGGTCAGCTAACAACTGTGATATCTGAAGAAGCATTCAAGTCAAAAAATTATACTACTATTATAAATAAATATAGATGAACCAATGTTCTTCTGGGTAGAGGTCAAATGTCATTAATCATAGGTGAGACGTAGGCATGGAAATATCAGTAACATATTTATTAGTTATTTGCTATATATGTATGCAGGTATATTAGCAACATAGTTGTATTCATCTATTTTCTCACAGTAATATTTATGCAACAGTAATGTGTAAATCTGAATGATTTACCTTTTCTTTTTAAAAAAAAACCTTGTGAATCATCTTCATTTATAGCTATCTGTGTGCTTCTCCCTCTTCCTTTAAAAAATATATCTATTTTGACAGCAAATTTATCTTATTTTTGGTTAAATGTATAGCTTTCCTTTATATATCTATTTTTATGCATATTATATTAGTAACAGCTAGGTTGCCTGAATTTGAGCTTTGAACATTCATTATTTTAGTCGCATGAACATTAGTTCTGTACATTGTTTTAGCCAATGTTTTATAACCTGATTTCATAGATTTTGTTACTGTACTTTTCTGATCCAATCGGAGTCTCGAAAGCTTCTACATCTTGTATCTTCTCCACATAAGTTAGGGAACATAATGCAATAAGGCTGTTCTCATTTTTATCCTGTTTATGATCTTTCCTTGAGAGTGTTCATTTTAATACCTTTCTGATCCAATCTGAGTCTCAAAAGCTTCTGCATCTTTTATCTTCTTCACATAAGTTAGTGAACATAATGCAGTAAGGCTGTTCTCATTTTTGTCCTGTTTATGATCACCCTTGAGAGTGTTCATTTTAATTAATTACCGTTGCTTATATGCTAGTAGTGTTTGATATAGTGCATTTTACCATATGTTAAAGAACCCTTAGGAAAGCAACATTGTCTAGAGAGCCATTATGATAGAAATAAGCATTACATATGTGAACTGAAGTTATTGGAACACGTAGAATATTTCATCTTGTTTTTTGAAAGACTTTTTCATTATTGGATTTGATTCTGTCACTCTGTATTATGATCAAATAGATTGCTTTTCAATTATTTTCTGCTTTTTCTTTCTATCATGCAACTAGATTTTCAGCAATAAGGCCTTGCAATATGATTTCTTTCGTCAATTCTTCCATATATACCTCCCAACCTCTCCGATTGATATTGAAGAACAGAGATGTCTTAACAAAATGTTTAGTTTTGTCCTTTACAGTATCACCGTATCTGTACAAATCTAAGAAGAATTTGTCACTGGTTTCGCGAACCGACGTACACGCAAAGGCTTAAATACAGGAGAAACCAGCGACGAATTATAGACTCTTATAGAAAACTGTAAGCATTACAACCAAGGGCGTTAGACACACATAATTATCCATTGTTAGTGGGGGACGATCTATTCATGATCCCCCAACTGACAATAGAGAGTGTGTTTGTATCTATGCCACTGCATGCAACAGTCTTCACAAACAAAAAAGAAAGAAACACATGAGAAAAATTCACGGAATTATAAACCCTGAAACCATGTTGCTGATTCACTGCTGACTATTAAACCAGAAGAGGTTTATTCTGATGTTTAGATTTGTCGATATGGTCAGTAGGAAAAGCAATATGAGCCTTTGCTCATTGCAATTCTGTCATTCTTGTCTGTTTTCATATTTTTCATTTTTACTTCCTTCCTTTGTCATGAGGAACAAAAGCTAAAAGGGGCTATATCTTGATATCACCTCTTTGGAACCAAAAGGGTGCTAACTCTTTCCATGTATAAAGATATAGGAATTAAAATGCCTTTCTGTCTCTTAGCAGCAGACTGGTTGGCTGGTTCACATACAGTGCAATATTACTATTTGCTCCTTTTTCCCTCCCCTCAAATTTGGAGGCACCATGAAGCACACTGCCATCCCTGCTATGAGTGCATTCATGTCAATCAAGCCCGGTATAGGAAATTAAGGCCATCCAGAGCAAATTGAAATGCATCTTCATCAGTGATTTTCTCTGATATCATCAAATCCATACCAGGCTGATCGATGTACTCTTTGTGGAAGTAAGACTTATATATCCTTTATATGGTTGGATGTTTGCTTATTTCCCAAACTCTTAGAATGTTATCATCTTCCATTGTGCGCTTTCTTCTGGTATTTCATGATGTTTATTCATACACAATTTGATTTATTTATCTGTCTGTCTTTTTCTTCTTCATCTCACCTTTATCTCTCCAATTAGGAGCCAGATAGTACAAATTGGTCGATTCTTTCACCAGTTTTCAGCCCCCCCCCCCATTTTCTTCTTCTTTTGTTCCTTTATTTTCTACCTTTCTCCTATCTCTCTGTTATCTCTCTAGTAAGGAGGCAGAAACCATTATTTTATTTATCTTTTCTTTGTTCCTTCATTATTTTCTCCCCTTCTTCTAATCATCATCCTTCATCAACTCACCTTTATCTCGCCCGTTTGGAGCCAGCTAGGTCGCGCAAATTGGTTCATTCCTGTACCGCTGCAACAGGCGTTATTTGATTATGGCCTTGCTCTCATTGGTTGGGGATCGCTGTATGGAGGGCATGTGGGATTAAATTGACTCCAAGCAGAAAATGTCTGTGTGGGGGAGTGTCCATATGGGCAGTATATATGGCCTCCTGTAGGGGTGGTGGTGCCAGAGTGAACAGAGAGGGGTACATATTTCAGAAATCTCTCACAAGGGGGGGGGGGGGGGGAAGAGGGTTTCTCACATTGTTCTGAAATGTTAAACATCTTCACAATCTCTGACAAATCTCCCCAATCTCAGACAAGCAACAACAAAGAAATAAAGGAAAGGTGATTTCTTTTTATTTCTTTTTAATTTATTTTTTTATATATTTATATTATTTTACTTATTTTTTAACAATTTTTTTATTTTTTTATTTATTTATATATTTTTTAGATTATTATTAATTTCTTTATTTATTTTTGTAATAAATTAATTTATTTTTGTGGGGGGGGGGGGGATTTGGCAAATCCATAGGGGCAACTGGCCTCTCCTTCTGGTTCACTACCCCTAGCCTCCCATCTGGAGAGTCTCAGAACAAACAAAACAAAGCTAGTTAACGAATAGACAATATTCCACCCACTTCCCAAATCGCCCTGTAATTTTTCTTTTTTCATGACATTATGGGACAGATGATGAATTATTTCCTTGCAGCAATGTCTTAATTACAGCCACATAGCATTTATTGTACCCACAAGTAGTGAAAGTTGTGAATTCTGGGGAAAGCTTGCATACAGAATGCAATACAGCCAAATATGTGGTTCGATACAACAGATGAGGTGAATAACATATTTTTTGTTGTGTTCAGTGTGTCTGATGTGTTTAACCTCATGTACTGGATTGTTTCGTCTGTTGGAAGCCAGAAGGGCGTTAACTCTGTGTTAAAGTATAGAGTTAATGCCCTTCTGGCTCCAAACAGTTTTATTTGATAAACATTTACTCTTAAGTAAGCTTATATTCTTCATTGCCATCAGTTTGTCTTTCATTTGAAGTCCTAGATGTTCTCTAGTAGCTAGGTTATATTCATATAATAAAATGGTTAAAACCTTGTCCTGACAGTTAACAATAAAACAAAAATGCAGCAAAATTAAACAACTTTTTGTGTAAATAAATGGCACAAGATAATGTTGTGGAGGTACAAAACAATGCTGCTGCAAGAAAAAGCCTCTACGCATAGGCCTATTGACTGATCTCTTAATATTTCTAGTACGCTATACAAATATATGATGCACACTACGCATCTCATTATTTTTTACATAGCAGGGCGATGTTTCCGAAAGTTAAGTTGGACTTAAAGTCGCACTTGAATTCCTAGTTGCGTGCTGTATATTACTCATCACCCCATTGATCAGATCATGCTTAGGGGACGCGCACTATTGGGAAATCTATCAATGAGATTACGTGTTAAATATGCACATTGGCACTTACGCATGATTCTAAGTCCAACTTAACTCTTTGTGAAACATCCCCCAGGTTTGTTTTTTTAGACAGTTTAATGCCTCGTGTTTGAAGGGGAATAGATTGTGATACAACATGATTTTGCCAGGATAAATTCATGGTCTTGGTCATAAATATGCATGGCAACTTTTTGTTATGCTTCTACTTTTGTTACGCAATTATATCAATGCAAAATCGTGTATATCAGAAGTAAAAATTATTAATTTGGTAGAGATACGAGTGTTTAAATTTATAAAAATTGTTACAAATGATGTGTAGAGGTATAAAATGAGTAATAAAATGTGGAATTATTTAGGCAAACTCGAGTCAACTCACCTTCCCAACTCCAATATAATGTGTGATGGTTTTCACTAACAAAGATATTAATTTTGTTCTTACAAAGAATGTGGTAATGGTAATTGTATTTATGTATAGTATTCTATCAAATTGTGAGAAAAATTTATTCCAGATTCACCATCTTGCAAATAAAATGTCTGTCATATTTGCCAACATCTATGTTATATTATTTTCCTTGTGGTATTCAAAATGTGTAATGGTAAAAGTAAATAGCTTTATCATTTTTGTTTTCCATTCGACAGATGATTTTACTGACTTCTATTTTGTAGAACTTTATTTTATGAAAGGTTTAATACATACATATTTACTGCAATAAATCATATATACCTACCTATTATGCCTGTAGTCTTGACTACGGGACCCCTTCGAGAATTTAACACACATGCGTCACAATATTGTGCGCACCCCCGTAATCCTATTGTCCTCGCCACTCACGCGCGCCAACACGCTACGGCCATCTTCCTCTTTCTTGCTCGCCCCCGACGAGTTAGGACGTATTGTCACAGCGCTCCTGAAATCAGGTTGTATAGTATCTTTTTGGTGCGCTTTTTCACATAGTTAAAGCACTTTTAGGTACCTATATTCGTTTAGATTATAGTACTTTGTGTTTTATTAGTCACTCTTGCCGATTGCAAGGGATTTTTTGATTCCCTTTCTTGGCATTTATTTTTCTCTTTCACGGTCAGCCCCACGTAGATATTTCTGTGTTGCGGGTGTTTCCGTTTGTCACCGAGCCTTCGGGTTCGGTGTTTGTTCTTACGGTTTTTTGGCTGTGAAAATTTCTTTAGTGCGTATCTCCCAAATAAACTTTAGTCTTATTTACTGCATTCAGTTGAAGTATTTCTTAATTTGAAAAGTATACTTTATTGTCTGTTTTATTGCAGTGGTATGAATTCGGAAGAAGAAGCTGCTGGGTCATGGAGACCTGCTTCTTCCGAAGAGTTGTCTAGCAAGACGACTCGGCCTTCCAGAACTCCCCCGAGTACAGCGGTACGTGGGGGAGGGAGGAGGGCTAAAGGTAAGTTGCCTAGTGGTGTTCCCTTGCAGAGTTTGCCAGTTTCGGAGCTTGCGGCTTCGGGACGGGTGGCGTTAACTGAATCGGGATTGTCAACTCCGAAGCCTGTGGTTTCGGGGTGGGTGGCGTCAGATTCTAGTGGTTTGGATATCTGGAGAGAATCCAATCCCCCGGTCGCTGAGACCAGAGGGGGGGGCTGTTGTTTCCCGTACGGTAGCGTTCACTCGCTCTGATCCGTTAGGGGAGACGCGCCCCACTACTGCAGGGCAACCCACGGGCTTAGTCCATGTTGGTCTGGGTTCCTCAAACCCTAGCCCCCGGCAAACGCCATATGGGGGAACGAGTACTTTCTGGGCTGTCTCAGTTGCCAGCTGATGGGAATGCTCGAGCTAACAATTATGGACGCTCTTCGGAGCAACAGGTGTTTTCACCTGAGTGCGTGACTACTAGTGCTCCCCTATTGCCGCTTTCGAGCGGTCCAATAGTGGGCTCGCACGCCTTTAGTAGTCATCGGGCACATACCGAGTTATCTCGGTCTGTCCACGCACTGGGAGCTTTTAGCTCTCAACCCATGGCTACGGCATCTTCTTGCCTAGCTAATATGGGTGTTTTGGATGATTCTCAAGGCTCACGCCATGAGCGCTCCAATCCCTTTATGGGAAGTGAACGTCCCTCCGCGGAGGGATCGGTTCGTGTTTCCGAAGTGGCTTCGGAGATCCGAATGAATCCGATTAAGCGTTCTAACAAAAGGGTTTCGGCTACGACTCTTGTCGAGCCAGCCAAGAAAAAGGCCAAGAAGAAGGCAAAAAGTGGCAAGGCTTTGCCGGCCTCTTGCCCGTCTGGCCTGGCTAACCCAGCTAGCTCCTCTCAAGCTGACATGTTCAGCATGATGCGGGCTTTTGCTCAGAATCAGGGTTGGTCCTTTGTACCGGCTACTTCAACCCTGACTTCTGTCCCTATTCAGGGGTCTGACTTTGAGACTAATCAACCTTTTGTGATTGATTCCTCTTTGTCTGAGACTGATTCGCATGTGCCTCCTACTCCCGCGGCCCTTGGGGCTCCGCCGGGCGAGGAGACTGTTGGTGAGTCATGCGGGGACCCGCCTGCTGAGGCCTTTGTTAACGTTCCTTTGTCTCATTCCACTCGGGTGGAACCAGATTTGGATACGTCCTCTCAAGCTTCGGTTCCCGAATCGCTTGGGCAGGCGGAGTCTCAATCGTTCATTCTCTGTGGAGTGGAAGCGATTGTTTTGTTGTCCAAATATCGCCCTGAAGTTCAGTCAACCCGCGCGTAGGGTTCGACTTCGCGTTGGTTTAAGCAGCGGGATTTCTGCTGAGTCTGGGCGCCTTGGCGTCCGGCCCATGGCTGTTGCATCTCCTTGCTCGGCCGATATGGGTAATTGGTGTGCGTCTTTGGGTTCAATACCCTCAGCGCACTTCTCCCATAAAGGGAGGTGAGCGTCCCTCAGTGGAGGGTTCGGTTCGTGTTCCCGAAGGGCTTCGGGGATCCGAACGAAACCGGATAAACGCTCTGAAAAGCGGGTTTCGACTTAGGCTCTTTTTGGGCCAATCAGAAGCCTAGGGAAGGGGCTAAAAGAGGCAAGGCTTTGTCTGCCTCTTGCCCATCGGGTTTAGCTAACCCTTCGGTCTCTCGAGCGGAGATGTTCAGTGTGAGATGGGCTTTGCCCAGACTCAGGGTTGGTTCCTTGTACCAGGATTCACATCCCCTGCTCTTGTCCCTTTTTTGGGTCGGACATCGAGACTAATTAGCCTTTTATGGTTTATTCTTCTTTGTCCGCGATGAGATCACATGAACCTCCTAGTCTCGCAGCCTCGGGGCTCCGTCGGGTGAGGAGGCTTATGGCGGTTCATGCGTGAATCCGACCGTTTCGGCCTTTGTTCGTGATTTTTTGTCACGATCTTTTCAGGAGGATCCAGTTTTGGAAGCGGTCTCTCTAGCTTCGGTCTCCGAATCGCTGGGGCAGGCAGAGCCTTAGTTGCTCTCCCTTTGTGGGGTAGAAGCGATTGCTTTGTTCTAAACTTTCCCTGACTCTTTAGTCAACCCGTGCGTAGGGTTCGTCTTTGCTTGGGTTCAGGCAGCGGGCGGACGAGACGGTTTCTTCATAGATCTGTCCGCCCCGCTCCCCGGAGGTGCTATAGGAACTCGGACACCTCACAGGCTGTCCTTTTTCCCTTTCTCCGACTTTTGTTATTCCCAGGCGCTCGGGAAAACTTCGTTTGATACTGAACCTAAAGAGGTTAAACAAATTTATTCCTCCGGTTCATTTTTGTATGGAGACTCTTGCCTCCATTCTTCCGTTGATCAAAAGGGAAGACTACGCGGTCTCGATAGATCTCAAGGACGCGTACTTTCACATTCCCATTCATCGCGCATCTCGCGATCTTCTGGGGTTCTCCTTTCTCTCGGAGACTTACCGGTTTCGGGCTCTTCCCTTCGGGCTGCGCCCGGCCCCTCGGGTTTTTACTCAAGTTGTAGCGGTGCTAGCGGCCTTTCTGAGGCGTCGTGGCCTGCGGTTGTTCTGTTACCTGGACGATTGGCTTCTCCTTGCGGAGTCGCGCGATCGTTTGTTGGACGAGACTCGTTGCTAGTCTCTCTTACTCAAGACTTAGGTTTCCTAATAAATTGGGAAAAGTCAGAGTTAGTCCCCACTCGCAGCCCAGTTTTTCTGGGGGCGGTGTTAGACATAAGGAATTAGTTAGCTCGGCCCAGTCGAGACAGGATTCTCACCATTGTCTCTGCGGCTCGCAAGCTCTTGCTGGCCAGAAGAGTCTCGGCCAGACAGTGGCTTCAGTTTCTAGGTTATCTAGCCAGTCTAGTCGATGTTTTAGAGGACTGCCGGCTCCTCATGAGACCCTTTTCAGAGACATCTCCTCAGGTTCTTCAAGCCGGGAAAAGACTCTCTTTTGGTCTGGATTCCAGTACCAGTTAAGATCAAGTCTCTTCTCGCTTGTTGGACGAGCGAGGTGTTTCTCGCGCGAGGCAGGTCCTTCTCTGCCCCTCTTCCGTCGATATCGGTTTCGACGGACGCCTCTCGGTTGGGGTGGGGAGGACACTGCAACGGCAGCACGGTTGCGGGGGATTGGTCTCATCTTGGGACTCTTCCTCATATCAATGTCCTGGAGTTTATGGCAGTTCTGTTGACCTTGCTCCATTTCAGAAGTAGACTTCTCAGTTGTTCGGTTCTGATTCTCACGGACAATGTTACTGTGGCGGCATATATCAATCGGCAGGGAGGCACTCGTTCGGTTGCCCTGAATGCCCTAGCAGCTCAGCTGTGGAGGTGGTGTCGTCGCATGGCAATCACACCCGTGGCCTCTTTCATCCTCGGTCGGGAAAACCTCTTTGCGGATTTTCTGTCCCGGGGCAGGTATCTTCCTTCGGAATGGATGCTCCATCCGGAAGTATTTTGCCGCATTCGCAGTTGCCTAGGTCCACTGGAAGTGGATCTATTTGCGTCGGTGCTAAATCACCAGCTGCCGAAGTATTGCTCCCGTGTTCGCGTTCAGGGAGCATGGGCTCTCGATGCTTTCTCCCTCAGCTGGGAGAACCTTCAGGGATTCGCCTTTCCTCCCTTTCAACTGATTCCGCGTGTCTTGCGGAAAATCAGGGTAGATCGGGCGAGGGTGCTTGTAATAGCTCCCTTTTGGCCCAGGAGGAATTGGTTTCCGGAACTTATGAGCCTTCTAAGGGCTCAACCGTTAGTTCTCCTGTTAAGAGCGGATCTGGTGTTACAGCCCCTATCGGGGATTCTTCACCACAATCCGGAGTCTCTTCATTTGACTGCTTGGCCCCTGTCAGGGAATCTGCAAGACAGTCGGGTCTCTCTGATAGAGCCGCGGACTTTTTAATGTCCAGTCGTAGGTTTTCTACTAGGGAAATTTACAATTCCCGTCTCTCGGTCTTTTTCCTTTGGTGCAAAGAGAGAAATCAAACCCCTTCTAAGGCTCCTATTGGTTCATTTGCGGATTTCTTAATCTCGTTATTTGACAAAGGGAGGTCTATTTCTATTATCCGAGGCTACCGTTCGGCGATCGGGGCCATTCATTCGGGTTTTTCGGATGGTTCGGGGATTTCCAATTCCCCGCTTCTAAGTGGTTTGATTCGTTCGTTCTTTCTGAAACGACCTTCGTTTTCTAAGTTAGTGCCGTCTTGGAGTCTGCCTAAGGTCCTGGAGGTCTTGGCGAAACCTCCTTTTGAACCGTTAGGTGAAGCTTCGCTTCATCATCTTACGGTTAAGACGCTCTTTTTGGTAGCTATTGCCTCTGGGCAGAGGCGCAGTACTCTTCATGCTCTCTGTCTTACTCCTGGTCATGTTCGCTGGGAGAGAAAAGGTGTTAGGTTGATTCCTAGGGCTTCTTTCGTTGCCAAGAATCAGACAGCTACCTCCGGTCCTGTTGAGATTTTTCTTTGTCCGCTTTCTGACTTTTCTTCGGTGCGTGAGGACAAAGTTTGGTGTCCTGTTAGGGCTCTCAAATGGTATATTGATAAGACTAAGTCTTATCGTAAGGATGATCAGTTGTTCCTGATCACTAGAGAGCCTTTTTCTCCTGCCTCTCTTGATTCCATTTCTAGATGGATCGTTGAAGCTATTAGGGCCGCTGGCACAGAGGCTCTTTTTATCCGACAGTAAGCTTCGTGCTCGTGATACTCGTAGTGTCAGCACTTCTTGCGCTCTGTTTCAAGGTGTGGCGCTTGTTGATATTTTGAAGGCTGCTTATTGGCGTTCGCCCAATTCCTTCATTTCTTGCTACCTTGGGGATATTCCCGCAGGTGAAGCTTTGTTTGCGTCAGCCACCTTGAAGGCCGCTGTGTCTTCTTTGTAGTCTTTGGTGTAATCCTATTTCCTTCCGCTCGAAACATGCCTCCCGGTCTTTGAGTTGGCGTTGGTCTGGCATAATAGGTAGGTATATATGATTTATTGCAGTAAATTTGTAAAATCAGCACTGATTTTCTTATTTACTATATGAATCTATATACCTACCTATGACCCTCCCTCCTTCCCCGCTCCTTGCAAGCAACATGTTTCTACTTGGGATTGCTCGCAAAAGAGGAAGATGGCCGTAGCGTGTTGGCGCGCGTGAGTGGCGAGGACAATAGGATTACGGGGGGTGCGCACAATATTGTGACGCATGTGTGTTAAATTCTCGAAGGGGTCCCGTAGTCAAGACTACAGGCATAATAGGTAGGTATATAGATTTATATAGTAAATAAGAAAATCAGTGCTGATTTTACATGTATATTTTAGAAATAGGCTATACAGTTCGTCTGTGAATGTTTTATCTACATGTTCAAAAGCATTAATTTGATATTAAGTGCAAATGAAGACTATTTTGACATTCCTGTTTGTTTTTTGTATGTTGCTACAAATTTCATTATAGTTAAATTAACATCATTAAATGTTGAATGTATTTATTTGAGTAGGTATATGGGTAATTATATGAATGGCAGGAAATGGCATGCCATGAGGTTTAAGCTATGTGTATGATGAACGCTTCAATTTTATTGTTATTTTGTGAAATGTATCTATGGAAGAGGAGTCTAGTTTTTGAATATTAAAATGCACTTGGGCTATTAAAAAGGGGGAAAACTTAATGAAAAGTAGAAAAGTATATTGTGTCTTTCTTTAAGTTAAAAATGGTTAAAATGATTGAATGATGAATAAATTGGGTGTAAGAAGGGAATCATATTAATCATTTAAACGTCTCATTTTCTCTGAGTCAACAGTCCAGAGTTACCATTAATGGTAACTCTGCTTTCAATGGTAAGTACCATGGTAACATCACTCAACAGCCAATCAAAATCAAGGTTTCCATGGGAGTTATTGATGGCAAAGTTACCGTTAATGGTAAGTTTTATGCAACGGGCCCTGATTTCAAGTGGTAAGAGTCAAATGGCTTGTATAATATCAAGAGTTTCCTTCTGCTAGTTATGTGTACTTGACCATTAATAAGCTTTAACCAATTGCTTACGGCAACAGGGTAGTCCCTGTACTAAGCCTATGAGAGGTAGAGAATCCAGTAGTCAAGAGGTTAACCCTTTCAGGACAGGAATTATTTAAGGGCTAAATCGATCACATTTTGTTCTTCAAATTGGCAACACTATATTTCTTTTAATGCTACATGGTTCTAATAAATTGTAATGTCTTTGAAAACACACATATGGTTAGGAACTGTTGAAATGTGGAAAAAATTGCCAATTTTGATAAAGAAACAATGATTTTGAACCTCTCAATGTGTTGCCAATTTAAGGATTTTAAAACTTATTCTCCATTTAAAAATTCCTGGCATCAAACGCAATATGCAGAAATTTTTGCTCTTTCTACTCATGCATCTGGTATATCTTTTAAAACTCTGAATCAAAAGTTATTGAGCTAAACCAAAAAATGTGGTCAACTGTCTCCAAAGGGTTAAATAAATTACACCATCCATCAATTATACCCAACTTTGAACAAGGACCAATGCTCAAGACTCCTAAAAAAATGATACATATTTAGAATCCGAAACTATGTGATCCAAATTTGAAGACAAAATTGATCATATTTCATTTTCACAATGTACGATGACAAATGTTATGGGACATGCAGACATATACTGCAATATTGGTGACCTCACGTTTGTATGTGTTAACCTTCCAAGGTACTGCAGGGGAGTGTTTCATCAAGTGTCTTGTCGGTGATTTTTACTGATAAATTTGCTCTCAGCCAATCAGATGCAAGGATTTCAGTAGCTTATAAAAGTTGTCAGTAAAATTCACTGACAGAACGCTAGATGAAACGCCCCAAGGTGTAACTTTCATTTTGAGGGTGACAGTAACCGTGATGGTAACCATGAATACCAGGGGGGCTTATGATGATGGGGTATTGGGGGAAGACCGAACACATCCTCTGCTGCGAGCCAAAAGCACATTAATTCTGTACCAAAAGCATATGGGTTAACCCTTTCGTGACAATTGACCACATTTTGTCCTTTGGCTCAATAAATATTCCAGATGCAGAGCTCTAAAAATATACCAGATGCATGAGTAGAAAGAGCAAAAAAACTTCTGCACTATGTCCATTTTTGTTGCATAACCATATAACGTTTGATGCCAGGAATTTTAAAAAACGGGAATAAGCTTTAAAATCCCTAAATTGGCAACACATTGAGAGGTTCAAATTCATTGTTATTTTAATCAAAATTGGCAATTTTTTCAAATTTTGGACAAAATTCATAACCATGTAAATTGTTTTCAAAGATATTACACCTTATTAGAACCATGAGGCACTAAAAGAAAAATATTGTCAATTTGAAGATCAAAATGTGATCAATCTAGCCCTTAAATAATTCCTGTCCTGAAAGGTTTAATGCCCTTCTAGTTCTCAGCATATGGTATATTGTATGAAGCAAACACTGCATATGTTACACATTTACTTCTGAAATTATTTTTTCCTGCAAAGGGGGGGGGGGGGGGTAACTAATCCTATTCCATTTGGATCAACACACTTGATTGTAAATAAAAGATCATTGCTTTTTATCATTTCAATATCACTCATCTGGATCATTAATTACCACAAGAAGCATCATTGGAGCTGACTTTATATTTGAACATGCACAACAGCTTCAATATAGCATATAGAATATTAAAAAAATTAGTCTTGATATATTTCATATAGAGTATACAAGTAATACTTTATATAAGTTGACCTTCACTGTTATATGGTCTAGAGAATAATCTGATATCAGCATCTAAACTTTCTTCCTTTTACATTAAAACATAACCCTGATACACTTTCAAAATGTACATTATCAAAGCATAATACAGTAACGTGACTACAAAAGGTAGACAACAATGAAATTACATCATACTATCTTGTGAGAGTGGAAATTTTTAAGTAATCAAATTTCATACTGATCTATCTGTTCCCATTTTACATACTGAAGATATGATTAACCCAAGCTCACTTTCAGCCTGCATAAACAACAGTCCATTAATATATTCCACATTGTGTTTCTTGACAAAAGTTTGTGATTCTTGTCATATATAGCAAAAAGGTGGATCTCATCCATAGAGATGTAAGCTGACCCTTGGGATCAGAAAAATCCATAACTGCAATAACATGCAATAAACAATAGATAATATCAAAAGAAGGTATGAAAAAGCCAGTGAAAAGTACACAGGCAGATGAAGAGAGAAGAGAAATGGTAAAAGGTGAAATAAAACATTTGAATTTTGTACACTCTTACAACAATGAGGAATAAGGTTACTCACATTACACAATTTTAACTTCCCATTAAATGACATTAACTAGCAGATTGCATTACCCGTAACAATTAAATATTAAGACAGAGACATTTATTTTTCATAAGGACTGACTTTGATTCAAAATAGTTTTCAATTTTTCTCTATATTCACAACTTTAAAAAAAAAAAACAGGTTGCAATGAAACCGATTTTGTGACTGCTTCGACTCATCCAATCTCACGATCAATTGTTTCTTATACTAAGGTCAAAAACCCAACTACAATGTAAGGCAAATCAA
Source organism: Heliocidaris erythrogramma (assembly GCA_025617745.1). Taxonomy (NCBI): domain Eukaryota; kingdom Metazoa; phylum Echinodermata; class Echinoidea; order Camarodonta; family Echinometridae; genus Heliocidaris; species Heliocidaris erythrogramma. The sequence goes on from CM046853.1 coordinate 34,283,688, forward strand.
TCACGAGCGATTATAAACTCACCTCATTTTTCCAACTTGTAGTGATAACTATTTTTGTATACATGTAGGTCTATCAAATGAATATGTACATATGAAGAGCACATTACATTCTAATATTTCTCATTGTCTGCTAACAGAAAAAGATAAATAACGTAACCAAACCTTTCATGTATGTTCTTATACCAAATGAAATTTTAAAAATGCATGAGAAAATAATTCATACACAATATATATTGCACATTATCAATGGCTTATGTTTTGCATACATGCAAGGCTAGCCAAACAAAAAAAAAAAAAATATTTTGGCATGATTGGAGCTGAGCACGCTTGTACTTGCTCTCTCAGCTTGTCTGCAAACTTGATAGAATACACTACTCTACACAATACAGGAGAAACCATAGATAATTCTAAAAGACTGAGTGGAAGTTGGTTCATCACCAAAACCAGGGTCCCAAACACGACAAATATTAGTATGATGACACAAACATGACTGCAGTAATTTAATGAGTTGATGAGTTAAACACCAGTTCTGATATTGGTCCGTTATCGAAACCAGATCAATTTCAGGTTAATCATCTGCATTGAAGGCTGCGGGTGTGTAGAATCAATGCTACTGTTTGTGTGAAATCTCTTCTTCAACCAAACTTACCCCGTTTCTTCAAACACTTTCTGCTTCCGTCTCTTTATTGCTCTATACACCACCCTCTTTACTAACCACCCCCCTCTTTAAGTAGCTCAAGTAGAATATGGATTTCCTTCCTATTATTCTGCCCTTCTCCATCATCCTCCATCTTTCACACACCTCCATTTTTCTTTTAAACTTCTGCCCTGATCTTTATCAATCCAACCATCACTTCATTATCCTTAAGCCTTCCTCCTCTTAAGTAGCTGTACCTGTCTGTTAGCATATATGTATTCATAATCTATCTATAACCTCCAGGTCATCAAGTTTTTATGCTCCTTTCTTCTTTGCGTCTTTTCCTTCCTATCACTATGTCCTCATCTATTGTCTTTCATCTTTAAAACACCTCCGTCTCTTTCAAACAGTTCTGCCTTGATCTTCATCAATTTAGCCACATGTACATCATATCTAACCCCTTCTGTCCAACAAGGTTTTATATCAAATGTCACAAATGAAGGTTAAAAAGTTGAAGGGGCAAAGCCTCCATCCTCTTGAAGTAGTTGCATCTGTCTGGTAGCATATGGCTTCATATTTGCAACCTGTTGGCCATCATGTTTTTATCCTCCTGTCTTCTCTGCATCCCTTTGTTCCAATCATTCCATCCTCGTTGACAGTCCTCTGTGTAGCTAGAGTAGCTGGAGGTGTCCCATGGCATCTGGTTTGAGGTAGGTGACCCGCATGGTTCCTTGGCTGGCTGCAGCGATGTCTGCCATCACCTCCGCATCCCAGGAGAAGTTGATCACTGCTGCAGGAGCCTGGACACAATATAGAAACAAGTCATCACCAATATTCTTATTTAAATACATTGGCAGGAGGGTAACGGATCCTCAGTGCCCCATATATCTGAAGACTGCAAAGTATTTAACTTTAACAATGGCACTGTTGCATCCATAGAAAGTTCTAGAAGTTTCACTGGAGTCTCCCATCCCTTCAAGCATTCGCTTAGAGAGTTACTGTTCATTATGAACATCTGCAAATTTTACTGGTATTTCAGTCTACACTCTTATTCTAACCAACGACACCCTGAATAAAAGTCAAGTTGAAGAAAAAAAGAAGACAAGAACCCTTTATGCCATGGATTAACCACCAACTTGCACAGATTCTTAGGACATGCTTTTTATACTTCTGGGCCCCATTTCATAAAACTTATTATGAATAACAACTGCCTCATTTCTGTGACAAACTTGCTCTCATCCAATCCGATACAAGGATTTCAGTAGCTTATAACAATTATTGTTACTTGTTATTGATAACAGGTTTTATGAAACAGGCCCCAGGACTTCACAGTTCTCAGAGCAGCACCAAATCAATAAGGGTCTTGACAGATGACCAAGAGCTACATGACTTGGTGATTTACACCCTCCACAAACTGATCAATCCACATAACCTTAACTTCATCTGCTCTGAAAGCACTCTACCCTCTTATACTTACCAGGTGTAGTTCAGCTAGCATCATATCATCATCGGTCAATTTGATATTGCCAGGGTCAGTCAAGATGAAAGGCTGCCAGCTGTTGTCCAACTGAGACTGGACAAACTCCTTGAGTGTCCGGAGCTTGTCTCTTGCATGGAAAGTACCTGAGAGCATTAGAAACAGAGGAAATTTTCTATTAACACAAATGCCAAGGTTTGCAAATATATCCCTTGTACATGTATTTTTAAAGCATTTCGATAGGAACCTGTATGAGGCCCAAGGATTTGAATTTGTGGTATTTACCGTAGAAAATATTGGTTGATTCCAAGAGAAATTATCAGCTTTTCTATGACATTAAACATGGGACAATAATACACCACTTGAATTTCCAAAGACCTGCCAATGCTCAGTTCAAATGATTATTGAGTTGACAACAATTTTAAGCAATGAATAAAAAATAGAAGTAATTACCCCTCAAGCTCGTGAAAAAAGCCATCATGAATTAATAATAGCCACCGTTAAATATAATGTTAATTGGTTGCAATGCAAAAATCTGAACATGATAGCTTGATTGAAAAGTTGCCTGTGCAAACAAAACTTTAATTTCTACTTATGTTCAAAGATAACTTACAACAAATATAGGCCATAATAAATGTAAAAGATGTAAGACATACGACCATCCATCCATCTTCTTGATTATCCCTTTATCTTACCCTGTAATAATACACCATCTGGGAAACGAACCCTGATGAGAGCATAGCGGTATCTACGCAGTGCCCTCTGTGCCTCTGCTTCCCGCATGGCTTTTGTTCTCAGAACTGAACTCCTCTCCATGACTTCTGCCCTGAAATTCAATAGATACATCACACTTATATGTGAGTTCTTCATCTAACTTCATCTAGCTAACACAACTGAAAATTCTTAGAAGTTAAACACCATATTTAATGTAAATTAAAATGCTCTCTTTTGTCCAGTTACGGACCCAGTTAAGACGCACTGGCTGAACAAATATGAATTATTTATTTGCCTTGTTTTCTACCCTTGTATCTTTTTTTAAAGTACGTTACTGCGTTAGTATTGAATTTTCTCTCTCTTTTCTTACCCCCCCCTCTCTCTCTCTTATTCTTATAGCTTCTCCATTTTTCTTCTCATTCTTTACCCCACAGTTTCTTTTCACTTACCTTTGGCTCTTCCAATGTAGTCTGATTTTTTGTGTTCCGTCTCCTTGATTGCTGATTTCATAATATTTTAAAGGAACCTGCAGACTTTACAAGCTCTGCTTTTTATGCAGGTTCCTTCATATTTCGAACTCATTTATTGTCATTGTTACAATCTACTGCCATTGTTTGCTATACTGAAATTACTTTGCCACACTGTATTGTTATAATCAAATGTATTGTCTTATATTGTGTTGATATTTTACTTATTTTGTGAAATATGAGAATAAATTCAAATAAAATCAAAAATATCTGGCCTCAGTAATATCCTTAATAGATCAGTAATAGAAATTAGCAATAGAAATGAAGACCCAAAAAAGGAAACGGATTAAACATGTGATAAGAATGATACATGGCTAAAACTGCATGAGAGCATTGGCAGTGACGTAAAAGCTGTTTATAGGTAAAAGCAGAGATACATGGAACAGAACAGCAACACACAATAAAAATCCTAACAAAGAGCATCCCTTGGACAAATTGGCTAGAATTGAATAGAACTGGATCCAAGCTAAAACCACATGGCAATCTGAAGACGCGATGGGCCTTACAAATATAGGGGAAATAATGGGTATATTGCGTTTGTTTGAGTTTATTAACAACAACACATCACATAAATGACAGTATAAAGAGTAATAATGCTACATGAATACATATACATAACAATGGTATGACAGTGTTTTTTTTTTTTGTCGTTAAAGGGAGAACCAAAAGTTAGCACAAGTGCTAGTCGAGAATGGCCCTCCCATTTTACTTACATTTCAAATGCTCACTGCAAAGTCTAAAATAACTATTCTTCAAAAGTAGATTATAATACACATAATTATTCTTCATCACTAAACTTCATTTAACAAGTGTTTTCTTAGATTTTTACGAAATGAAAGCCTTGTTGTTTCCTCTCGAATTGTTTGGGGCAAACTATTCCAGAACTTTGTTCCAACAAAAGAAATAGAAAATGTACCATGTGTCGTTATTCATTTTGGAAGTCTAAGCATGGAATGTCCTTTGCCTCTAGTTCTATAAGTATGACTCATCTTCTCATAATATTGTGTTAAAGAATGTGGTAAATGTCCCCTGTGTAGATCATACACAATTGTTGATACTGCAAGTTTATGCAGATCAAAAACATTTAATATTCCCAGGCTGGTGAATAATGGCCTAGAACTTGTTCTAAGTGGGGAAAATGTAATAGCTCTCATTGCCATTTTCTGTGCCAAATATATACAATTCAGGTGGCTTTTGTAGCTACTTCCCCAAACTTTATATCTCCGAGTCCAATAAAGGTAAGCTACATTACCTAATTTGTTGTTCTCTTTTGATCTCCTCTGGCGTAAGCATGTAGAACTCATTCGGAAGCTCGAAATGGCTCGCCCTTTGAGACGGTTGGTAAACCTTCATGTCCCGGTCCAGGACAGGCCTGTATGGAGCACCGGACTTCAGCACCTCCTTCAGAGAATTCAGCTTAGCAATGTCCGAGGCACCCTCCTCGTTCAGCACAAAGAAGTCTGTCTCAGAATCTGTAGATTAACCCATAGTGCTACAGTGTCTCCTTTTACTGATGTTTTGGCATTATCTTTTCATCCAGCAATTAAACATTATACATGAGCAGGAGGAGCAAATATCACAGAATAACAGCAATTTAATTGTAACTAATCACTAAAGTCTTGAAACTGGCAACATGGTGTAAAATATATAATCACTATTTTCATGTACAAATTGGCAATTTTTCTGTTAAATTTTGCAATTTTCATTCACACTGGTTCATTTAATAAACATTTGTATTTTTTTTAAATCTATGTAGGAGTGGAAATTAAGAATAATTGTTGCCTATTTGAGGAGGGAAAACTGATTAATTCTGACCATAAGAAAACCCTGAACTGCTATGGACTTAAGAGCATAATTGGCTATTTGCAGTTTGTTGCGGTTGGATTAGGGGATGAAAAACATTACAACAAAGCTCCTCTTGTAGGACAGATTTCAGGTGGATAATACAGGAAGTAAATACCTTTGGTACACAATACAAATGCACTATAAATTACCATTGAAACATTGGATCTCTCAAAAACATGGAATATGATATGTGAGCCTGGAATACACTATCCACACAACCTCTTACGGGATAACATTTATTGATTGCTTGGACAATGTTCAAAGTGCTTTAAAAACCTATGGATATATTCTCGTGCTATAGTGATTAATTGATTGACTGATCGGACGGCTGATTGAACTGACCGTCATGAGGCAGTATTTTCCTCTCAAAGCCCACAGCCTGTAAGAATTCCTCTGCTCCTATCAGAGCGGACACTCTGTCCTGGAAAGCCTTGTTGCTTGCTCGGATCTTACGGTACTTCTCCTCCCCTGGATTCAGGCACACATTATCTAGATATCTGTAACCAACAATAGTAAAATGAATAGGTCGATACTTTTCAGAAGCATATCTCTAACAGACATAATACAAACAAACAGACATTTCTCACTGTCACGTATATTGCATTAAAAATAGTATTTGATGCTGGTCAAAATGAGTACCTTGAAAACTTTATAGACAAACAATCTTGCATTAGTTCCAGAAGATAAAAGAAAATTATCAAGACCTATTCAAATTTGTTGGCTAACTGCTAATTCCTAATTCAGGACACAGAGAGAGACAGAGAGAAAAAAAAATAAAAATCTTGAATGTTACATATTAAGATCAGGATGAAATTTCATATGACCTAGAATAGAAAACTTTCTGAAGATAGATCCATTTCAACATACCGCCCCCTCCCTCCTCAAAAGATATATGAGTCATTGCCAGAATAAAATTATTATTCATCATGTTTTATGACACAGTTTTCCACACTTGTATATTGCATCGACCCCCAAACTGATCATGTCTTTATCCTTGTTGAGTGTGGATATCATTTTATGAAAATTATTCTGCATGATTTATGCACTGAAAATTGCCAACTTCCACTATTGCACAAAATATAAATACCCACATGTACATACAGGGTTGATATTTTGTGCTGCATAATCAAATGTATCTACCAGTAATCACTTTGGCAAATGATAGATCAACTCACTTGCATATTGTATCCACCCCTAATTTGACCTTGTCTTTGTCTTTGTTGAGTGTGTATACCATGGTAGCTGCTGCCGAAGGTGGGTCCTCGGCCAATTGCTGAAAATGTAACAAAAAACAATGAAAATTTGTTAATACAGCATATACATGTCCCTACACTGGCATAATTTGCCTAATAATAAGGGTCAGTTTTTCCAAAATCTTGAGATAATGTTATAAAATGTGCTTCTGTATCGACTTTTGACAGCACATTAAAGTGGAAAAGCATATGGTAGTTAAATTTTGCCCCTGAAGCACAGAGTCCCTCAAAAAACAATGCAGTCAGTGAGTTATTATACTCAAAACTATTTCACTGAAAATACTGAACGAAATAAACAAGTCCAGTTTGAGTTCAATTGTAGCCCGTGAAAATCAATACCATTTCCCCTAATAACTGCATACTGCCTACAGATTTTTACACACTAAAATGAAATGGTACTTACGGAATATAAATGAGTGAATGAATCTTGCCAAAATGTGATGGAGACTTCAATAGACATGCATCTTCGTAAAAAACAGTCAGAGATGCTACTCACCATGAGAAGACATTCTGTCAGATGAGCTTCTACTTCTGGTTTCTTTAATCTCTGTGAGCACCTACACCTGAAGGTAACACCGTAAACCAGCAGAGCAGCCTGATTGTCACTATATTCGGGATTAGCTGTTGCCCCACCCTAAAAAAGAAAATATGAAATAGAAGTTACCAACAGATACCATCCAGTTTAGGAGCTTCATAATGTATACGACATTGAAAACATATAACACAAATACAACATAGAATATCAATAACCAGAAACAAAATGGAAACATTGCTAATCACTAATAAATCTGTAATTCCAATATCTTCCTAAATCCCAATATTTTGATTAATGTACATATTAATTCAGATTTTTACCTGTGCTTGCGATAATTGCTTTTGTATAGCTTCATTTTCTCTTTGTGTTCTTGCTGCAAAAAAATAAAGAAAAACAAGACAAATAGGAAGCTTTAAAAACTTTTCAAGGAAATAAATAGATACCGGTAAATATTGGTTACAATTTACATACATGTATTCTAAGAATGTTCTACACTAATTTTAAATTATTACCAAAAACTTATAACCAATCTCCAGGAAAAAGAAATTCTATATATAATTGAACATGGTTGGAAAATAAAAACAACACTGATTATAAAAATAACTGATTTAAATCATGATTTCTTTTTAAAAATTAGTTATGTAAAATGATTTTAAATATTAAAAATGGAAGAGTTTGATTTAAATTGCTAATTTGAATCAATATCCATGAATTTATCAGTCAATGTATACAACATGATATTATCAATCATTGAATCAACTAATTCATCAACCTACCAAAATGACCAATCAGTACCATACCTTGTGCCTTGACTGAAGCTGATCCTGGTCTTGATGCACTAGGACCTGGATCCAGCCTACCGAGTGCTGCTTGGCCAGCCATCTGAGAGCTGGTACTAGGCTCCATCCTCGGTGCAGCTGGTCTGGGCTGGCCAGATCTGCTCAAATGATAAACAACACAGTAGCCAGGAATCACATTTGCATTTAATACCATAATCGCATTGCATGTTTGAAGAATTAAAAGCTTGGAGCAATTTTCACCAGACTTTATTTCATCCAACATGCACTGAAAATGTAACATTAGTGAGCGGCGGTTTATTTTTTATAATCATTAACAAAGTTAGAGTTATACCCTATTTCATTTCATTATAATTTAAAGGTAATGTAAATGGTTATATTATATTATATTACTCCTCAACCAATATATGGTAATGGTGAAAATACATGATTTGCTGTCCTATACTGCTCTACTACCATGTAAAACAATAGGTACATGCATTTACTGTCTCTCAGTGCAAGAGGGCAGCATAAAGCCAGCTCACATTATGTCTTGCAGCTAAGCAGGAAAAAAAAATCACCAGAAGCATAATTTTCACAGGAGGCACAATTTTAAGCTTCACATGTCAAATTGTCATGAATATATTGAATAGCTGATCACCAAAGAAGAGAGGGTATTCCAGACACTGTGCTGGTAGTCTGGGAGCCTGTCCCGAAATAGTCACCCTGTTTTACATATGAGATTTGACCCCTTAAAGTTACTTAGACTATCCATGTCATTCACAAAAAGCTTATCAGCTCGAACGAAGCCGCCAGGTTTGGCCCCCCGGGGCCCCCCAAAAGGGCCCTAAAGTAGGGTCGATTTCAACCCATCTAACATATGCGCCAAACTTTGTCAGAAGGAAGGTGTATGACTATACATTACCAAAACACAAAAACTGACAAAATTTTCAGTCGGGATGGGTTGTCAGACCGCCCCTAAATATTTGGGGAAATTTTTCACCCTTAAGGCCCATGGACCAAATTTTGTCAGAAGGAAGAGGTATGGATGTACATTACAAAAATATTTAAAAATGACAAGAAATTTCCATCGGGAAGGGAGTGTAACACGCCCCTGCAAAAACACCAAAGTGCCCCTAAGCCCAGCTTTGCTGCCCAAAATGCTCTGAATGTAGAGAAAACCCCTTTTTTATTGCATTATAATCTTAATAACTCCAATGCGTGTACTTCAATTCAGGTCAAATTTACATAGTACAATCTTGAGTTTTGCCGGCATCGCCAATATCCTCCCCGTGTTGTAGTGCACCGATTCAAATGACTCGAAATCACTAGTGCGCAATCGCTAGGACCGTACTACCGATAGTTTCCCCCACTCTTCACGTAGTACTTCACGTAGAAACTATAAAATCGGCAGTACCAGTGATGGTGCACTAGTGAATTTGAGTCGTTTGAATCGGCACTACAACACGGGGAAAATTACTCGTCAAATCGTGGATATCCCTGGAGTTTACACTTATAGAGAGTGTAATTGAACTTGTAATAGCTCTTTTAATTATACAATCAAACCTGCTTTAGCGACCACCTGTATAGAAAGACCACCTGTCTATAAAGACCACAATTTTTGTTTCCCTTGAACAACGTTTCTCATTGGAATGTGTATTAAAGGAACCTGTTCATAAAGACCACCTGCTCATAAAGACCGCTTTTCTTGTCTCCCTTGAGTGGTCTTTATAGACAGGTTTCACTGTAGAAGTAATACTTGAAGCCCATTATTTGAATATAGTATAATGACATGGAACCTTTAGCATACAGAGCATAATATTTTTCGGTGATAGGTACCCTTTAAATGGGAATGGATAATACTTGCCCACTGAATTATTTGTTTACTTCTCTTCCTGTTATCATATTTCATAAAACATTAAGCCCGTATGGCTAAGCTGTTCCACCAGCTGAATTGTTTCCCTCCGGAAATAACAATTTTAAAGATAGATCTATATTTATGGAATATGGACGGCACCGAGATCCTTATAAAGTATCTCCCAAGACTTGCTCCCAACCATCTGAGAATCATTCCCCAACCGTATGCACCAAATGGAGGGGTCCAAAGGAATCAAAGAAAACATCCCCAAATACTTACTTAGCGTATCATATTATAGGATTTTCTGTATGATGGGGGGACCTAAAGCTACGCAGTTTGATTCCAGCGGCTAAAAAGTTACTCTTTCGGGTGATTTATGCCAATTTCTTTTATATATATCTTGGTTCTACATTACGACGGACAAATATTAATAACATTAATTTTCAAGTCAATGTTGATACCCACGTCGAATTTGGTTGACAAAATGAAAGGGTCCTAAAAGCTGCGCAGTGCGCACACATAATAATTATGAAGGCAAATCTTAATTTTGAAGCTGACTGATGTGAATTTCACCCCGATTTTCAAATAGTGATAATGTCACAAAAAATAAAAGAAATTTACTCATTCTTTTTGGCTAACGTAAATGATAATCTCATTGCTTAGTCACACAGCAGGAATTTAGCGCATTGAACGCGTCGCATTGCGCGTATTTGCGGGGTAGGCAATCCAGGGTTTTAGCGGTCTAAATTAGGGTGCGTAGCTTACAGGACCTTTGCAGCTTTAGGACCCCTGACCATAACTTTACATGTATAAGTGGGTCGGTCCTACACCGAAAAATCAGTCTATTTCGTTCGGGAATATGCTCCGCTGAGACTGCAACTGCACGTCTGGCTTCACGGAATTCCTCTCCGTCATAGATCAGTCTGCCCTAAGCACTCCCATTGGGGTCTTGCATTACATGTATGTGCTTACCTATGACTGGGAACTGGCTGGGACCGCGCTCACTGTTAGTACATGGGTCAATCCACGTCAAATCAACCAATGCTTGTCACCCGACCCCCTTCGATTTTCTTGAAACTCGCACCAAATGTTCCTCGGAGTGTCTGACGGAAAACCCCAAAATATTTTGCCCAAAGGTCAAGTGGTTGCTAAGATACAGCCTCGCATAGCAACCAATGCGCGTTCCAAGAAATGAGTTTTATGAAAATGATGGTTTTTAATTGACCATTGAAGCCAGTATTTTTATCCAGTACAGCTCATTATCTGTATATTGGAAGAACTTTATGCTCTTTAAAAGAAAAATCAATTGGGACGCAAAACTGACCTTTCGTTTTTGCGTACGAGGTCACCGAACATGGTGACGAATTTCATTTTTAAAATTTTTGATGTATGTTTAGAGCCTCATATCTCTAATACTGTATGAGATCAGGAACTAGAATTTTGTACAGTTAAAGACTTTGACTTGGGCAATAAGCAAAAAAAAAATCAGCGGAATTGGGCGAGCCGTTTTTGTGAAGGGCGCCCTCAAATTTGGAAAAAATGAAAAATGTTCCAAGTTCAAGGTCACAGATGACCCTTCGTCCCATCTAGGAATACCATGAAATTTTCTGTATTAATAGACATTTACCAATATTATCGGGGGTTACCAAAGAAATTTTGGTACCGAAAGGTTTAATGGCTAATTTTCACCACCGAAATTGGTCGTAAACGATGAAAATGGGATTCGGGGGACATTTAACATGACGACAGTTTCAAAATGGAGAGCCCTAGCCCTTTCATATTTGCTGTAGTAATAGTCTGTAATACATATTTTAATAAAATGTACCACAAGACCGCCTATTTGCATGATTTTGGCCTCGAAATTTGATCCAAAATGTGATAAAAACAGTTGTCTTGCCATTTCCCGTGTGTCTTTGTGTGTGAACGAGAATTTTAGAAGGCATTTAATTAAGCAATATTTCAAGAACTATGACAAATTACAATGTACCATATTCAAATCATATAGTATCTATGCTTTTCTTTCAGATTTGGTATGTTTCTTTGATCACCTCTTAATGACTTGACCTTGAAATGCTTCTAAAAATAGCCATAAACATAGGATACGTGTACACAGTGCATCTTTCGGTACCATAATGAGTAAGTGATATTTTTACAAAAACAGAAGCTCTTCAAGGTGTAACTTTGCATATTGGACGTCTTTAATATGTGCTTTGATAATATGTAACATTCATATCATTTCTCTTAACAATGACCTTGAACCAATGACCACGAAAATCATGATAAACACTATACCGGACTATATAATGACAGATAATGAGCTGTACTGGATAAAAATTCTGGCTTCAATGGTCAATTAAAAAACCATCATTTTCATAAAACTCATTTCTTGGAACGCGCATTGGTTGATATGCGAGGCTGTATCTTAGCAACCACTTGACCTTGGGGCAAAATATTTTGGGGTTTTCCGTCAGACATTCCGAGGAACATTTGGTGCGAGTTTTAAAAAAATTGAAGGGGGTCGGGTGACAAATTGTCAAAAAATTGGTTGATTTGACGTGGATTGACCCACATGTATATTCTGTTCGCCCGACAGATTCACTTGCGATAACCCCGTTGACATGGAAAAACAGGGTAAAATTTCGGTATATCTGGGATTATTTCAAAACTCTATATTCTATATGTATCATGATATTTTGTCTATTTTGTTTTCATTTCCGACTTTTATTTTGTAGGAAAGCGTTGGGGTGAGGTACCTCACCCTTTTTACATAGTGCTTAAGGCAGGCCGAGCGGAGATATACTCGACTACGTCTACGCCTACGGTGACTATTTCCGACTTTTATTTTGCAGAAAAGCGTTGGGGTGAGGTACCTCACCCTTTTTGCATAGTGCTTAAGGCAGGCCGTAGACATAGTCGAGTACCTCGGCTCGGCCTGCCTTAAGCACTGTGCCTATAATTAGTCTATGGGAGGCTTCCGTCTCTCTTGGAGCAGAGCCTCAAAAGTCCAAATATGTTATAAAACGTCTCCAAACAGATTTTTCTGTCTAGGTCAGTCTAGACATATTACGGGCTTGATGTTTTATGAAATATGACTTTGTCCTTGTTCTTTTTATGAAATATGACTTTGTCAGTTTGTTGAGTTTGTTTAATTATTAAAGTTATTGGGGAACCTTGTTTTAACAAGCTGTGCTTTTCCTGACCTTAGCCTTAGGTTCTCCCATGATAGTACATGTATTGTCTTATTCAGTTATTGATAGTTTTGACTTTTGATACTGCTTTTTTTCTCTTGACTAAGTCTAATCTGTAAATGTAATGTAAAAGTCACTAAAACTAATCACTATTAATCCGAGTAGGCTAATCTAGTTAATCATAATGTCAGACATGTAAATTTTCACTTTTGATTACATTGGAATTGTTTTTGATTATGATATCTGTATTCGAAATTTTGAACGATGTATACTTTTCAATTGCAATGTTCATGGCAGATTTCTACAGTATTATGAAATAAATCCATTCATTCATTCATTCACATTTCATATTCACCAACGTTAGGTCAGTCCCACAAATGCCAAACCGTGTTTGCAGCTAAATTGTTTTCCAAATGTAATTCATACCTGGGTTGTGGCGTGCTTTCACTCAATTTCACTCCATGGCCAGCCTTTTTAAATTTGATATCCGTTTTCTTCTTGTCAAAGAATTTTCCTAACTTATCCATTTTGTAGAATTTTTAAAATAGCAGCGAAGAGTCTTGGACGATTTTAACCAAACAAACCCCTTTTCATAATAAACAGCGCCATCATTTGGGCAGAAACTAGTGAAAATCTGGGCGTTGTGGCGTGCGCCTGTAATCCAGCTACCAGTGGAAGTTATAAACTGATTCAGCGGACCTAGGTTCGAGACTGAGTCACGTCTTTCGGATGGTGACGTTAAACTTAAAGGTCGGTCCCAGACGTAAATAATCATATCTGATTGATACACGTCTGTAAAAACCCAATTACACACACACAATTCTTGAGAAAATTTATTTAATAGCAATTTACATCTGTCCATTTCGGATTACTAGAACATACATCTTCCCTAATAATAGACCTGTGCAGGCGTTCATTATTTGGCGAAGATCCTGAGAAGTGAACAAGGGGGACATAGATATTCATTTCTCCTCTTTTTGAAGAGGGGCATGACATATGATCACCTGCTGCTTTTACGCCGGAGCGGAACTTTATTTATCATCATCTTCATCGTCATCATCATAATTCGATATGAAACTAATAAGTACTAAACAACTAATATATGTAAAACAGAAATATAATTAGAGATGGGCCATAAAATTGGTCTTTGATATGCATTTGTTTTCATTATCTGCACCGGGGCCTGTGGGTTCGACCTCCCCCCCCCCCCTAAATATAGCACTGAATCATCATGGAAGATGTATAGATATATATTGTTTGTTTGTTGTTGGGGGGGGGAGGGGGGGGGGGGTGCTGAGGGGGTGGGGATAATAATCATTATACTGCGGTTAATTCTCCTTCACTTTCTACATTTGTTTTATATATATATATATATATATATATATATATATATATATATATATATATACATGTAATTTATTGTCCTTATCAGAGAAACGAATAGACAGTTACTATAGGAATAACATAATTTTCAACTTATGGGTTATGAAGCCAAACGTGACTGATTAGAGATGGTGAATAATAACCATAATATGTAAATCTGATTGCATGATTTTTGTATTTAATGATGAGTGAAAACGGAATAGATGAACGTGAACCGCTCCTATAGTGACAGTTGATTAGGCCTTCTAAGCGTTACTTCACTTTTGTTTTCTGGATTAATCTTCATGGACACTACAACTGAAAATTACAAACTAATTCGGACATCGGATTGATTTATCACCAATAGTATATTGCCACTGAAGGGTGGTTCTGAAAAAATAAAATAAAACTTATACCATCCAGGTGTGAAAACACAATCGTTTAAGGTAAAATGCAATGAAACCTGAAATTGACTCAGTTAAAATTTGCTGGTATTTTTGTATTCACCATTATGACTGATATTTCCTCTTATAGTACATGTAACTATCATTAAGGATCAGTGGGCGTTGATGTAGGCCCATATAGTGAATGAGTTTAAAAGAGTATAACTGAGCTCGTGACATGTCATTCAATTTTCAAAGCGAGAGTTTGGCCTTGAAACTGTGACTGGTATTGGTCTCCAATTCTGCCTTGGCATCTCCAGAGTACATTTTCCAGGTACGAGCTATAACATATAATTTTCTTATGCATGCAGTATATGATGGTAAATTCAAAACTCTGCTGGCCATATGATTTGAAAACGTACTTGAAATAAATAACGCGGTATGATATGTACAAATATCGTTTTCAAACTTATACCAACGGTGGAATTATTATCGTTATTTTTTTTTACTATTGCCATGTAATTGCACAAACTTTCGTCGGTAGGCCCTCTTTTTTAATATTCGATTATGTAGTTACAACGAACTGCATGAATTCCGACTCTCCAAAGCCAAGGTATTACCACATGTTGGTCATAGTCATTTATTTTGTGAAAGCGTTATTTTCTCTGGTGCATTTGTAAGGTCTAAATCTAAGATCAAATCGTCAATATTATAAGTTTTGCACCAATGACCAGTTTTATTTGTTCCAAGTTTTTTTATGTTCCTGGCGTTCCAAAAACAAGCTCCGCTTTTCGGGTATTTCCCTCCTTTCGAAATATACAGTGCGTATCCCCCAAAAAGTACATGTATACCCAACTGTAGAAGCTTCTTATTAAATGGTTATACCCTCTATGAGCTTGAAACTAATTTTATAGTAAAGAGCAACTTATATTCTGTCTAATGCTACTTTATCCATTACCGTACTCCACGGATTGTCAAAATCCTCTTGTAATACCAAGTTTGGGTTGAAGCAAAGAAAGTGGTTCAAACCCAATTATGCATTTGTCTTTTCAATTTGAAAACAATTGCTCAGCTATTTCAATTGATTTTGTGCATTTTAACAGAAAAGGTGTTAATGTCAATTACTTAAACTTTATAAAAGGCTTATACAAATAAAATTTATAGCCATGATGACTCAATCTGGGCTTCTTTCGCATCCCTTGTTTTAAGGTAGGCCTATGCCTTTTTATTGAGTCATTCAAAATGGACAATTTATTTGGAAAGCTAACTTCTTTCATGAAAGTCTACTTTGATAATTCGCAACACGTGTATCTTCCGTGTATTTTCTGTGACGGTTCACAACCCCCCCCCCCCCCCAAAAAAAAGTGAAACTTAGCATTTTAGAGCATTTAAGAACCTGAAGCATGGTATACACCAGGGCATTGTCAATTTTACTCATTATTTTTTCAGTGTTCAAAATTTCCGGGGGGGGGGGGGGGGGGACAAGGGGGAAACCTTGAATGTTTGTTCCCCGTCCCCCTGAATTGCTGACCCTGCAATGAGCCAGTAAGGCATTTACATTGTCTACTCTACTGCACAGGGGATTTTCTGCCTTAATAATACTTACGTTGTACAGATCTCAAGCAATATTGTACAATTTAGAATACTATAGTATACGAGAAAATTTCCCAATTTGAATAGTGAAAGTTTGCATTTTAGAGCACTTGAGGGTCTGAATAGGGTGATGCAGCCTTTACTCATTATTTAACTATACAAGTTTTTCTCAGTCTTCAAAATTTCCTGGGGGTGGCTATCCCCCGAAAAATTCCCCCCCCCCCCCCCATCGCTGCACCTGCTTATCATACAACCTTTAGAGTGTGGTGTGAATTACTCTGTACATGTTTACTTTACCTTGGACATTGTTTTCCTTCTTTTTCAAAGAGTAAAATCCAGAAGAAACTTCACCCACTACATTATGGCATCCAAGAAGATGATTGTTTCCATGCTGCTCTGCTGCCTGTTCGTGTGCGTCATGTCTCGGTTCAACAATGGTCCCTATGAGGACAGGTATCCAGGCGATGATCGCCAAGGAGCTGAAAACGGTAAGTCACAGACAAATCATTTTCAGTGTTATGGAATTCTCTTCTTCAAGATGCAAATTCTGAGTTTGTTGGGCTTTGTCCCCCCCCCCCACCCCCCCCCCCCCCCAAAAAAAAAAAAAAAAAAAAAAATAATAATAATAATAAAATAAATAAATACATAAATAAATTAAAAAAAAAAAAATCAGAGTACTTAATGAAGACCGATTAGTTTTATGCATTGTTTTGTCTGTATACTCTTAATCCACTAAGACTATTCACTGTTTCGGTCTATTTCGATGCCCAGCAATACATTAATTTTGACAAGCATTTTCGATCCGTTTTATTACGCAGGTACAGTTTTTATATTATGATAATAAGATTTTATGCATTGTTTACTTGTTTATACACTAATATTTCGTCTATTCAGTCTCACGCAATAAAGTTTACAATTCTCTTTAGATACGTTTTATGATATAATAACTGTTTTGATAATAATAGATTAAAATACCTCCATATGAAAGTGTAATTCTATTTCTGTGACATATTTCCTGCTTTGTAGCTGAAGATCCATATTCTCCTGCGGAAGCTTCAAAGGCGTTGTGTTTCCGAATGAACCTGCCCCCATCAATCTGCAGACCTCAATAACCGACGGGTTCGACATGTCAACGAAATGAATGAAAAAAAATAAACAAAGAACCTTCTTACCACAATTTGATCAAGTGGTCAGTTGTCAATAATTGGTCATAAGTTTGCAATTTTATGCGGATTTTTTTTTTCAGAAAGATATTGTCATCATTACCTCATGAACGTTGTTTCTAGATTTTGGAATGCGTCTGTGATGTTACTTTTGCATTATCTTTAGAAATTCCTAAAAAGTGGCGTACCCTATAGGCCCAGATATGGTCACCGGTCTTACATAATTATGAATGAATCAATGCCGTTTATAATTGGGAAGGGTGCACTGTATGGGAAGGCGTCATATCACCTTATTTTAACATTCCTTTCCCCCTCTCCCGCTCCTTTTCTTCCCTCCCCCCCCCCCCCCCCGCGCCATTTGACAGTAATGGGGGAGGGGGCGGCACATACTCCCGTGTCGTGTCCCCTGTTGTCATAATTATTATTATTATTACTACCATTATTATTATTATTATTATTATTATTATTATTATCATCATCATCATCATCATTATTATCATTATTATTACCTTGGAGAGAATTATTTTTATTGGCTATGTTATGCAGAAATAATTTGTCTTTAAAGAAAAAAATGTCAACATATTATTTACGAGTGTATTCCCATAATGCATTACTAAAAAGCTTCAGAATAATTAAAGAAATTGTGTTATTGAATTCTATGGAAAAAAAAAGAAAAACAAATTTGCTGTTTACAAAGAAAGAGAGGGAGAGAGGGGATAAAGAGAAAAAAGAGAGGAGAGAGAGTGAGAAAAAGGAGAGGGAGAGAAAGAAAGAAAGAAAGAAAGAGAGGGGGAGAAAGAGTGCGAGGGAGATAACATTTCCATGTACGTCATTGCAATTCTATAATTCTCAGCACCTTGCCTTGAGCAACGCGGTGGATAATGAGCGCTGTAGAAGTATCCATTATTATTACCATTAGTATTATCAATAATGCTTGTTTTGATGATGCTTATTTTGATATTTGATTATGTTTATGACAGTGTCAGTGAAGGTCACAGGACCAAAAGCTAGAATTATTGATATTTTGTTACTCCTGTAATAAAATGTAGCCCTTGAACTGAGAGATATGGCTATTCGATGGACAACTGTTGGGCATATCACAACTGGTGAAAAAATCAAAAGATTCATTTTTTCTCTATTAACGGGATATAACATCTGGTGTAAAGGGCTGGTCACGTGTCCAATAACGATAACTAAAACGAGATTTGCAATTAAAGGTACACCCTACTATATGGCGTGTGCGTGTGAGTATGCATCATAGGATATGCACGCTCGAGACTGTTAATAGGGACTTTTAGAAGCAGTGGACTAGTACTTCGTCCCAGTCGACTAATTCGCGCATGTCAACGTCGTCGACTGCCCATGTTGACTACAGTTCTGATCATTTTAGATTTCACTCGACGTGTCCGTACCGTCGACGTCAACCGGAAGTACACACTCAACGGATGAGCATAATAGTTGAGCTGTTCTGATGACGTCATATACGTGAACCTCGTCGAAGATTTCGGAGCACGGCAAAAACGAAGTGAACACGTTCTCGATTTTGCAAATCAGGGAGGAGGACAGGGAGAGGGCGAGTGGCGCATGCGCAATGGCGTAGAATGATGTCCTTGCGTACCAGTCGACTAAGTGGACGTGCAATTCTAAAAGTCCCTATTATTAGGACAGCTCTAGAGTGTACCTTTAAGGGCTGATCACATTTGTCCAATAACGATGACGATTACGAGATTTTCAATTAAAGGTATACACCCTACTATATGGCGTGTGCGTGTGAGTATGGTCGTGTCAGTTACAGTAGGGACAGCTCTAAGGTGTACCTTGATGAAAACTATCATCCTTATCCGACAAATGACATGACCAGCCCTATAAGCAGTAAGCTCTGTTAAGCCTTGTTCACATTCGACGCGTTAAACAACCTCAAAATAACCATTAGACATAAAAAAGGTTAAAATTGACATATTGCACCCATCTTATAACATACTGATAAGTTGGTAGGGGTATTTGAGCACAGCTAACCCCCCCCCCCCCCCCCCCCCCCACTTCACCGCCTGCCTTTTATTTTATACACGGCCTACGGGGAATTTAAAAAAAAAAATCTGCTGCAGTGTAGACGGGGGGGGGGGGGGGGCAAATAGAGGCTGTCCCTCCAATATGGACGTTACAGTAGGACAATAGGCAAGATTACCCTTCTCAAGCCTTGTTTTAATCCTACAGATTCAGAACTTGCTGTTTTCCTCAAAACTTGCTTGTATGGTTTTGCACGTTCTGAAAAAGAACTCTTTATGTGTACAATTAATCCTTACTGTCCTGAGTTTTCCTATAAATACTTCTTTTCAGCACCGGGGGGGGGGGGGGGGGGAGCTTTGATATATTATGGATCAATCATTCTATTTATTTTTTAGCATTTCTTCCAGGATTTTAATCTCACATTCAAGTACCATATACGGTATTTTCAAACGAATTTATTATCTTGTCGTCACGGTTAGCTCATTCAAATTCACTTGCGGTGTCAGTTTTCTCCTATTTCATAAAGTATATTAATGACAAATGCTCTATACATAATTATATTTAGCACTATTCCATGAAAATATAAGAGCTTGCTCATTACCAGTAAAACTTTTAACGATTGTTCCGCTAAAGCCGACATCCACAACGCTTTCAATAATTAATTTTCATGCTCATGGAAGCAATTGTTATAACGACTGTATACTTGCTATATACGCTTTCCTGGGGGCGCTTTATCAAGTGTCTTGTTAGTGATTTTTACCAGCAAATTTGCTCTCAGCCAATTAGATGCAAGGATTTTATTAGCTTATAACAGTACTGCAACCTGTCGTTGATGACAAGTTTTATGAAACAGGGCCTTGGGCTCAATGCGACTGCGATACCTTTCCATTGACCTTTCTCATGAATACCAATCACTTTCAGAATATTGGGCATGAGCGTCAGAAACAAACAATCATAAAAATTAAGAAAAAAAATGAAACCCATGCATGCGATATTTTCTACCTCTTTTCGTAGGGAGAAAGCAAAATAAAAAAATAATCATTATATATAATCATAAATTTCATAAATTAGAAGTGCGGTTGGTGCTTAAAAGTGCAGCCGATGATAATTATTATCAGTTGTTAAAGAGAAAGGAATAAAATTGGTGCCTTTTTTGAGCAGTAATATCATCTGTTGAAGACATGAAGTTCAATTGAATTTTGATAGGAGCTTCATGTCATCTTTGCCCTATGTATTGGAGTTCTGAATTTCTCAAAGGAAACATTTTACAGCCTAAAAGCAAAGGAACTGGGTAACAGTTTGACATTCCTCATTTAATTTTGTGTTTTACTGGATTATTATACAACGCTTTGATTTGAATAGAACAAAAAGACTTTGCATATCAGTTTGAATGAACTCAGAATAGTAGATCATCTGGATTTTGGAATAGATTACATTACGTCATGGCTATCCTCAATGGGACCAATATCTCTGTAGCATTTCGTTCTAATTCTCCAGCTTACAATGCAGTACTTATAACATTCAGCATTCTCCTCATCTTCACTGTTGCCGTTGGAAATTTTCTGGTACTTGCAACTTTCCTGAAGACAGATAGTCTCCGAAAGCCCACGTACTATCTCCTGTCAAGTTTGGCTTTTGTAGATTTTCTGACTGGTTTGATTGCCATCCCTATGGAAACTTACAGGAGGGTTGTCCTGACAGAAGTAACATGTATTGACCTTACCCTATACATGAATGGAGTATCATATACTTTTGCCACATGCTCTTTGTGCCATTTATTCTTAGTCACATTGGATCGTTATATAGCGGTTAACAAACCTCTTCGTTATGAGACTCTTGTCACTTCGAAGAGAATCGCCATTGTAATCGCTGTCGGCTGGGGCAGTGGCACGGGATTACTTGTGATTCTTGCATTCGTAGTCCACACAATCCCAACACCGATGTCACCCTACTGCGTTGAAACCAACACTTACAGTTACACCTACCTTTTTAGAATTGGTAACTTATGGGGAATAACGGCATTTGTGTTACTACAAATCGCCTTGATCACTTTGAACGCGAGTATTCTCCGGACAGCTATGCGACATGCGCGTAGAATCGCGCAGATGGAACAGGCGGTAGGAGGTCAAAATGGTACCGGTTCTCGTGTGAAGGCGGCAAAGACCATGACGCTCATTACCGTAGGGTTTTTTATCTGTTATATGCCCATAAATGTTTACTTCTTCACTCTCTTTATCGATACCAAGGGTTCTCTGCTTAGTCGGCCATTTGAAGACATCGCAGGCTCCCTATTTTTCTGCAACTCTGCCATTAATCCAATTGTATACTGCTATCGTGATCGTACATTCCGCGAGAATGCGCTGAAATATTTTAAGGACAAAGCTGCCTGGAAAAATCTTTGTTCTGCTAAATCCACTTTTGTTCAAGTGTAGGAATGAAAGACAAGCATGTTATCAAATTTTTATTTTTTAATTTATATATACATAAAAATAAATGGATGCAAAGTCAAGAGAGCAGCCCAGCAAAATTATTATTTTGCAAACTGATTTTTATTGATTTCATATTTTATATCAGTAGTTTGAAAGGTTATTGGCAGTTTACATGAAATGTTATGTTATCGAGCATTTGCCTGTAGATATTATGCCACCAAGGGTCGGGTTCAGGAGCGGTGATTTCTTTTCACGGTCGGGGGGGGGGGGGGGGGGTAGCGGTGGGGTGGAGTGGGACGAGACTAGGATGGGACGATACTCCCAGATAAATTTCGGGGGGGGGGGACACGTCTCCCCCTTCCCCCGGGATCGCCATCCCTGGTCAGGTTGTAGTATTTTGTTTTTTGTTGTTGTAATGTTCATTTTTTATAATCCGTGACGCTGTGCTCATCTCAATGTTTGTGATGTCACTGTTTGGTTTGGAGATATGTTTGTAGTAATTTCATCTCTATGAATTTCATAGTGTTCTTGCTGAACTAATCTAGAATACAATTAGTAACCTATAAAAGAACTTTTATTATTTCAAAAGAGGCATACGAGATACCAGTGTTGTAGTGCTTTGATGCTCGGCTTTGGCCTTAAGGCGCCTTAAGGCCTGTTTTTTCAATGCCTTGGCCTTGGACTTGGATGTCTTGTCCTTGGCCTTGAGGGTTCCAAGCCTTGACAATCTCAAAAATATTCAAGGCATTTTCAAGGTATATGGAACTTTGCTATTTTTGCAAGGTAACTTTTTTGAAATACTTTGGTTATTTTGTGCAGTAACACTCTATCATGTAGCTAATACAAGATCTACATATTAGGTAATCATAACAGATGGGAAATAAATTCACAACTTTTGAGATTTATGATAGAATGATGATGATGATTCTAATGATGAAAATAACAGTTATAATTATGATGATAATAATTATAATGATAATAATAATATCTACAATAATAATGATAATACTGATGATAGTAATAATAACAATAACATTAATAAGAATAATAGTAATGATGATGATGACTATATAGATGAAGAAGATAATATCTTATAATATAATACACTAAGGATTTCGGGCTCTTTTTTTTTGGTTCAAATAGGCTCCTCCCCTGGCCCTTTCGGTCCCCGCCTTTTGGTACCCACGGGTGGGGAAGGGTTCTTAGGGTGGTGGGAGGCACTTCTTGAGGGCTGACGTCCCGTCCATATTTCATAAATTCATTTTTAAACATTGAATTTCCGCAGGGAGTAGGCCTAATAATTCCACCAACCCATCAAGCGGGTTTGTAGCTTCAGGCCCAGCCAACCCATATACCTTTCCCTGTGAAGGGGAGCTATGCCAAAGAACAGCATGGCCATATATCCGCATGGCTTCAGTGTACAGTACAGTATTATACACACGTGTTAGATCGTTCGCACGTACGTGTACAGGTCATCATACAGGTATAGAGTTACATCATTTGAAGCTTCATGGTCACACACACACAGTTTAGTGTGTATGTTTCACGACGTTCGCTACCGGTAATTCGACACTTTATCAGAAACTCTGATAAGAAGAAAATTCCTTCGAAAATATTTCCATAATGATTATGATTCTGAATACGTATAATGATATTAATCCCTTCTCCCCTCGCCCTGGGGGTGATGGGATCACAATGCTAAAAATCATTCATGTTGTTATTTATACTCGTGTTAATGCATTATAACAGTGATCCATGTATGTATGTTTGGTTTTTAAATAAAGTTCATTCATTCATTCATTCATTCATTCACAATGGAATGGGGGAGCTGGAGGGTAGTAGGGGGAAGTCAATCCGTCGGTCCTCCCAAAACCCATATAAGGGGGCCATAATCCCCCTGAAAATAAAATGACAAATTCATTTTTTCTCATTATTGCATCCTTTACAGGGGACGTACCGCTAATAAGCCAGTTCGGTGTTAGCGCATGGTACTGAGATTGTACAAATGACCCCAAATATCCACAGATATTTTAGACATGGAGGGTCCCTTTATGTGCACTTCAGAAAAATAACTCTGGGAGTGATAGAGGTGCCTCATGAATAGCTTTTGTTTCCCCCTTTAAAAAGAATACTTCCACCTGGATATCATGGAAGTGCATAATTGAATAATGATTACATGACATTCATGAGCACATATCGAATATTAGTGTCAGTGGGTTTTAGAATTTGGTACAGATGACCTTTATCTGCTCATGCTCAGATTGCATCCCCGAAGTGGCTTATTATGGATGTTACTCTGAGTATTAATAAACCACAGAAACATGGCAAGATCAAATCGCTCCCTCTAGGTCTATGCATGGATATTCTACTCGAACATTACTATATCCATATCATCAATTTTCATCAAGATTAAAAGGAATTTTCTTCAGAACTCATGCAAGCTTTGGATAAATAAGACATATTCACATGATCAGGGGCGGATCCAGAATTTAGTATAAGGCGGGGAAAACAAGTGCAGGTTTGTCAACTTTTGGAAAAGGCAGACCTGGGGGGGGGGGGTGGCGAGAATTTTTTTTTTCGTCAGACCTAGAAAATTCGCTCAGGAGGGGGTGGTTATGGGGGTCCCTCCATAATTCTCTGACAAGCAAAAAAAAGAAGGTTTCATTCTAAAAGGGGGCGGGGGCACAATCAACAAAAGGGCGGATCGTCTATGGTCAAAATGCATACTTTCCTGCCATTGAACCAATGGACATGTTGTAAATACTTCTCGGTAAAAATAACTTTACCCGACTTTTTTATTTATTCACTTGATTATTGTAACAAATATACGGTACGGTGATTAATCATAAACACAGCTAGCGCCCGTGGATGTCCACGGGCTGCTTCTGCTAGTATGATAATGATAACAGTAGAACCGTATAAAATACAGGAGCAGATTTGAACGAATGTACTGGCATTTCTTGTCTTTCTGTGAACAAGTTTGAACGAAATATTGTAAAAGTTAGTGAATTTGGTCAAAGGCTTCTGCTATATTATTAATTCCATTGTCATATGAAAAAATGGGGGGGGGGGGCACTCGTTTTCGAGCCATCCGAAGGTTCGTTTTTCCGAAGATTCGTATTTCTGAAGGTTCATAATTCCGAAACACAAATTTCCCATGCCTGGATGTTCATATTTCCGAAAATGAAAAAGAGTTCATAATTCCGAACATTTGTTGCATTATTCCGAAGGTTCGTTTATCGGAAAGTTCATTATTCCGAAATTAAAAAAAAAGAGTTCATAATTCCGAAGGTTCGTATTTCCGAAAATGAAAAAGGGTTCATAATTCCGAGAATGAAATAGGGTTCGTAATTCAGAAAATGAAATAGGGTTCATAATTCCGAAAATGAAATACGGATCGTAATTCCGAAATGAAATGGGGTTCGTAATTCCGATAATGAAATAGGGTTTATATTTCCGAAAATGAAATAAGGTACCTAAAAAGAAGGGAGGGGGAGGGGGCAAAACGACTGAGCCCCCCATCCTCTCCATATATCAAGGGTCCCAAAAAAGGGAGAGAGATAAAAGAGGGGGGAAAAAAACAATTACAGAATAAGAACCAGTGAATTATCTGGCGGCTGCCGGATCCATTCTATTTTTCCTCATGTTATTCTATGTTTTTATCCTTCTTTCATTTCCTCTTTCTATCTTTTCTTTGTTTTCCTCTTCTGTCTTCTTCTTTTTCTATCTTTCCTTATGTTATTCTTTGTTTTTTATGCTTCTTTCATTTCCTCTTTCTATCTACAACATAACAAAAGGAAAAATAGAATTATCTGGCGGCCGCCAGATAATTCTATATTTCCTTATAGATGTATTATGTTATTTTCCTTCTATCTTCTTCACTTTCTATCTTCATTATGCTATTCTTTAAGTTTCTGCTATCTTCTTCTCTTTCTATCTTTCCTTATGTTATTTTTTCTTATTCTATAATTTTCTCTCTCTATATTCATTATGTTAAAAATAGGAAACAATAGGATAAAAACAAAGGAAAACAAAAGGAAAGAGAGGAAGATAGAAGGATAAATACAAAGAATAACTTATGTTATTCTTTTATTCTATAATTCTATATTTCTTTATCTTCTTCACTTTCTATCTTGCCTTATGTTATTCTTTGTTTTACTCTTTTATCTTTGCCTTCTATCTTTCCTTATGTTATTCTTTTTTATTCTATTTTCTCTCTATATATTCATTATGTTAAAAATAGGATGTGATAAAACAAAGAATATCAAAAGTAAAGATAGAAAGAGAGGAAGATAGGATAAAAGCAAAGAAAAAACATAAGTAAAAGTTAGAAAGAGAAGATAATGGAACGAAAATAACATAACATTGACGGCCGCTAGATAAATATTTGGCGCCCGCCAGATAATTACCTATTTTCCCCTATGTCATGTTGTTTTCCTTCCATCATCTTTTCTCTCTAACTTTCCTTATGTTATTCTTTGCTTTTATCCTTCTATCTTCCCCTCTTTCTATCTTTCATTTTGTTAGTCTTTGTTTTATCTTATCGTTTCCTATTTGTAACATAATGAAGATAGAAAGAGGAATTGAAAGAAGGATAAATACGAAGAATAATATACGGAAGGATAGAAGGGAAGGAAAAAAGAATAAAACATAGAATAACATAAAGAAAGGTGGAAAGTGAAGAAGATAGAAGGAAAACAACATAATATAAGGAAAGAGAGAATTTTCTGGCGGCCGCCTGATAATTTTATCTTTCCTTATGTTATGTTGTAGATAGAAAGAGGAAATGAAAGAAGGATAAAAACAAAGAATAACATAAGGAAAGATGGAATTATCCGGGGGCCGCCAGATAATTCACTGGGTCTTATTCTGTAATAGCTTTCTTTTCTATTTTATCTCAGTCTCAGTCATTTTGGTCCCTTCCCTCCTTTTTAGGTTCCTTATTTTCATTTTCGGAATTATGAACCCTGTTTCATTTTCGGAATTACGCACCCTATTTCATTTTCGGGAATACGAACCTTTGGAATTACGGACCTTCGGAGTAACGAGCTTTCGGAATTACGATCCTTCGGAATAACAAACCTATCGGAATTATGATAGGTTTAAAGTAGAACTTTAATGATTTTAAATATTGGCTTAATACTTATTATTGCATAGATGGCATATATTAAACAAGGTTATCCAAATTCAACGCTTGGAAACATTTGAAGTAATGATTATTATCAATTATAAAACGGTAAAATACAGCCCCCGATATAGCAGCTGAAGAGCTCCTCGAACGCTGCTGAGATATGTGACGACACACCCTGGACCAGTCCTGTCTTAGCAGACGATGTCCCATAACATCTTACACATTTTTCAGAGCCTATTTTGTCATCTCCTCTTCACTTATTTCTCTTCCTTCACTAGCGTCAGTCTTAATGTTAGTCTGTTGCCTCACTCTTAACTTCGTGTATGGTATTATTTTGATGAAAAATGCAGCGTTAAAAAAATAAAGGAATCAGTCACTTGTAAACAAAATAAGACGCCATTGTATTTTCAGCTGCTTGCACCGGGGCATGTTCGGCGTTTCAAGAGGGAACGAATACCATCCTGCTATTATTCGGAGGGCTTTTCAATTTGAAAGTGGGGTTTATTTCATTGATCATTGACCCTTCTCCTGTGTATTTACAATCAAACGGTTTTAGCTATCAGAATCAGTTTCACTTTCCCTTTATAATGGTTTATAATAAGGTCATGTTTAAATACACCAAACTCTTTATAATTTGATAAATAATTGCATTGCAATTACGTTCATTCATTATAGGACGTCGTCTGCTTAAGCAGGATCGATCCCGAGTGTGACGACATCAAAACATCGCTATATTTCTGGCGAATCCTCGGACATTCCAGATGCTGAGAAGAGCTTTTATTTGTGTTGTTTTTATAATCATCAGATACGCAGTTGACATAAAACTTATACGATTGCCATCTGTAAGCTTCCCCGTTTCTAGTGATACATTAATTGCCATATTTGTGATTTTCTTTGAATATCTACTTTAAGAAGGGCGATAAATCAGAGATTAGTAACTATCGACCCATCTCTCTTTTACCCTCCTTTTCAAAATTATTAGAAAGGGTAATATACGTTATAATGATTTCCTTTCTGAAGAAATGTAACATCTTTTCCAGCTCCCAGTTTGGATTCAGGGAACAGCATAGCATTGTCCACGCGTTGATGTCTTTTGCCGAGAAGGTCGCCAACGCAATAGATAAATCCTCACATACAATTGGCATCTTCCTGGACCTCTCTAAGGCCTTCGATACCATCAATCACAATATTTTGCTCTATAAAATTTCACACTATGGTGTACGTGGGAAGGCCATAGAGTGGTTCAGGAGTTATCTTTCAAACAGAAAACAATACGTTTTTTTAAATGAACATTCATCAGATTTTCGTCATATCACTTGTGGCGTCCCACAAGGAAGTTTATACTTACTTAATACTCATCAGACTTTCCTGAACAAGGTCTCTTTATCACAAAAGAAAGCAATTTGTATTATAGGTAATTCTCCAATACGATCTCATACTAATCCTTTATTTCTGGATAACAAAATCTTAAAAATAAGGGATTTGTATTAATTTCAATTAGGTCAATTTATGTATAAATATGTTAACAACATATTACCAGATGCATTTCTTGATATGTTCGTTAAAAATGATTTAATTCACAAATATCGTACAAGGCAATCGGATAAGTTCCATCTACCCCTACTTAGGTCATGTTTCGCACAAAATACAGTTATATTTGAAGGCCCTAAGTATTGGAATGCACTACCCAATGAACTGAAGACTGCCCCATCCCTTAACATTTTCAAGAAAAGATTAAAAGATTTCTTGCATGGTTCATACAACACCTAACTCTAGTGCATTATCCTCTTTGTCTTCCATCCCATTCAATTCCGTTCTCACTCCATTTAATCTTTTATTTGCCTCGCCTTAAACTCGTAATATTTATTTGGTCATGGAATTTGTGCGCTATCTTGTGCGCTATCTTCTATCTCCTTGGTCTCTCATTGTGAATGTCTGGTACTGTGTGTTGCTCTTTAATGTTCTATGTTGGCTTTCCTTGAGTATACTTCAATAGCAATTACCAATTATGTTATACTCTCTTGAGAACTCTTTCTTTTTTTTTCTCGCTTCATGAAAATTTTCAACAAAGATTGGTAATATTTTTCCCTTGTTTTTTTTAAACATGCATTACAATAATGTTCAATCTCGGGGGTCCACAGTTTACAAGCTTTGCTTTTCAAGTGGACTCCTCCATTTTCAATGTTTACTTTGTTCAATGAAAATGTACCTTTAGTGCCTTATTCAATGTCATTGATTTTATAGTCACACAAGATTTTATTCTTTTGAATTGTACATGGATATTATAATTGTATTATTTACTGAATATTGATTTGTATTGATTTGTATTGTTGCTGGAAATGGAAATAAACTAAACTGAAACTGAAACTATGAACCTGCGGAAATACGAACTTTCGGAAAAACGACATGTAACCCCCCAAAAATGGTACTATATTAAATGTATTTGCCTACACCTGTTTTTGTGCGCTTTGTTTGGCAGGGGGCCACTTGAATGGGGGGGGGGGGGGCAAAAAAGAAAGAGGAAAGGTAGAAAAGGAAGAAAAAACTATGATTATACTGTGGATTATATACGCCCCAGTACGCAGGGTAAATTGCTAAAGAGCATTATGAGCTTGGGAGCATGAGTACTATTTAGGGTAATGAAATGCTATTGATTTTCTAAAGCGTGATGGCTATGCTCCCTCACATAATGTTGCTTCAGGATCTTGTAATTTCACATCCAAATATATAATTAAGATATATTTTAGAAATGGCTCCTTAAAGGGTTCAAAATCCAAAAAAGAAGAACAGGAAGAAAAAAGAAATCTACTCATCGGTTGCCTTGCTCTCTCGCTTTTAAAGTTACATACCATATATTTTTATATTTTTTCATTTATTTATTAATTATTTATTTTCATTTTTTTTTGTGGGGAGGGGGGGGGGGGAGGGGGAGGGAGAGGGCAATTTCATTGTTTGCTCTGAGCTCCATAATCCTAAGATACACCACTAGAGCAGTAGTCGCTATGCAACGTTGAATGAGATTTCACATTCATTACCTTGGCTAGAGGCCTAAATTTGTGAATTGGGCCCGACAGAAAAGGGGAATTATGAGTTTGAGAGCAGTGACAAATCTCCTGTTAAATTTATAATTAAATGCATGTACCGTGCCTTACATGACTTATTAGCCAAATTGAAGCACCCAATCAAGCTTTGTTTAAGATAAAGTCCACAATTTAGTGAAGAGCACTATTAAAGTAGCTATTAAAAGAAAATCACAAATATGGCAATTAATGTATCACTAGAAACTGGGAAGCTTACAGATGGCAATCGTATAAGTTTTATGTCAACTGCGTATCTGATGATTATAAAAAAAACATAAATAAAAGCTCTTCTCAGCATCTGGAATATCCGAGGATTCGCCAGAAATATAGCGATGTTTTGATGTCGTCACACTCGGGATCGATCCTGCTTAAGCAGACGACGTCCTATAATGAATGAACGTAATTGCAATGCAATTATTTATCAAATTATAAAGAGTTTGGTATATTTAACATGACCTTATTTCACACCATTCTAAAAGGGAAAGTGAAACTGATTCTGATAACTCAAACCGTTTGATTGTAAATACACAGGAGAAGGGTCAATGATCAATGAAATAAACCCCATTTTCAAATTGAAAAGCCCTCCGAATAATATCACAGATTGTATTCGTTCCCTCTTGAAACGCCGCGAACATGCCCCGGTGCAAGCAGCTGAAAATACAATGACGTCTTATTTTGTTTACAAGTGACTGATTCCTTTATTTTTTTAACGCTGCATTTTTCATCAAAATAATACCATACACGAAGTTAAGAGTGAGGCAACAGACTAACATTAAGCTGACGCTAGTCAAGTAAGAGAAATAAGTGAAGAGGAGATGACAAAACAGGCACTGAAAAATGTGTAAGATGCTATCGGACATCGTCTGCTTAGACAGGACTGGTCCTTCGTGTGTCGTCACACATCTCAGCAGCGTTCAAGGAGCTCTTCAGCTGCTATATCGGGGGCTGTATTTTACCGTTTTATAATTGATAATAATCATTACTTCAAATGTTTCCAAGCGTTGAATTTGGATAACCTTGTTTAATTTATGCCATCTATGCAATAATAAGTATTAAGCCAACATTTAAAATCATTAAAGTTCTACTTTAAAAAAAAGTCCCTATTTATAACATTAGCTAGCTCACTTCACTTGCTCGCAAATACATATAACTAGTTATTACCAGTTATTTATGCCCAGGTGCCTTTTTATTGTAGGTGCCCCATTTTCAAAAAGGTGTCTTTTTGCAATGACCCCCCCCCCCTGAAAAATGTTCAGCAAGCCCTGCTGTCATTTTGGTTCTTGAAGGAAATGCCTACTTTTTTGGGTGTGTGTGTGTGTGTGCGCGCGCGAACCTCCATCTTTGTATGTTCCATTGTCTCCTCCTTTCTTCATTAATGCCTTGGCCTTGAGGTTTCAAGCCTTGGCCTTAGCCTTGAGAGTCAATGCCTTGGCCTTGAGGGTTTGCGCCTTGACTACAACACTGCGAGATATATATGTGACGAATACACTATTATGACCTCCATAGCCAAAGTGAGTGAGTCAGATACCCCATTTACACTGAGTTTCAGAGGCGCTCTAATCGCAGTATTAAAATTGAAAAAGGCCTAAATTTTTAAATCTATTTATTATTTATTTAATTGTCATAATTTTTTAAAATTATATATTCATTTTTATTTATTTATTCATTATTTTTTTTATTTTTCATTTTTTAAAAATTATTTTTATTATTATTAATATTATTATTTTATTTATTTATTAATTCATTTATTTATATTTATTTATTTATTTATTTATTTATTTATTATTATTTTTTTTTTTTTTAGGAGGGGGGGGGGGTTCTAAATATAGGGTACTTTTGAAACGTTTTAGGTCTTGACCAGAAACCCCCAAACGCCGCCATTAAATGTTGCGGAGTGTTTAGGCTTCTTTAGTTTTGTTACCCATAAACCAGAAATCGTATACTCCTTCCGAGTTGGGATCCGAATGCGTAGTGCGCGATCACATGGTAACTGCATAAGTGTTACACGTACATGTACTGTACCTTGGGTGGTCAAAAGAGTGGTATAAAATGATTTATACCAGTTTAAGTCAGGGTATTGTTTTTATTTTTTTTATTTATGTTTTTATTGTAAAATCAAAAGAAATCGTAATATCTACAAATAATTTACATAATTAGAAACAAAACAAAATAAAACGTAAGCAATATAATAAAATAATTGGTACAAAATAAAACAATAAAATGGCAGAAAATTGAAGGCATTACAAAATAAATATTATTCAAGAACGAAGCTCCAAGACAAAAAAAGTGAACCCGAGCAACCAGAGTACAAAAGGTGTACTGGAATTCCCAATGCACATATTTTCAGAGTTCCAACCGCGTGGTTAGGATTTCATTTTAGCGCGAAAGATAACGGTTTGTAGCACCTTTTTTTAGGAAAGTTAGTTCGACGTAAGCCCTGACTGCTTTTCAGTTATTTGGACACAATACTGCACTGTATGTAACAGGGGTGGGCGCAGGGAAGGGGGGGGGGGCAGTTTCCCTTCCCGCACGAAGCGCGAAAGCTTTGACGTTTTAGCACATTTTGCGAGATAACGGCTCGTAGCACCTTCTTAGGCTTTTTCCTCTCACTTCCTCCCGCTTTTTCGCTCTCGCTTTTTGCTGTTTTTTAAGTTGGCGGTTTTTTTGCTTTATTTGTTGTTGTTGTTGGTGGGATTTTTGTTGGGGGCACCCCCTGGCTACGCGCCTTATAGAGAATTAAGAAAGAAATGAAAGTGCCACAAATTTTATGATAGGCAAAGCTCTGACGGCGTTTTGCAAGCTCACCCTCATGAAAGATTTTTTAGAATTGAAATGCTGTTCTGATGAGAATTTTATGAATGCGACAAGTAAGGGAACGAATCTCGCACTGTTTCTAATCTGTAGGCTACATTGTCTTTCAAACTGAAAATGGGTAAATTCATTCGATTTACTACAGGTACTAAAGGTACCCCTGTTAATGATTAAAACAATTTTGGGATTATGCTCTTCATTTGATAGGATATGTTCAATTTATTTTATTTCATTTTATTACTGAACTAAAAACATTGAGCAAGGCAGTCTGCAGAATGATAATTTTCTGTTTTACATTAAATGTAACTTATAAAACTCAACATTTCAAAAAGTACTAGGGGAAAAAAATTAATGATTATATGAAATGATGCCATGATGGGTTTGCCATATCAATTAGGAATAGTGATTACATTTTAGGGATGTAAAACCAGTCTTAAGAAATGTCTTCATGAAGTTAATCTGTTTTCTTTAGAATTTGCGGATTTAACAAATGTGGAACGGAACTCGATTTAGCAAGTTATGGAAAAATATTTCTTGCATACTGATGTAATATTACAAAAGATTTACTTTTGCTTTGAAGTGATTAAAATATATTTTATTGCAACTACACAATTAATATAAAGTATGTCATATTCACAGACTGCCCCCTGCCCCCCCCCCCCCCCCGCTGTTTTCCCCAGTAGTCTTTACTCCATTATACAGTGCGTCCCAGAAAAAAAACGAAACCCTATAACCAAACTATAGGTTATACGGTTATAATAATTGGTTTCCTACAAAGTTGAAGTAATATGCTTTCATGTGATGGCATCCATCCATACACGCTTCACTGATTACTGTTGTTTTGAAAATGGCATGTCAAAACCCACTTGTGCCAGATTTTAGTAAAACTGTGGGATCACATCGAAACGTGCATGGTCAGATGAAAATGTTAACCTTTTGTAAACATAAAAGAGAAGTGAGGCAGCATGTTTGGAATTGAATTCATATTGTGATTCATGGACAACCACGTCCAGGTGGTGTGATAAGGTTGCTTAACCTTTTGTCAGTCCGAATTTATGAATTATGGATTAAGTTGAGACATCATGCCAATGCAAAGGTGAATTTATTCACAGATGAATAATACAGGGTTATCTTTCGTTTATGCAAATATGACTGCTCCTGAGGGTTTAAGCCAATGCATTGCTATAAGTTACATAGGCAGCAACATGGTGCAACTAACCGAGCAACGAGTGTTTGTGGTAACTAAATACCACGAAACCGGGAGTATCCGGGCCACTCAGGAAGCAATTAGTGATGCCTTCCCAGATAGATGCGCCGTCCAAATCAACCATTTGGCTCAGTGTCAAAAAATATCAAGACCATGGGACTAGTCTCAATCGAAATAAGGGCCAGTCTAGTAGGAGAAGGGCGGTGCGAACTGCTGGCAACAGTGCTGGTACAGTTGCCGTTGTCTCCGACAGCACCCAAGGGGAACAAGTTCTAGAAGGAATACTCTTGGATTATCCCACTTATCCTTTAGCCGCATAACGAGGTTAGACCTACACTTTCACCCATATCTTATGTGCATACGCCACAAACTCCGTATACCTACTGACTTTGGGAGAAGGCAGGCATTCGCTGAGTGGCTAGTAGCCCGATGTCAGAGGGACGGAAGGTTTCTCGAGTCTTGCTATTGGTGATGAGGCCGCATTCGCTATGAACGGAAAAGTGAACAACCACAATATTGTTGAATATGCACCTGCAGGACACCCCCAGTTTTCAATTTCGAAACAAACATGAGTCGTGAGAAAGTAACAGTATGGATACTCGTGTGGAAACGGTGTATAATCATCGGACCTTTGTCTTTTGAAAGAACTGTCAATGGTCAAACATACTCAGACATGATAAACCAAGAAGCCGTGCCACAACTGCAATATCATTTCAAAAGACAAGAAAACGGTGTTTCCGACATTTGTGGTGGGCACAGAATGGTGCGCCTGCCCACCGACTTGTCGAGGGCAGGAATCGCCTCCAGGAACTTTTCAGGGACAGAGTGGTTGCAGTGAATGGCCTGCTAGATCCCCAGATCTAACTCTTTGTGATTATTTCTTGTGGGGGCACTTAATGAGCAACGTTTTCACCATTCCACCGGAAAACACTCATGACTTGTGAGCCCGAATTCAACAAGAGGTTGATCTCCCTGCAATAATGACCCTGCAAAATTTTCTCTCCTATGTTTTAAATTTGTTACATTTTGTATCTGACTACGTTTTGATGTGATTTCTATGTTTCCCCCAATCTGGCACAAGGGGGTTTTGACGTGCCATTTTCAAAACAATAGTACTCAGTGATGCGTGTATGGATGGATGCCGTCAAGGTATCAAATGAAAGCATATTACTTCAACTTTGTAGGAAACTAATTATTGTAATCGTATAACCTATAGTTTGGTCAAATTAATCCTTTGTTTTATGGTTTCGTTTTTTCTGGGACGCACTGTATTACCTGTATTATAGTTACTGCTTCTTCCAACTGACTCTTTCTCGTATTTTGTATAAACAAGCCTTCTCTAAATGTACATTTGCTTGTTTTCCATATATCTGTTATGCTACATGAATATTGTACTTAATTGTACTTAATTTGCCACCTTATTCCGTCCCACCTTCCCTTCTATGTCTCAGTCGACTCACCGAATTGCCAATTTGAGATTCGCATAGATGTAGTGATCTCATTTTGCAAGCATCCATGACTTTCTTATTCCTTGTCCGATTTCTTCAAAATTTCACCATCCTGTTTTTCTTAGTTGCTGCTTTCATACAAATCATCTTATTATCATGGTTGGATTTTACCAGTTGCATTTTTTTTTGTAGAGACGGCCTACCTCGTAATGATTTATTATTTTCTCTCATAAAGAAAATTGAACATAATTTGAAACATTTCAGATAATATAACAAATAATCTTCACATAAATCTAACTGCTATATAACTTGAGTTTCACATTTCAAAAAATAATACAAATTAACTTTCATGCAAAATATATTTGCGAATAGAAATACAAATAGAAATACAATAGAAATTTCGAGAAGAATGATATTCATATATTTTAAGTTTACACCTTTCATTACAAAAAAAAAACTAACAAAAAATAAAAATGACAATTGAAATGTATTTTCACATAAACAAATCGCAAATATAGTCTTTAAAAAAAATTAGGTCCTATATAAAAAAATAGCAAATTAATTTTAACATGGTAATGATGATTATCGGTCATAATAGTTTTAAACAGGCAATGAAAGTTTTTGCTCCATGAGTAGTGCATGGCGCGTGAGGAGGGATCCCTCCAAAACAGCTCAAGTTATCGAAGCAAGGTGGAATGAACCCGGCGTCACTGGCTGTTGTCCGTGTTTTCTCAATGTTACCCTCCTTGTTTCGTCCTGTGTGTACTAAGGAGTGTGTTTGTGGATTTGTGTATGTGAAAGAGAGGGAAAGAGAGAAAGAAAGAGGGGAGAGAGAAAGAGAGAGAGAGAGAGAGAGTTGGGGAGGGAGGAGGGGAGCGGGGGCGGCGGCAAACAGAGGCCGTCCCTCCAATTATTGACGATAGGCAAGATTACCCTTCTCAAGCATTGTTTTAATTCGTTTTATTGTTTTGCACGTTCTGAAATAGGACTCTTCATGACTTGTGTACAATTAATTTTATTGTCATGGGTATTCCTATAGGCCTAATAAATCCTCAATTAATAATGTGTAAGTTAATCTTATCGAAATACTTCTTTTCAGCACGGGGGGGGGGGGGGGGGGGGGGACTTTGATATATTATTGATCCATCATTCTATTTATTTTTTAGCATTCCTTCCAGGATTTTAATCTCACATTCAAGTACCATATACGGTATTTTCAAACGAATTTATTATCTTGTCACGGTTAGCTCATTCAAATTCACTTGCGTTGTCAGTTTTCTCCTATTTCATAAAGCATATTAATGACAAATGCTCTATACATAATTATATTTATCACTATTCCATGAAAATATAATAGCTTGCTTATTACCAGTAAAACTTTTAACGATTGTTCCGCTAAAACCGACATCCACAACGCTTTCAATAATTAATTTTCATGCTTATTTGAAGCCATTGTTGTAACGACTGTATACTTGCTACGCTTTCCTGGGGGCGCTTTATCAAGTGTCTTTGTCAGTGATTTTTACCGGCAAATTCGCTCTCAGATGCAAGGATTTCATTAGCTTATAACAGTATTGCAACCTGTCGTTGATGACAAGTTTTATGAAACAGGGCCCTGGGCTCAATGCGACTGTAATACCTTTCCATTGATCTTTCTCATGAATACCAATCACTTTCAGAACATTGGGCATGAGCGTCAGAAACAAACAAAACAATCGGTCTAAAAATGAAGGAGAAAAAAAAAGGAAACCCATGCATGCGATATTTTCTACCTCTTTTCGTATAGGGAAAAAGCAAAATCAAAAAAATAATCATTACATATAATCAATAAACATTAATATTTCATAAAGTAGAAGTCGAACGTCACTGAAATATTTTCTTGTTTTTCAGAAGGTCCAAAAGTGCCGGCAGTGCGGTTGGTGCTTAAAAGTGCAGCCGATGATAATTATTATCAGTTGTTAAAGAGAAAGCAATAAACTTGGTGCCTTTTTTGAGCAGTAATATCAGCTTTTGAAGACATGACATTCAACTGAATTTTGAAAGGAGCTTCATGTCATTTTTGCCCTATGTATTGGACTTCTGAATTTCTCAAAGGAAATATTTTACGGCCTAAAGCAAAAGGAACTGTTTAACAGTGTGACATTCCTCATTTAATTGTTTTACTGGATTATATACAACGCTTTGATTTGAACAGAACAAAAGGACTTTGCGTATCACTTTGAATGAACTCAGAATAGTAGATCAACTGGATTTTGGAATAGATTACATTACGTCATGGCTATCCTCAATGGGACCAATATCTCTGTAGCATTTCGTTCTAATTCTCCAGCTTACAATGCAATACTTGTAACATTCAGCATTCTCCTCATCTTCACTGTTGTCGTTGGAAATTTTCTGGTACTTGCAACTTTCCTGAAGACAGATTGTCTCCGAAAGCCCACATACTATCTCCTGTCAAGTTTGGCTTTTGTAGATTTTCTGACTGGTTTGATTGCCATCCCTGTGGAAACTTACAGGAGGGTTGTCCTGACAGAAGTAACTTGCATTTACCATCACCAATATATGAATGCAGTTTCAGGTACTCTTGCCACAGGCTCTTTGTGTCATTTATTCATGGTCACAGGGGATCGTTATATAGCGGTTAACAAACCTCTACTTTATGAGACTCTTGTCACCTCGAAGAGAATCGCCATTGTAATTGTTGTCGGCTGGGGCAGTGGCACGGGGTTACTTGTGATTCTTGCAATCGTAGTCCACACAATCCCAAAACCGGTATCGCCCTATTGCGATGAAACCAACACCTACACCTACCTTTTTAGAATAGGTACCTTATTCGGGGTAACAGCACTTGTGTTACTACAAATCGCCTTGATCACTTTGAACGCGAGTATTCTCCGGACAGCTATGCGACATGCGCGTAGAATCGCGCAGATGGAACAGGCGGTAGGAGGTCAAAATGGTACCGGTTCTCGGGTGAAGGCGGCAAAGACCATGACGCTCATTACCGTAGGGTTTCTTATCTGTTATATGCCCGCAACTGTTTACTTCTTCTTTCTCGGGATCGACACCAAGGGTTCTCTGTATAGTCGGCCATTTCAAGACATCGCAAGCTACATAGTTTTCTGCAACTCTGCCATCAATCCAATTGTATACTGCTATCGTGATCGTACATTCCGCGAGAACGCGCTCAAATATTTTAAGGACAAAGCTGCCTGGAAAAATCTTTGTTCTGCTAAATCCACTTTTCTTCATGTGTAGGAATGAAATTGGAAGAAAGACGAGTATTTGGAGTCTCCAAATCATTTATACATAAAAAGAAATGGATGCAAATTACAGATCTTCTGGAGCTATCACGTCAAGAGAGCAGTTTAGCAAAATGAATATTTTGCAAACTGATTTTTATTGATTTCATATTTTATATCAGTAGTTTGAAAGGTTACATGAAATGTTATGTTATCGAGCATTATTTTGCTTGTAGATATTGTGCCATTTGTAGATATTAGCGCATCCCCACATGGTAAATAAAAAAATGTTTTTTACTCGGTGAATACAATATTAATCTATTAAAGTATGATGCAGAAACATTTGTACAAACTTTTATGAATGTACTATACTCACTGCTGGTTTACTTTCATTAATTACTAAGCCAGCTAGAATCTCCGGCAATTCGGCTACTCTCATTGATAACGTATTTACAAATGCTCGTTGCACCATTTCTTCCGGTATAATTCTTTCCGATTTGTCAGACCATTTTCCTATTTTCTCGCATTTTGAAATTAAAAACAACCCCGCACTGAATACAGACACTATTAATAGCCAATGTGACTTTTTATCAAAATAATATGAATCTTTTCAGAAGAGCTTGGAAATGTTGATTGGTCTGTAATTTACAGTACCGGTATACATAATGCTTGTGAAGCCTTCGATTCTTTTATGAATCTTGTTTCTTCTAAAATGAATAGTTGTTTCCCGGCAATACAAAAGAAGCGTTCTAACTATAAAAAGATTCCAAGATGCCCTTGGATCACTCCAGGCATTTTGCGCTCAATTAACAGGAAGAAAAATCTGTATCTATAAACAATTTCAAAACCATGTGATAAGAACAAAAAGAAGTATACTGATTACAAGAACCTACAGGTATACTTAGAAGATTAAAAAAATGTACTTTGTAACCAGTTTGACCTATACAAAACAGACGTACAAAATACTTCGAAATTATTAAGAATGTTTTACAAGGCGACCCAAAAAAGTGTTCGTTTCAAAAATAAGTTTAGAATGGGAAATTATTGACACCCTCAAAGATTGGCAAATGCATATAACGATTTCTTGCCGGTATTGTCACAAATCAGTATCATTCCTGACTTTTCTAATCATTTCACAGATTTCCTTAAGGATCCTAACTCAATATATTTTTCACATACAGACGAGACGGAGGTTGCAGGTATAATTCGTGAGTTAAAGAATAAACATAGTTCAGGGCATGATACCATTAGTAATGTTTTAATTTAAAAAAACTTTAAACGAAATTGTTTAACCTCTGACTTATATTTGCAATTTGTCCATCTTTACTGGAGTTGTCCCTAAAGCAATGGAATTAGCTCGAGTTATTCCTATTTTTAAAAAGGGACACAATATGATGTTAGAAAATTACCGACCAATATCGTTGTTAACATGTCTATCTAAAGTTTTGGAAAAATTGTTTTTGTACGTATATTTAAGTTTTTGAATACGCACGAATTATTATACCAGTTGCAATTTGGGTTTCGTGAAAAAAATTGTGATACACATGCATTATTGACAATGCTTAATAAGATTATTAGTGGGATTGACAGGTATGAACATACTGTTGGGGTGTTCCTGGACTTCTCCAAGG
The DNA here is from genome assembly GCA_025617745.1 of Heliocidaris erythrogramma. Classification (NCBI taxonomy): domain Eukaryota; kingdom Metazoa; phylum Echinodermata; class Echinoidea; order Camarodonta; family Echinometridae; genus Heliocidaris; species Heliocidaris erythrogramma. The sequence continues at coordinate 34,323,985 of CM046853.1, forward strand.
CTTTCGACACAATTAACCATGATATACTACTGTACAAACTCAGTTATTATGGAATCAGAGGAATAGCCTTGGAGTGGTTCAGGAACTACCTCCTCAATAGGCAACAGTATGTTTCTATTGCTAACATCGACTCTAACATTTAAAAAATGTAACATGTGGTGTCCCACAAGGTTCTATCTTGGGCCCGGCCGCTTCTTTTTCTTGTCTATATAAATGATTTTTGTAAATCCTCAGATGTTTTATCTTTTTTTTTTTGCAGATGACTCTAATATTTTCTTTTCCCACAAAGACCAAACGTTTTGATTGCCACAATCAACCAAGAATTAGAACGAGTTTCTGAATGGATTAAAGCCAACAAATTATCACTCAATCTACAAAAGACCAGTGGCGGATCTAGCCTGGTAAGACACAATACATTCTAGGGGTCCGCCATTGTGCACAAACAAAGCGGACCCCTAGAATGTATTGTGTCTTACCAGGCTAGATCCGCCACTGAAGACCAACCACATGGTCTTTAGTAATATCATAAATGAGCTTCCAGGTAATGTAGTTTTTGATCATACAAATATAAAGAGAGTTTTAAACACTAAATTTCTGGAAATCACCATTGACGATAAGCTATCATGGAAAGATCACATAGATAACGTTTGTAAAGTCGTTCTAGAAATATTGGTGTAATAAACAAGGTCAAATTTTACTTCCCAACTTGCATACTCTTAAATCTGTATTCCACACTGATTCTTCCACATTTAAACTATGGTATAGTATCATGGGGCAGTTGTGCCGACTATCAATTAAATTGAGTGTTACTTTTACCAAAAAAAAAGCGCTGCGTGTTATATGTCACTCGGATTACCGATCGCTCACCGATGCACTCTTTCATAAACATAACATACTAAAGATAAGCGATTTATATAGTTATAATCTTGGAATATTTATGTATAATCTAAATAGAAAGGAACTGCTCAATGTATTTTATTCAATATTTTCAAAGAATCTTAATATTCATCATTACCCTACTAGGTCTGCCGGGCTTTATATTTTACAAAGAACGAGAACATTGATTTCAAATAGAACGTTTATTATTTACTGGGTCAAAACTCTGGAACTCTCTTCCGGATCCAATCAGAAATAAAGCCACACATTTTAGTTTCAGTAGAGGGTTTAAAACACTTTTATTTCAAAATTACAATTCATCTATGAGTTAAAGTCACTCTTTCTTTTTTTTCTAGTGCAGTTTTGTCTTTGTTCTGTCTTGTTATTCTTGATTTCCCCCTTTTCCCTTTTCTTTCTTTCTTTGTCTTGTTTTGTCCTGTGTTGTCATGTCCTAGCTTTGTCCTGTTCTGTCTTGTCAGTATCTTGTTTTTCTTGACTTTTTTGTCTTCTTTCTCCTTCTTTCCCCCTGTTTCCCTTTTCTTTCTTTGTCTTGTTTTGTCCCGTTCTTGTGAGTCCTGTCTTGTCATTTGTTCTTTAGTGTAAAGCATCTTGCTATGAAAATTGTCATTATAGATACAGGATTCATGACTACTTGATTAATTATGTAATTATGAGACATATGCCAATATATATATATATATATATATATATATATATATATTTCAAATATGTATTTCACTTCCAATTTTCCATGTTATAAAAGATAATTATGTTAATGTTTCCAGTAGGTTCCTTTTTCATTTCATGATTTTGTACTTTGTAAATCATATTGTTTTGTATTTGGAAATGAAATGAAATAAACCTTGCATCAATCAATCATCAATCACCAGTGGTCAGGTTTTGCATTTTTCAATCTAAGAACTCTGCCGGATCCCTCAGTATATTAAGTTTATCATTGTGCGAGGTCGCATAGCGCGCGACCGAGGGAGAAAATTTTGCGCTTGGAACAGCTTTTTAGAACACTTTCAATCGGACACGTCCCCCCTCCCGTCCCTCGTGATCGCCGCCCCTGGTCAGGTTGCATATTTTTGCTGTTGTTGTAATGTTCATTTTTTTTAATCAGTGATGCTGTGCTTATCTCCATGTTTGTGATTTCACTGTTTGGTTTGGAGATGTAAGTGTTGTAATAATTTCATCGATGAATTTCACAGTGTTCTTGTTGAACTAATCTAGAGTACAAATACAATTAGTAGGCCTAACCTAGAAAAATAACTTTTATTATTTCAAAATAGGCATACGAGATAAATGTGACGAATACACTATTCTGACCTCCACAGCCAAAGTGAGAGAGTCAGATACCCCGCTGGGCACTGGCAGTTAAGGAGTTTCAGATGCGCCCTAATCCCAGTATGAAATTATGAAATTATAAAAAGGCTTGAATTTTTAAATTTTTATTATTTATTTTTTAAAATGTATTTATTGTTTAAAATCATTATTATTATTATTATTATTATTATTATTATTATTATTATTATTAATTCATTTTGGGCCATTTCACCGACTAGAAAACTCTGCAAAGGCCGTATTATCGATTTTACTATCTGCATGACTATTCAGACCCTCAATCAAAAATATTTTTCGTTTTTAAATGATTTGTCAAATGATATTACATTTTATTCTGAAATCAGATCGCAGACCGATTGTAAGGTGTGCGGTGGCCTTAAGTGTCACACGTACATTTATACATGTTCTGTACCTTGGGTGATTAAAAGAGTGGCATAAAATTATTTAGACCGGTTTCAGTCAGGGTGCTCTTAGAAGCTCCCTAAAATTATGGCAACTGGAAATTCGAAAAGCACATATTTTCATAGTTGCTTATCTTAGTCATTTCATCATAAAGTAAATTATCAACAATACATTCATCATTGTTTGCCTCTAACTTCGGACATGTAATGTTGTGATATCCCTTTTCTCCCATTTCATTAAGCAAATTGTAAGAGGTAAAATGGTAGTCATAATTATTAGTATTTTCTACATCACTTGTCACCCTCTCAGAAGGTCAATTTCCTATATTCAAAAAATGTTTATGAGGTACTGGTGGTCCTCTTGCATCCACTCCCTCTTAGCCAAGGCTTATTCCTTGGAAATGACTATCCTTTACATTCCACTTTATTCCAGACTTCCTCCCTTCCAATACAGTGGTAATCTTTGACACCAACTCCTTGTTCCCTTTACGAAGAAAGATTATGAGTCAGTCCTAGCATTTAACTAGGGAGTATATATAGTTGTGAAAATAAGAAATACGGTTCTTCTTCTTCTCAGTCCCACCATCCGGTGTGGACTTATTATACTCCTACCCAATGATGGCATAACTATAGGAGTTCAAAGCTATAACTGCTTTTGTATCATATTATTTTCATTTCATCAATTTGTTAATAAACAAAATCACCTCGAACATCGTCTTTGAGTTTTCTGTGTGATTTCGTTCTAGTTAACACTCAACATCCACGCTACTCATCCTCGCATACTACTAAATTATACAGAGTGTTGCAATATACATTATGATAAATGCTCTATACATAATTATATTTAGCACTATTCCATGAAAATATAAGAACTTGCTCATTACCAGTAAAGCTTTTAACGATTGTTCCGCTAAAGCCGACATCCACCACGCTTTCAATAATTAAATTTTCATATACTCATTTGAAACAATTGTAGTTTGATTACTTTACTTGCTACGCTTTTCTGGGCTCAATACCTTTCCATGAAAAACCAATTACAAACAAAACAATCAATTAAAGAAATGAAGACGAAGAAAAAAATGGAACCGAAGTATGATATTTTCCGGGTCTGCTCGCTATTTCTAAGGACTGCTATTCATAGAAGACCGCTATTCGTTTAACACGCGTTATGAATAGCGTTCCTTATGAATAGTTATGAATAGTGGTCCTTATGAATGGAGGTCCTTATGAATAGCAAGGTAATTTGTCTATGGTCTATGGTTATAGAAGGACCGCTATTCATACAAAACCGCTATTCATTTTATCACGGGTTATGCATAGCGGTCCTTATGAATAAGTGGTCCTTATGAATAGCGGTCCTTATGACTAGCGAGGTTACCCCACACTTTCTACCTCTTTTGATGGGGAAAAAGCAAAATTAATAAATAATCATAATCAATCAACCATTCTTTTTAAAAAAATTGGAGGTAATGCTCTTTGTTTGACAGGATTTTATTTCAGTTTATTATTGAATCAAAATCATTTAACAAGGCAGTCTGAAGAATTATAATGCTCTATTTATTTTAAAATCAACATTTCAAAAAGTACTAGGAAAAAAATATAAATAATTATATAAAAAGATGCCATGAGGGGTTTCTCATATCAATTGGGAATGGTGACTTTGTTTAATATAATTATAACACTACATCTTGTAAAACCAGTCTTAGGAAAAGTATTAATGAAGTTATGCTGTTTAACACAATCATTTGGAACGGAACTCAAATCAGCTAGTTACGGAAACATTATTTCTAGCAAAGTGATGTATTATTACAGTACACACGTTTCAGCTTTTGCTTTCAAGTGATTAAAAGAGGTTTTATGCATCTCCACATTGAAAATACTGTATACCGCCATTCTCTGTTTTGTGTTTCGTGTACATTAGTGTATGTTTATGCTTAATCCCCCACCCTCTGTTTTCCTTAGTAGTCTTTACTTCACTATATATATATATATACACCTGACCCTTACCTGAATTATACTGCTCCTTCCAACTGACTCTCTCTCTCATAACAAGCCTTCTCTAAAGGTACATTAATTTTTTAGGTTTCCATCTCTGTTATGCTACATGAACATTACATATTGCCACTTTATGTCATTCAACCCCACTCCCTCCCTCTCTCTCTCTCCCTCTCCCTCGATTGATCACTTTTCATCCTGCCCCCACCTCTCTCTCTCGCTCTTTCTTTAAATCATGCCTTATCTTATTCACTTACATTCGTTGTTATGGCCTGGGGAGCGTCTCACGAAACCGTTTGAGTACAAGTTCGCCGACGTCTCATAGGAACACGTGTATTTATTTAACACACGTTTCAGTGGGATGTCGGAGAACTTGTATGGCAGTTACGTGAAACGAGCTGCCCTGGGTTCATTGGTAGACCCAGAAAATCTTCAAAGTTGAAAACGAGTTTGTAGACGCGGGAAGACCCTGTTCCAAAATCTACACTCTCTGTATTTTACAAATGAGTCGTCTGTCATTGCGGGCGACAGGTTCTTCGAGAGCCCTGTATTGATCGAGTCATAGAGCGGCCAGTCTGGGAGGTTGTCACCGCTTTGATTTGGGTCTCTGTATGGAATGATGAAGATGATAATATTGATTATTAAACAAACCCAACAACAATAACAGCAACGAAAAAAACGAACGAAAATAAGTCAAGAATCTAATGATACTTAATCACATCCAGTACTAAGCATCCCAAGGAGAACTTTGACATCTCTACTTCGAGGATACCAATAATCCCTGTATAATAATGATTGTGCAAGTAGACACAAAATGACAAGTTAAGCCCCCGCACACTATACGACCGGTCTGCGATAGCATCTGATATAAACATTTGGACATGTAAAATATTTTTGATTATTAAGGTTCTAAATAGTCGTATAGATAGTAAAATCGAAATACCGCCTATTGCGAGCTTTCTCGTCGGAGGAAAGGCCAAATCGCCTCCGAGTCGTATAGTGACGTAAGAGCAATCTAGTCCTGTCTACGATTTTAAACTGATTTGGCCCTTATTCTGGGTATAAGGCTGACAGCGCACCATAATACTATGTTTAGTATTCATATTATTGTTCAGAACCTGAATCAGGTAGATTTTAGATTTTATTTATTCAAATGCCCATATAATGTTATTGCGATTTATCTCCAAAATCGGATCGTAGTCGAACGTATAGTGTGCGGCGGGTGGGCTTAAGAATACATGTATACTACAAGACGCAACCTCTTGATGTGTCGATGCGTTTGACAAGGAGTTATCACAGAGCTGTAATAAGCTCTTAATCTTACAGACCGCTAAAATCACTTGAAAAGTAATTTACGGTGATTTCAATCATCATTTTCTTTAAATAAAAATTATCAGAACAAGTTGGTTTTTTTTTAAAAGAGAGATGTGAAACATTCTGTGTACCCAGTAGATACAAAGTTGGTCCAATACTGGATGATACGTGACGTCATATCGACTTCTTCCGGGGTAAGGGTCCAGTTGAGATGCGGTAAGAAGTGTACCCCGAAGACAAAGAGGAGATTCTCACCATGGTTAACACGGGTCCATGTTAACGGACGCCAAAAAGATTCACTGGGTCTGGAAGTATAATAAGAAGAAGAAAAGAACATGGGGCTAGCTTGTTCAATTTCCTTGATGACGAAAGACATGTCTATCGAAAATAATTGGTTTAGATTCGTTTACTTGCTTGAAAGATAATTTCGGCAAACTTATCGGCAAATTGCGACGCCCCTAAATATTTTGCACTATGCATCAATATGCTGGAAAAATAAAGCCATTTGAACCGAAATTGAAATTGCGTGCTTTCCTATGCTGAAAATTTTTACCAACACTCCTTAAGAACACATCATTATATTTTCCGATGGATGTATCAACGTCAGAATATCAGTATGCAGTTTTCTATGTTTACCTGTGAGTCATGTGATACCGATAAACTTTCAAACCAGCATTAGCAGCGAAATCAGCCACATCAACGGTGGGACAGAACATGGTCATATCTCCCACAGCGTCATTGAGCATATCAAAAAAAAAGTCAAACTTTCCATCAGTCACACCTCCAATATTGCAGACTTCCTTTTCAGCACCGCCAACTTCATCGATGTCTTGATTTTCGCCAACGTCGTTTTCATTGTGGACACCGTAAATCTGATCAACGTCATCATGGTCATGTCCGTGATAGCCGTCTGTAGTTCCTGCATGGCCATTATTGTTCTTACAAATACTTTTGTCGTGTGACAAATTTTGGACTGTTCTATCACAGTACATACTTCTCTTATGAGAAGAAATGTCTCTATGCTCGTCAACACCGTAGACCAGTTCGACCAGGTCGAGAAGGACGGGATCATGCACGCCGATAGCGGCGGACAAGTAGTCTCTCATCTGTCGATGAGTGACGGTAGGTGTCGTGGTTGCCTCCGGAAAGAACTGCATCATCGACATCATCCCCTCGTCGACGTTCGCGCCAATGATGATGCTGACGTTGTTGTACAAGCCACTTCTGCCGATGACGTCAGGTGCATCGGGGATGGCTGTGTGATCGACGACGGGGAGGAATGCGATGTCGGCCGGTTCTCCTGTTTCAATTAAAACCTACGAATATCAAATTGAACACACCGCTGTCAAAATAGTTCTATGTTCTTGTTTTTTATATCGTTGGCTTATACTATTTATCAAAACTTGAGTTGTAGAATTATATAGCGTAGAAATTAATTAATTAATACTTGAATAGTATGCGAGTGCGAGTGAGATTTTTATTCAGATCGAAATTCCTATATCTCATACAAAAGTCACAATGGAGTTTTATATTTTGTGTATGGGATACTGACCATTATGGAACCTAAAAAATATAAAAATATATTACTCTGGATGAGTGCAGGTGATTTGTCCTCTTCTATGGTGATTATGGTGATACCATTTCTATCTTAATTATTGGCTATCTTAATCATTTCATCACAAAGTAGATTATCAACAATACATTCATCATTGTTTGCCTCTCACTTCGGACTGTACTGTTGAATATCTATACCAATCATCGTTTCCTTATCAGCAGGTCTTAAAAACTTATCCTCCTACTACCACATCTGAAGTTGAGTTGACGAGAAAATAAAATAACACGATAATTGAGGGATGTAATCAATTGGACTTACTTTTTGCTGCTTAGCAACGATGTCACCAGCGGGAACTTGCCCTAGACATTGTCTCAGTTGTGCAGATGAAGAAATCTCGCCGCACCCCATGATTCGACCCAGAGTCAGAGATCTGTTTCGTGCTGTTGCTAGATCAGGCGATCTTGCCCAAGATGAAGTCGCTGTCCCACTCTGTTTCACGAGAGAATAAGTTACAACATTCTATTTTAATTACTATATTATGTTTTAGCCGTTATCTTTTACTTGCATGATAATCCTCCAACACTGTTTTTAAAGGCTGTGACATGATTTAAGAGGCTGTAGTTCTCATGAGTGTTATCTAAATTTGGAAGAAAAACAAATATCCAAGACGAAGTGGTTTTTTGTTCACAGTTATCGGCCTGTTACAATAAGGTCTTCATAATTCCATTCTGCAATTCGTGAGTTTTCATGAATTTGATCTCCAAATGGTCTTTCCCAAAAAGTGAGAAACAATTTAACTCATTCCGGTTTAAACAGGAAATCTTCATGAGGCTGCATATACTTCACCCATGTACAACTGCCTAAATAGGAATCCTTTAAATTTCAATTCATTTGTATTGATAAGTTCTTCATGAACCAAAAAAGCATGTTTAGTTTTGTTTTCATGGCGATGACTATACCATACGTACCTGCATAATTGCACGATGAAAGAGTCCAGACGACATTGGCGACATGAGATGAAGGTGAATACTTGCTGAACCCGCGCTATCACCAAAGAGTGTCACTCGCTCTGGATCGCCTCCAAATGCTACACGGAAAGATGAAAAAGTAGGAAAGAATCTTTTGATTATAGACAGTGGCAGATCCAGAATTCTCTGGCCGCGTGGGGGGGGGGGGGGGGGGGGGCACAAGTCAGATAATTCTCTGACACACACAAAACAACAACAGAAGCAAAAAGTTTGTCACATTTTTCAGGTGTCGTTTTGCAGCGGGGGAGGGGTGCAATCAGGGGGCATATCATTTTGTATTTACTGTGTACTTAACATATGCCAGATTGGGTTTTGCTTGAGGAGGGGCTCATGGGTGGTACGTGCCCCCTCCCCACTGAGCCCGTCACTGATATAGGTCTCTTAGAAAAGAACATGAAGGATCCGGTTCTCTAAATACATTGTATAGATTTCAAGGCTAAATAAATTCAGTTACCAGCCTAATCAGGGGCGACACCAGAATATCTGTTCGCGGCCGGGGGGGGGGGGGGGGGGACACAGATCTATAACTTCTCTCTGCCTCGCAACTTTTAAACAAATCTCACCTATTTTCTGAAGCGTCACGTGTTAGTATCTCTAACACGAAAAAATGATAATTATATTATAATGCTTACCAGATCATAGGGAGCAATCGACCTCTGCAACACCCACTAACATGACTAATGCTGCCAGAGGTTACATCATTAGCCCATATTCAACAGGATTTATACTGGAACACAAAAGGATTGGAACAGCATGATGATGACGACCCGATTTGATTACTAATGCCTGTCTTGCCGACAATGCTTCGGTTGTTACTCGGTAGTATTGTCTGGTGACAGAGTTTAATCTAATCTATTCATATAATTTGACTTAGAATCCGAACTGCCCTAATTCTAGTAAGGGATCAGATGTTTACATCTGCACCCAAATTTATTGGCAATCGTAAGCTTATACGCAACATGACTAATAATGGATAATATTTGATAACATTACTCACCGAATATATATTTCTTGATCCATTTCAAGGCAGTTATTTGATCCAAAATACCTAAATTTGCCGGTATACCCTCGTCCCCTGTTTTGAATGAAAAATTATGCATTATAATTCTGTCAAACCAACATTAATTTTTGACATGTGAAATGTGATAAGAATAAACATCGACAGGGGGAATGGTAATGAATATTAGACGATATTCGAATGCTCTTCTTTTTTAAAAACAAAGGTAGACATCAAAACTGTATTATAATCAGTGGCATAGCGTGAATCCAGTTATGAAGCACTGGCATCATTGGGGGAGGGGCACAGTGGCGGATTTAGGGGGGCAAAAACGGTGCGTGCCTCCCCCCCCCCCATTTTTGGAAGAAAAATATGCATTGTGCCCCCCCACCTTTTAGAACGAAAACCTTTTTTCTTTTTCTTTTTTTGCTTGTCAGAGAATTATGGAGGAAAACTGGACCCCCATAACAACACCCCGTCCCCACTGAGCGACTCTTCGAGAGCTGGAGAGTTCCAAAAAATATGGGTCTACCTTTTCTAAAAGTTAACAAACTTGCATTTCTGTGCCCCCCCCCCCTTATACAAAATCCTGGATCCGCCCCTGGGGGGGGGGGGGGCATGTGAACAAAATGTGATTAACAAGGACACCGATTAGGGGAATGTGGGAGGGTGTTCTGTTATTGTCTTCTCCTGCCCCTCGTAGCTACGCCACTGTATATAATCTATTTTTCTTCTCAAAAAGCTTTGTGAATTAGTCAGAATATAAAAAATATCTAAAATCTAAAATATCTATTGAGTTGTACTTTTAAACCTACTCTGAAGATGAATCGACTTGATGTATTTTTTGCAATAATAAAATTTCACTTAAACAACAAACTGACATGAAAATAAATAGTAATGGGAAAATTCTTGGTGACTAAAATGATATACCTTACCTGTCGTTAGATACCCCAGGGCACCCAATCTGTAGTTGATGGTCACCACGATGACGTCACCCAAACCCACCAATGGGAGGGGAGAGAGCATGGAGACAGTTCCGGCGCCATACATGAAACCACCGCCATGAATCCACACCATCACAGCTAGGGATTTGTCCCTCTATGAAAGAGAGAAATAGTAATTCGTGAAAGATAGATAGATGGAGAGAGAGAGAGAGCTGATCAATGCGATGAGAAAACGAATGGTGGGACCAACATAAATGAGTGGAAATATGATGTGTGCACCATCTCCACTCCTGGGTAATATGGAAACCGTGTTTAGCTATATGATAACACTAATTACAATGCTAATTACAATTACAATGGCCTCAGTTATCCTACATGTCCCCATTTCTCTCCCTGATATACGGAGTGGTCAAAATGTAAGTTTTCTAAATCTTTCGCCGAAGGACATTAGTGTCGTGCCGGGTCTCGAACCCAGGACCTTGGCATCTCATGTCAAGATTTTAAAAAACTCGACTAGGTCACCTAATCATTAATCGAGCAATGTAAGATGTTTTTATCTGTTTGGTAATGTAAAGTGCATTGGTTAAGATTAAGGGCATACAACAGTACGTCGATAAGGAAATTGAACCTACTTGTGGTAGAGGTACAAAGACATCAAGGAAGAGGCAGTCTTCATTAGTCCCAGACTCGGTATTGTACACTGGATGGGGTCCTTGCGGACAACTAGGACCACCCGAGGTCCCGTCTACTTCCAAGTCCAGGTCCTGTAATTCCGATGGAGCAAAACGGCGCGATCCGATAGGAGCCTTTGCATACCGTAGCCCGCGGTAAGACGCCACTTGTCGCTTGATACCAAACTCAGCGGCGCCGAAGATGGAACAAGACCCCCGAATGGAGCTAAGACCAGCTTGAATCATCGGAGCTTTGCAGTTTTCATTGCCAGCTACGGGTGGAAATATGTGTAACCCAATCAGAAATTGAATCAAAAGAGAGAAAATTAAAATTTTGCATGAAATCAAGAACGCCATATTGCCATGGAAGTGCAGAGCAAAGAGAGTGAATGGTTGTGAATGTCGAAAGGGTCGATACATTATGCTCGTGTCTCATAACAGAACTCGAGCAGAATTTAACTACTTCTTCCTTGCCGCCTTAATGTTCATCCGCTTGTGGCCTGTTCCATTGTTTTAATCATTTAAGCACACATTTTGACATCCAGAGAGTTAAACTGGGCATGTTCATCGTTATACTGGTACCCGTATCTGTTTAATCTTCAAGCCAGGATAGTATAGATATTCTCCTGTATATTGTGTATGTAATTATATTCAACCAGTACGTTCCCCAGGCCATTTTTGTAATATTTAATGAAAAACTTAATGAAATTTGTTCATTCACAAAGCACAGTATGGAGAATTTTCTTATCTAACATTTTCATTTGATTTGTTAACAATTAATCATGTTTTCATAATGAAACTATATACTTTTTATTGCAGTCGATAAAAGGAAAAAGGTTGCACTTTCCGTTTCATCAGACAATGCAGTGTTTACATGTGTATACTGATTTTCAATTCTTTTCATATTTCGTTCATGTAAAGACCGATAATTTGCAATTCAAACTCATGAAACTGCACAAAAAATCACGAATTTTCCATCCAGTTTTATGAATTTTTACCAAAAAAAAAGATCATTCCTGAAAATGAAATCAAACTTGAAATTGATGTTGCAAAATTAGCTGGTATCATCATGCTTATGATTACGACTGATATTTACTCATAGGCCCTATCATCATTAGCGGCCAGTGAGCACTGATGCAAGCCCATATATGAAATTTTCCCTCGTATAGAGGAGCTGAGCTCATGCTTCTTCATTGAAAGCTATAGCTGCTGCAACTGATCAGGCCCGACTTCTTCAGCGCATCGTCAGCGGTATATCAAGTAAGGTATATAGTAGCCGAAAACTAATCAATTTTTATGCAATAGCAGATTCAACCCAGGTGGTGTCACTTCATAGTCAAAGGTGTAACACATGATCGTTCGCCTACTTTCGAGAACATTTTCAAAAAATATGATCCCTTTATTTCGTAAAAACAATTACAAAATGAGCTCTAGATATTATAATCCTATTTTGGATTGATCGAGTACACATTCACAAAAAGTACCCCGGTTTCGCAAAAAACAAACAACCCCCCCCCAAAAAAAAAAAAAACAAAAAAAAAACTAACAAACAAACAAACAAACAAACAACCAACCAACCAAAGACAAATTCTTATACGCATGCATTCACTCCGAACATCGTGAAAATATTCACCCTTTTTCGTGAAATTTCTTGCTCTTTCAATACATACTCGTTTTTTTTTAATCCCCCGAAATGTTCGCGAACATCCCTCAAAATAAGCATGAGCACACAAAGTCAACATGAAATGACACGACCGAGGATTGAACACTGCCTGCATGCCATGTAATTTGAAACCAAAGTTAAAATAATGTTTTAGGCTTTTATTTATTGTTTTCATTTTACTGATTTCATGGATGCAATCAAACGTCCATGTTTTGAGTTGATTAAAGTAATGAATTGCATAATCTGAAGGATTAGTAGAGCCTATAAAGATAATAGGTATTAATCGATCGTGGTCATTGATTTTATGAAATATGTTTTTTTTTTCTTGACATACACCTTACTCAATATGGTGTGGGACAAAATCGATAACCAGTTTTACGGGTCAATTTATAGCATTTGGAGTTAAAAGAGGAGAAAAAAAGGAGGGCAGTGATTGAGGAAGATTTAGTGTAAGAAGGAAAAAACACGTCTTCTGGTGCAAACTTTTCTATTATTAATAAATTTCATTTTCGGTGCGATTTACACAGACCTATAGCCTTTACCTTACACTCTATTTTGCTTCCTTTCAAACACTTTACATCTTCCTATCTTCCTCAGCATCCTCAATCCTTAACGGAATGGCATCCGAGATGATGATGTCGTGTAAATTCATCTTTCATTTAGACAACATTTCACATGCTGTGTGGATTTTTGGAAACATAATTTTTTGAGAAATATTTAATCTCATCAAAACCACGAAATTTTATCAAAAGGGGAACTAACCCTTCATGGAAAGTTAAATTGAGTAGAAGCGCAGAAATTGAAAAAGTTCAAAATTTTTTTGAAAACCGGACAAAGAATAAAAAAGGTATGAATGTTTTATGGATGTTTGAATGCTGAGGTCACTGATGTATTGCACGGTAAGGGGAACCCCCCCCCCTCCCTCCCTGCACCCACCCCTGTTACATACAGTGCAGTATTAATCCAAATAATAGAAAAGCAGTCCGGGCGTCGAACCAACTTTCCGCCTATCAGGTGGACTAGCTGTTATCTTTCAAATTTGCTAAAATGCTGCAAAATGTCAGAATGCCCCCCCCCCATCCCTATTGAAAAATCCTGGCTGCGCCACACTCCTCAGCCCACACTGTTAGGGGATAACGCCGACATCGTTTCATATTCACAAAGGAGTTAACCATGTAGACTGACTGAAGTATTGTGTTTGAATTGCACAGGATACGATTACAGGATTTTCTTTGAAATACCATGAAAGGACTATTTCTATTTTGAGCGCCGTCCTAGACAACAATGAATAGCAGATCATAATTATGAATTTCTTTATTCTAGTGTAGACGTGATTCAGATTTAAAAGAACTGCATATGACTTTGCTTGTGAACTACAAAAGCTGTAGCTGTCTGCATGATCAAGTTATCCAAAATTATTTAAGGCTGCCCTATGTAGACCTGAGAATGGTCAAGAAAATCATTTCATGTTTTTTCAGGCCTGATGCGTCCTATGTTATGTGGGGATTACTGCACACACAAAAATAAAATCGGATTTTTGTCTTTGATGTCCTACTACATTACTTTCGCTAACCATATACCAGATGATTATTGTTATCAATAACAACTCCCCCCCCCCCCCCCATTTCTATGGCAAATTTCAGTATCTTATAACAATTATTGTAACTTGCTATTGTTATTGAGATTGTTTCGTATTTACGTCTTAGTTTAATTGTGCCGATTACAAGAAGAAAAAAATCCTCTCAGGACATACTCCACAATTGGTTTTCTCTTTCAATATGACAAACACAAATATCTTGATTACAGAGGTCTCTACGGGGTCACCCCAACGAGACCGACAATGTCGATCTGGTGAACAGTCAGAAAAGGCCTCAGAAGGGCGTGCGAGACAGACATGTCGGTCTATTGGGCTGTCGGTTTCGTGGGCTGTATAAACGACATGGTAAATTATCATTCAATGAGTGTACTGTACCGTCAGAATAAAATTGTTTTGTCATGTCTTCTTTGATGTGTTTTCCACGGAAATGTTTGTTAGCTTAAGAAAGTTAGTATGTGGGATATTCCGGGAAATATTTTGATATACTTACGCTGGAAAAAAAATCCCGCTGTTTGATTCTTCCTAAATCAATGACACAATATCATTTCGTTTTTGTGAAGGTTGAAAGAAAGATCAAATTCAGATGTTTACAAGTACTTTGGCAACAGAGGGCACCGTGGCAACTTGGTCAAGTCAGTGACATGATGTTTTAAGAAATGACACCATGATCTATTTGACGTCTGTGTTTCTGTGTATATGACTCGAGTCTAGGATCAGGGAATATCCCTATAGCCTTGGCCTGTTTCAGTGGTTTCAACATAAACTGATAACTTCCGTTGTGACTAAAAATCCAGGAAAATTAGCTTTCCCACTTTCCATATATATTGTTCAGGCAAATGTTAGGAAAACAAGTGCTAAATATGTAATAACAATATTGAAGATTATGTCCGATATAACGGGACAGCATGGGTGTCGATCCCGGGGGGGGGGGGGGGAATGGGTATATATCCCCCCCCCCCCAAAAAAAAAAAAAAAAAAAAAAAAATTGAGCTTGGATAAACTAAATAAGAACTATGATACATTAACTTAAAACTAATAATTATCCAAACTCATAATGTTTGATCTTGAAATACCATCACATTCTTTAGTGATTAGAAGTAAAGAAATAAGAAATGCCATAATTTCAATGCGAAAACATATTTAAAAAATTGGTGGCTAGCATTGTTATTCTCAATTAAGGGTTCCTTCAATTGGCATAGATCCGGGCATTCCTTCTATTCATTAAAAACCATTTTGGGATGCTCTAAAATGCAAGTGTTATTTACAGATTTTTGAAAAGTCTCTGGTGTGGGAAGAGGATACCCCCTCCCACACCCTCCCCCCCCCCCGCTCAGTCACTTCGCTCAGTGGCGTATCTAGGGGGGGGGGGAAGAGGGCACGTTCCCGGGCGGCAATTGGAGGGGGCGCACAAAAAAGGGGGAAATCCTTGCGGACTATGCACCCCCAAATCCGCAGGGTAAATGTACTAGAAATCTAGTTTTTAAGGTTTGAAATGCGAAAATTTTCCAAAGCTTCGTCGCTTTGCTCCCTCGCATAATTATTTTCTTTCAGGATCTCCTAATTTCGCGCCGATTCTGGGGCCCTTTTTTTGGGGGGGGGGGGAGCTCTGGGGGCCAAACCGGGGGCTTAGCTCGAGCGTCAAGCTTTACCTGTATGACATGGATGGTCTAAGTAATTTTAAGGGGTCAAATCTCATATGTGAAATGGGTTGACTATTTCGGGACAGGCTCCCAGACTATTAGTTATGCTTATGAGTGAATAGAAAACCGTTTATCAACGTGATCAATATATAAAACGAAATTCTCTACTGCTCAATTGCAAAATTCCTGGATAAAATGCACAAGAAATCGCGTTTTTTAGGGTTAAGAACTGAAAAATTTGCCGCTCCCTCATTTGTACAATAACGTATATAAGTTTGGGCACTCGGGGGGGGGGGGGGGGGCGTAACTTCATTGTTTTCCCCGGGCGCCATAATCCCTAGATATGTCACTGGCTTCGTTCCCTCGCTGGTCATCCGCCCCCCCCCCCCCTCCAATCATGAACACGGATCGACACCCCTGCGGGACAGCGTCTCGGGAAACTGGAAGGGGTATATACCAAATACTGTATATTGAATCTTGAGTCAAGTCGGAAATGCAGACACCAATGAATCGGGGGTCGGGGGGGGGGGGCGGCCCCCATTGGAAAAAAGTAAACAACAAGACTTTTCAGTAAAAACAACCGGAGACTGTCCATTTCGAGCTCTTGGGAATTGAATGGGCCGGGAATACGACATGTCTGAGTGAAAATAATCATTTATCCCCATTCTCCGTACTGTTGGATTCATGCGGGAAAGTTAGCACCGGGAATCAAATCGCTGAAATTTTTCGCTGAATCCTGGAGGGGCCATTCCTGAGAAAATTCCTATGAGGTAAAATTTTTGCCCCTTCCCCTCGCTTCAAATATTTAATTGATGAAATAGTTACTAATACCCCCCCCCCCCCCCCCCTCGTCTATTGACCGTCTTGGGATCGATACATGAGATCTGATGATGTGGTTGGGGGGGGGGGGGTGTTGGGTTGGACAACAGGAAGGATCTTGACAGACACGTCATTACAGCTTCAGCTGGTCTTATTGCTCTGCTGGGCGGACATTCCTCAGATGCCATCAACCCATATCTTCAGTTGGTCTGCTCATGGTCTGGTCTGTTGGAGGACATGCGATTGATTAGGATTAATCGTAGCTCTTTATAAGACAGGGTCCTAATCTAATCCGAATAGGGTAGGTGCAGGTAATATGGGACCCTTAAGCTCATTTGCATAATTTGCATAAAGACAAATAAAGACACACAGAATATACTTTGTTCCCATGAATCAGTAACGACTAGTCTAACTTTTAATGTAAAGAAAACAAAATTATCACCAGCCCCCTGTCCATTATATGCAAATTATGACATCATCACCAATAGTCCCATATTACCTGCAGTGCAGGTAATATGGGACCATTAATTAAAGACATTAGGTTCACATTAAAACGACTCTATTATGTCTGGTATTTACTTTAAAATGTATAAAAGTCATTAACTGTAAGATGATTTCACATTTTAAGAACCTTTAATGAATATGTTGACTTAAAATTATATAATTTATAGATCGTCTGAAGAAAAGTAAACCTGCAGACCAGTCCTATGCCAAGAATAATGCAATGCCTTAGGCTTCCAGCTCAGTGAAATTGACAAAATATGTATGGTTGCTGTGGCTTTTACTGTGAACCTCAGCTCAGGGTCCCATATTACCTGCAGCCCCATATTACCTGCACCTACCCTATGCGAATATTTTACAAAAATATTTGCGATAATCTCCTTTAGGTGTTCTGATCATCTTATAAGATGGTGCCTGTTAGCTAAATTCCTCCGTAGAACCATGCTGCTAAACAACTACATTCTCTTAAACTTCTTTTCGCAGTTGTAATAAGATAATAATTATTGCTGTTTCCGTACTTTCTGCGGACTTTCTCCATGAACTCTCTTATTTTCTAGTTAGATCTCTACATAGAGATACATACTATGTATCTCCATGAATCTCTACGACTTTTCAGTAGTTCCTCTCCCCAAATATTGAATAATGATAGAGGGCGTTTCTACTCTTTAGGAATGAGATGAATTATTATTGACACGAATAAAGAATACTCACCTGTATAGATTTACCTACAACTTATTGTATACGTGGGAGTATGCATTTTGTATTTCACTTTGGAAGATATAGACGTGCGCGATATGTTCGCTCTGATTCATGAACTTCCACTGGCGCAATAATATTTATATGATCGTCACAGCATCTGGGCGGACAATCTGACTGGAAAGCGGTGACTTTTGAGGACATTATACTGGAATTCGCATTGCAAGAGGTAAGGTACTCAATTTCCTATGGTTAATGTTTATTGTTTTATCTCGATATTAACTACAAGCATTTCTTGTTTTGTTTTGTTGTATTTTTAGCTGTCCATTACCAGTTATTCGTAAATGGGCCAATGAGGCTCTGACTCTCTTCCCATCTCTCTCTCTCGCTCTCTCTCTCTTACTCTGTCTCTACGTGTGTGCGTGCGTGCGTGCGTGTTTTTCTCTTTCTTTCTCTCCATAGCTGTCTCTCTCTCTCTCTCTCTCGCCCCTCTATTTCTCTCTCCCCATCTCTCTTTGCCATCCTTTTTTTTTTAATTCCTCATGGTTATACGTAATATTACTTATAATAACATGTAATAACATGTTCACTCTTTATTCCTTCTTTATTAAACAGAGAGCATGTTTGTAACTCTGACAGACCATGTGGTTACAAGGCAGTGTATAATAATTATTAACTCATACACATCATGCACATCAATAGAGAGGTGTGAGTTGAGATTTAGGGGGAATTGGTCTAGCTGTAATGTCCGCGGTCAGCTCCCCGTCAGCTCTCTGTCCCCGATTCTGATCAGACCCAGGTTCGAAACTGAGTCACGTCTTTCGGATAGTGACTTGAAAGGTCGGTTTATCAATTATGATTGACGTTTGTAAAAAACCAATTACAGAGCGAAAGATAGACAGACAGAGAGAGAGAGAGAGAGTATTAGGGAAGGAGAAAGCAAGAGATAGACAGAGCAAGAGGATGAACAGAGACAGATAGCGACAGAGAAAGAAATATATAGAGATGGAGAGATCGACGAGGAACAAAATATAGGGTGCATAGGAAAGGGAGTGTAGATAGATAATACAGAGATAATAGAAAAAGATGAGGGACAGAAAGACAGATCGAAAGACGAATGAGAAAGGATGAACAAGGAGAGACTTGGAAAAGAAATAGAAGAAAAACAATATGTCTTTAGAATGCACAATTTTTAGTGCAAATGTTCTCACTTTTTCACATTTCTTGATGTTTTGTAGAATCCAGGTTACTCGACTCACAAAAATAACTATCTAAATAGATTTCCTTTACTAACATTACTCAGAAAAGCTGTTTAATTTATTTCTGCATGATGTCTAATTCAAAAGATATGTTAAAGGGATACGCCACCGGGCGGCCGTGGGGAAAGTCAGGATTGCGTAAGCCCCATTCACTCGTACACAAAGTTTGTGCGTCGAACGCGTCCGTTGGACTAAGCGGGATTACATTTCGACTGCACGAAGCCGACCGAATCTCGCACGAGAGCTCGAGCTCAGGTGGAGCGTACATGTTTGTGCGGCGACCAGTCTATCCGAGGTTTGCGCCCCGAGGGGCAACGGCATGATCAGGTAACGATCACGGTGCCCTCTCGCGGCATTAAAACGTCCACAATCTGCGGTTGAGTATCCCTTTAATTATGGAATTTCATCAAAAATCCCAGATGACCGCCAAAATGGCCGATATTGAACCGCATGGAACACGATTTAGCATTGGGAAAATTCATTAACATGATTGGCTAGATACTTCAGGTATTACAAAGGTTTAAAAATAGAAATATGACAGGAAGAATGAAAATATGACTAGAAGAAGGAGAAATGAGCTGAAATGAACGAATTAGAGAGAAATAGAACGAAATGGATGAATATACATGTAGATAAAAGAGGGGAAGGGGTACAAGTTAACCCTTCAGTAAAATAAATATGAATGCACGATCCAGGGCAAAATTATTTGGCAAAATGATGCCACGAAGTGAATTTCTTTGTTTGATTGTATTAACATGTATATGTTATGTTTTATTGTACTGTATTATGTTTATGTCTCTTTCTGTAATGCAGATGGAAAACAAATTTGTACTATTTTTATGTGGACCAGACTGAATAAACTTATCATTTATCAAATTATCCTTGCAATATAGGTTCAAAACATAAATGTTTGCTTAGATGACTCTACTTCAGCTGATTTATAATTCTTATGTACAATACACTATGTACAATACAATCGGGACAGCAAGGAAGACGAGGAGTGTCATAAACAGATAATCATGATATAAAAGCCTGGGAAAAATATAATACGACAAACATTAATACAGATGACTGCAGAATGCAAAATTCAATCGTTACGATACTACAATGTCAGCTATATGTAATCCACAAAGATTATGATCAGTCTCCATTATCAAATTATCCATGCAATATAGGTTCAAAACATAAATGTTTGCCGAGATGACTCTACTTCAGCTGATTTATAATCCCTGTGTACAATACACCCCGTTGATTATTAATGATATGTCCTTGTGTTCTCTTGAAATGAAAATTGTATTATTTCTGACCGATAAAATCATTCAATATACACAAGATCTAATAATAATAATAATAAAAGATTTCCTACTTCTCATACAAACCCGACAAGAATTAAGTGAAAAGTTTACGCAATAGACGATAGTAAAGAGAGCACTCGATGGGCCATGACATTGTATAAAGAGAACTTTTGTCGCTGATTAATGGGCCCGTACGTCAGGGGCGGATCCAGGATTTTGTAAAAGAGGGGGCACAGAGCCGGAAAACTATTCAATTAAGGAGGCAATATTTTTTAATTGTGTACTTAAGGTACGCCAGTTCGGTTTCAAGGGGGGCACGGGCCGGTTTTCCCCCTATGTGATTTAAAAATGATGTGGCAAACCAAGGATTATGGGCAAACTACTGTGATGTCAAAAGACAACAATTGAGTATGAAATGCATGTTTTAGGAGAATTACATTGATAGTCATCTTATTTTTTACGAATTATGAATGGATTTCTGGATATGCCGGATCCTTATTAAACCTGTCTGTAACGAAATGAATTCACTCAAAAGAACTTCGAATGGCACATAGTTTACAAATAGTGAAAATTTTCAAAGAAATTTATTTTTTTTCAAAGATCGACTATACAAAAATGATGGAGGACATCGATACAAAAACAAACAACCAGGATATGAAAAAAAAGAAGAAGAAGAAGAAGAAGAAGAAATAACAAGAGAACAATCGGAACAGCAAGGAAGACGAGGAGTGTCATTATCAGATAATCATGCGTGATACAAAAGCATGGGGGGAAAAAAATACGACAAACATTCATACAGATAACTGCAGAATGCAAAATTCAATCGTTACGATACTACAATGCCAGATATACATAATCCACAAAGAGTATGATCAGTCTCCATTATCGCAAGCTTGTTTTTGCAAATTCGGTATCGTTGTTAGCTTTCTGTATTAATTCATGTAAAAGTAAAACAGAGAGAATAGAAAGCAGAAGAACAAAACAAATGTCGGAAAATAAACGAACAACCGGCCAGTGCTAGCTCAGGACTGTTGGCAAACTCCAATCGGGCATTTCGTTGTTGTTGTTGCTTTGGGGGGCTTGTTAGAGATTGTTCGGAATTTCTGTCCCCTTTTTTTATTAAAATACAAGATCCTGGATCTGCCTCTGATTACGTGTGTACCGAATTATGTTTTAATAGACTCCCATCTCCTTCGTGTATATACATTCCATTCTTTCGCTTCTAGATAAACTGGCCAGTGTTTGTGCGTGATTTTTGTGTCCAGGAGCTTGCTTGATCGAACAGACGTTACATATCGTAATCAGTCGAGAGGAAAATTTTGTCTCCTTTTTGAAGTGCAAATACACACCTGAAAACCCACCACATCATTTTGGAAGTAAATATTTGGAGAGTGAACGACAGTAAGTTTCTTCTTTGTATATAATAGCCCAATCAAAACATCCAGACAGCTCTTATGAATAGGACGATCGTGACCTAAACACGTCTCATAATTTACGTGACAGACCTAAGATGGGACCCTTTTTTCAATATAAAAAGTAAAATCAGACTAGGGCAGTCCTCTGTAGGTCTTTGTTTAACTATTTCTTGCTGTGTATAGAGGAAATTCATTGTGATTTCATATAATAAGAGAATGAAGATTGAAACAAGTCAAACAAAACATGACCAATGCCATTCTCACATGCATGCAGGATTCATTGAAAGAAAATGAAAAAGAAATACTAAGATCTTCAGTATTTTTCCAAGACCTTGCTTTAGGTCATCGTGTGATACTTTCAGGAGAAGGCCAATATCATTTTTTTTAATCTGCGAAATTTAGTCAGGACACTTGGCACTCTCAGATAAGTCTAAGCCCCTACCCACATACATAAGGGGTGTGATGGCCCTCGTATGGTACTCGAAGCCTGGTTGCTTATGCCTATACACAAGCCCCTTTTAGTTGGGTGAAATGGTTGACATTATCCACTTATCCACAGATATGACTACAAGGATTTAGTCAGATTTGACTACTAGAATTTAGTCAGATTTGACTAGAATGAAATTACTATACTCTCGCGGGCACCTGCACTTTTCTAGTCAAAATTACCAGCTTCGGGTTTGAAGTAAACAGAATCCTAGTCAAGATGAACAGAATCCTAGACAAAATGACTAGAATCTGATTAAGAAAATGTGACCAGGCGATCTGTTTAAAAAAATTACTGGACCTTTTTTTTTATAGAGATCCCTTTGGGATGGAGTTATACACATTGCATTATCACTGAAATGTTTGAAAGAGAAAAACGATGCCTCAGAACACGACTTTGACTATTTTCTGAGGATTGAGGATGGTATGGGAAGCTCCCTTACCAAGACAAACACTGTGTGGTAGACATAATAGTCATTGCAATATTTACAATAACGATTAAGGAAGTACTGGTATTCTGTTCATATTTTTGATGCAAATTCCCTCAAAGCGGTTTCCTTGAATTTCACTGTGTACTTTCGGGAATTTTGGAGAAACTTTAATCACCAATGAAGTTTGAACGAGTCTGTCATCATTTTTAACAATGTAGATCTTGAACGACAATAATTAGATGGTCTGTCGGTATCGACAGATCACCTTTTAATTTCTTCAGAATTTTCTTTATTTTTATTCCCCCCCTCTCATTTTTGTGCGCATGATTACTCAAAATCGGCTTAGTCAATTTTCTTTAAATTTTCGTCAGTTATCAGGTCTAATAAGGTCAAGTTCTTCAGATCATCATGACGTCATCCAGGCGCCATTTTGTAAAATCACATTATCGATCATATCTTCATAACGAGTCATCAGAAATGAACCATATTTGACACACATGAACTTCAGGTCAAGGGTCAACGTAAAATGTCAACAAAATTTGCGCATCCATCATGACGCGCACGTCAAATTCGAAAAATGCTCAAAATCACTTCTTGATCAAGTTAGAGTACGTTTCGGGACATTTTAAGCATTTCTAAATTTTCCGTGCGTTATGCGCGCGTGCAGCGCGTACAGAACATAAAAACGCCGGTTCGCACGGTTTGTCTTCCTGATACTTTTCTCGACAATTTCCAACTATTTACAGTCATTCTCGACATTCCATAATGCCACACGCGCTCGTCATACTTTCAAATTCGTGCGCTCGTCAATGGGCAATATAATGCAAAAAGTGGTAAAAACATGTCTATATAGCATCCGCCATAGCTCGTCAGAATGCCTGGATATCCCCAATTTTTTTTTACATAGGGCCTACTCTGAAAGCCTATAAGTTGTAGATTTGAATTCATGAATAAAATTGGGGATCGATCGGTCGGAACGTCGTCATAGATCAGTAGCCACCATTTTTCATTTTGACAAAGGGATTACGGCGTATTTTTGCGATTAAAGGAGGCATGTCAATAATTTTTTCACATTTTGCGTGTATTCTCTATGGGAGTTTGTACACAAACTACTGTACACTACATTCCAATAGACATAACACGAAAAATAAGGAAGTTTATTACATTGCGTGTGATTGTATATGTTATAATAGTCGAAGAAGATAATAAAATTGTTATGTCTATTGGAAAATAGTGTAGAGTAGGTTGTGTACAACCCAATGCGAAATCTGATTGCCTGTCGCGTATTAAAGCTATGGGGTTAATCTCCCATTTTTCCTGCAATATCAAATCGTCCGATTTTCTTTGATGCAGGTCTCCATCCATTATCAACATTATCAGGATTATTGTCTTGCACAAATATTATCACATCTTACAAAGCAATATGCCAAATGGACAGACAGACCACCTAATTCGTCTTCAGTGACGAATTAAAGTTCTAGGTCAATTTAATTCCACAAACATCGGTGCCTACGTGTAACGCTTGATGAAAACAAGAAATCAAATCAAACCAAATCAGAAAAAAATCCACATTGATGGACTATCATCAAAATAAGAAAGACAAAAAGAAGAATGAAAAC
Source organism: Heliocidaris erythrogramma (assembly GCA_025617745.1). Lineage (NCBI taxonomy): Eukaryota > Metazoa > Echinodermata > Echinoidea > Camarodonta > Echinometridae > Heliocidaris > Heliocidaris erythrogramma. The sequence continues at coordinate 34,348,531 of CM046853.1, forward strand.
AGCTATAACAAAATAATGATTAATCAAAACAGAATGACCCCCCCCCCCCCCCGAAAAAAACCCAAACAAAACGAAAATACAGGAAAGTCCAGCAGTATTGATATAATCAAGAAATTTGCAAACGTATACTATCAAAATTGATTGACAAAAAAAAGACAAACAAATTAAGAAGAACAACAACTCCAATACACCACCGCATGGCGTATCTGGACGTGGGGGCGGGATCCTCCACCACTAAGGAGTTTTCGGATGTGTCGACTAGAACGCCGTTCTATAGATCCCCAGCGACAATGGACTACTTTGTGTTGACTGCGTACAAAGTAGGTGAAGCATGAAGCTAACAATGGGTGAAGCGAGGTTCATGCTTGACGCGTTCTCGATCTGACCAGTGGACGAGGGAGAAACCAGTGGACGGGTGAGCAGTTCTTGCACAAAGCGCGGTATGCAGCTAACACCAAAGCAGTCCATCGTAGCTGGGAGGATCTAGGACGGCGTTCAAGTCGACACAAGGCTCACTATATTATAGGGAAAAGGGGTGGGCGGATTGTAGGCCTATACTGCATGCCGAAGAGACTCCATGAAAATGTATATGGGGAGCGGGTCACTACGAAAGAGGAGGTGCACACCGGTTCCATTTCTACATTGTATGCACTGTGCTATGTTACGACACTGCACCCGACTATGCCCCATTAAAATAACATTGATTGTTAATAACATGACTGTCTTGTTGACATTTTAAAAATTTGACGCCTATTTTAATCGACTAACAGCTCTCCAGCTGTCCTTCATGTTATCATGGTAATAGAGATTGTACTTTTTAAAAAACATTAGTGACTTTGACCTTCATTGAAGTATTAAATACGACACGTTTTTTTCTTTATGTTTGTATAATTTTCTGCATTCCATTTCTTTCCACTGCTTTGAATTTTCGATTTATTTTTCCTTCCTATTTCCTTTCTCCCTGTCTGTCTGCCTGTCTATCTGTCTGTCTGTCTGTCTGTCTCTCTGTCTATCTGTCTGTCTGTCTGTCTCTCTCTCTCTCTGTTCCCTCTCTTTCATAATTTTATGTTATTTCCTTTCTGCCCTTTTTTCACATCCTGCTGTACTTCTCATTGTTTATGTATTTCTTACTTCTTTATTCACATTTCTCACCTCAGAGGTGAAAAATGTGAATAAAAAAGACAGAGTCTCTCTTTCTTTATTCATTATCACTTCCTGGCCCTCTCGCACCCCTGCCTGATATAAAAATTCAAATTCAAATTCGTTCCAAATACTCCTTTCACAAATGAAATGATAGTAAGCAAAAAATATATCATGAGCATACGGCAATCAATATATCGCATAAACTTTCATGAACAGATCTTTTTTTCAATAAGAAGATATTTCCTTCATATTTTGGTCTCGAGTTCATCGATGATTTTACAAACATGTTTATGAGGCTGAAAATTTATAAATGCATGTACAAAGATTTTCTTTTTTAGCATGTCCAAATGTTTACAAGCACCATTTTCCTTGAGGTTATTACAACCTGATCATATTATTATGAGAGTTGTATTTTGGTGACTACTTTTTACCCGAACAACCTTTAAAAAGGTGATTATTTGATTCATGACTTACCTGGGCGTTGTGGCGTGCGCCTGTAAACCAAGCTGACGGGGCAGTTACAAATTGACTTGGGGTGCGGGTTCGAGCCCCAGTCACGTCTTTCGGATGGTGACGTTAAAGGTCGGTCCACACAGACGTAAATAATCATATCTGATTGATACATGTCTTAAAACCTAACTATTCCCATTCCCATTCATGACTTACCCTTCCTTTGATCAGTAGTGAAGCCGTCTAACTGTAAACATGTTCTGTATGGTTATTTTGAGAACGAAATCGAAAGAAAGAAAGAACGAACGAATGAATGAATGTCTTATGATTCATGCATGTGTTCTTTATCATGCATGTCCGATAATAAACGATGAATGTCTCTTGTATTCTTTGAAAGCGCCTATTCCGTACAACATTCCTCTGTTAAAAGTTCATGTAGTCATGAACTTTTACAATATAATCTTTTTTCCTTGAATAAATGCACGTGTTGGGGTCTATCAAAATCTTGAATGGGGTGGGGCGAATCCCTCCCCCTCCCCCCCCCCCCAAAAAAAAAAATGACAGGTTCCTCATTTTAAAAAATATTGCTGACGGGGGGAAAACCCCGGGGAGTGCTTTAAACACTTCCTTTTGGGAGCTGAGCAGAGAAGTATAGCCCTGTCAGTGGCGGATACAGGATTCTCTATTTGCATGATAGCTTTAATCCCCTGCAGCAGTTCCTGGGGGAAAGGGGGGGGGGTGGGGCGGCGTACCCAAGCTCCAGGTCCACGAACAAGGGTAAGACCCTAAACTTTAAGATATACATTACCAAACAGAATTTATAGTACTTTGGGAATGTTAGATTCTCCCTTTGTGTAGATAAATGGCTAATGATTTATACATGTTCTCTGTCATGTTTTACAGATAATGGCTAAGACGTGTCTAGGGTTCCAGATCTTCGAGAGCGCAGAACATGGAGACACGGAGAAGCTTCACATTCTTGTACGATCTCACTCTCAAGGTGAAGTTCATCAAGCGTTGAGATGGCGGAGGAAATGGCGAGCTCTTGCTTCATACCGTGACCCCGACGGCAGGAACGCCCTCTCCGTTGCTGCAGCAAACGGCCATACCGATGTCATCAAGGATCTCATAGACTTCAACGCCCTCGAGATCGAATTAGCTGACTGTCTTGGAAGCGCACTAGACGGCAACATTGTGGTTGGGTCCCTCTTTTATGCCTTCAAGAACGAACATTGTGGAACAGCCCGTGTTCTGATGGAAGCAGGAGCGGATTCTTCGAGGGATCTGTTACTCCACGCCCTGGTACATTGGTCATCGATTCGATACCGCAAGGTTGCTCCCTTCTTGGCGCTCCTGGAGGGCAAGATTGACTTCGATCAGAAGGACGAAGATGGTCAGACGGCCCTTATGGCCGCCTGCGTGCAAGGGAATCTCACCATGGCACAGCTTCTGCTTCAGCATGGCGCTGACCCGAATGTACAGGATCCAGATGGGAACACGGCTCTGCACTTGATCTCGTCATTGAAGATCACAGAACTCGGAAAAGTCTTGTGTGAACATGGAGCCCGGTGTATTCGAAACCAGGCTGGAGTTCTCCCTCCTGTATCAGCCAGTGATGAAGAGTGAATAATCATGATGTGAATAATATGAGGGCAAAGTAGCTTCTTGATAAATATTATGTGTCTTTGTGTGTGTGTAGGTGTGTGTGTGTGTATGATAGAAGTGTTAAGAAAAGAAATTGTACATAATAGACTTTTATGGGATTTTGTTAAAATGAAAGTACGAGATTATACAATAAAATATTTTAAAATTATGGCACGAGAAAGAAGGTTACTTATGAGTAAATTGCAGGATGGAGTGCAAAAATTGGAGGAAAAATTGGCTATTAATAGATGGCGATAGAAATACACTAGAAGAGTTAGAATTAAAAAGAGCAGAGTTAAATGGGATATACGGACATGCATTAAGTGGTCTGTGAGTTCGATCTCGGAGTAATTGGTTAGAAGAAAGTGAAATTAACGGTAAGTACTTTGAACAATAATTTGTTAAAAGTAAATAGTAATAAAACTTTTATAGGGAAATTAAAATCTAATGGAGAAATGGGAACATGTCAACAACAGATTTTAGAAGAAATAAGAACATTTTATTAAGGTTTGTATTTAGAAACTAATCAGAAAGATGGATATGAATCTGGATAACAATATTTTTTCAGTGATATTCCAATGATAAAGGAAAGTAGCAAGGAATTATGCGATGAAAAAATAAGCATGGGGGAATGTTTCTCCACTTTAAATGAGATGCAATTAAATAAAACCCCCGGTAATGACGGCTTGACTGTAGGATTCTATCGAACATTCTGGCAGTGATAAATTAGTCATAGATTCTTTTAGTACTTCCTTTCAAGAAGGGGAACTGTCTTCGTCACAAAAACAGGGGGTTATAACTTTAATTGAAAAAGAAGGTAAAGACCCTCTTTTGATAGAAAACTATAGGCCCATTTCATTATTGAATGTAGATTATAAAATATTGTCTAAAATGCTAGCGAGCAGGATTAAAAAAGTTTTAGATGAGGTTATTCATACAGATCAAGTAAGCTATATGAAAGGAAGGAATACAGGATAAGCAGTAAGATTAATAGACGATTGTATATTCCATTCGTCTATATTTAATATAAACGGTTTCTTGTTGGCTATCCGCTTGGAAAAGCGTTCGACTCCGTTTGGCATTCATTTTTGAAGAAAATATTAAGTCTGTATGGTTCTGGTCCTCATTTTCGTAAGTAGGTTGATACTTTAAAGCAGTTAGTTGTGTTATGAATGGTGGACACTCCACTGGTTACTTTGATGTTGGGAGAGGAGTACGTCAGGGGGATCCATTGTCTCCGTATTTGTTTCTTTTAGTTGTAGAAGTGTTAGCACTTGCAATTCGTAAAACACAAAATATAAACGGAGTACAAATAGGACATCTTGAAGTGAAGTTAACCGTGTAGTACTACGTAGATGATATGACTATGTTTTTTCAGAATCGATACAAAATCTAGATAAGGTGTTAATTACGTGTTGGTGATTATCCGGATTAAAAGTGAACAAAAATAAAACAAAGGTATTAATGTTATAGATCCTCGACAGACGTGAAATTATAAGAAATACGTTTTCACTGGGAAAGCTGGTAGAAGTTGTTAAAATACTTGGGATATATTTTTCTCTAGACGTAAATATAAAGGAGGAGATGAATTATAAAGAAATATTAAGTAAAATCAAAAGATTATTAGGCTGGTATAATCAGCGTGATTTGACCCTTACTGGTAAAATACAATTGTTGAAAGTATTCGCCCTATCCAAACTTGTAGATGTCTCTCCTGTATTATTGGTACCAATTTGGGTTTATAAAGAAGTTGAAAAAATTTGTTTTGATTTCATATGGAGAGGACATGATAAGATTAAAAGAAATATCCTTTATTTAAATTATAACCATGGAGGTTTGAAAATGATGAGATATGATCAAGGCACAAAGAATAATGTGGACATTTATTTATGAAGACAGTGATATGAAATTGAAAAATATTTTGACTATATATTCGAGTCCATTGGAGGAAGATTTATATTTTTATGTTATTATGATATGAAAAATATTCATTTTCAGGCGCCTCTATTGTACCTAGAATATTTGAATATTTGGCATGAAGTAAGAGAGAACAGAATTATCACTAGTAACTTACGAAATCAAATGATTTTTAATAATACTTCGATCCGTTTTGACCGGAAAACATTTTTTAATAGAAAACTATTTGAGGCGAATATATATCAAATTAAGCATGTTGTAGATAAAAATGGCCATTTAAGGAAAGTTAGCTATTTTCCACAAAAGGTCTTGATGCCCACGATTTATTCTACATTAGTAACATTATTTTATTCAGCTTTGCCGGTGTATTTGGAAGAGAAAAGGAAAAAAGACGAAGAGATAAATGATACAATCGATTACTCGTAAATGATGTATAAAGTAGGCGATAAAATAATATTATATGAACCTTTGCATTTAGACACCCGGAAATAGCACATTTAAATACTAAGTCTGGAGTTGTGACTTGCTTTTTGACCCGGAGATTATGCACTTTAGATGGGAAATTACGTGAATTTCAGTTTAGATTACTACATAGTATCCTATATTGTAATGATAAATTGTATTAATTTGTTTTTTTATCATCTGACTTATGTTCTTTCTGTGGAAATGAAATTGAGGTATACAACCACTTGTTTATGTGTCAATTGGTTAAAAATTGTGGCAAGAAATGGGGGAACAAATGAAATTGATGCACTTAAATACTTTAAAGTGGGAGGAAATTTTAGTTAGTTTAGATGGAAAATCCGAAAAAACATATGTACATTAACCACTTAATTATACTCATAAAATATTTGATATACAATGCGAGATCAAAAGGAACGCCCCCAACAAAGAAAGAAATCTATAATGCACTTTTAGAAAGTAAAGATAATGAACGGAAAAAAGCAATAGCTCGAAATAAGTTAAGTCTACATCTAAAAAAATGGACTTATTTTGAATGTTGGACGGAAGGAGGACATACAAGATAATATTACAAACGGCTTTTAAAAAAATTCATTGTTACAATTGCCCTATATACTTTAATTCGTCACCTATGATTTGAATCTATACCTTGTTCAGTTAGTTGTAATATGGTTTATTTATGAATGGCATGCTATGGAATTATATTATTTTGTATTGTCTATTGCCATGTTGAATTTTATATTGTGTAATCAATGCTTAATTTGTAATATTCATTTTGAAAATCTGAATCAAGGAATAAAACATTATGAAAAGACAAAAAAAGTGTGTGTGTGTGTGTGTGTGTGTGTGTGTGTGTGCACCTCCATAGGTGGGTAGCCTCTCTCATTAGGCTCAGTTAGTTTGCTTAATTGTACCATATTTTTGCTTGATTTTGTCATTTGTTGTTAAAAGTAATTTTATTGGTCAAAGAGCAGTGTAGTCAAATCACAAGGAATAAATTGTTGAGTATTTCCTGTTTCAATTTCTGTACTTTGATTCTGTATTACTTGAACATAACATAACATACCCATGTACTGTCATATGCATTCACTGTACTCATCATTGTTTTATGAATCTTGTCTACCTTCATTGATTCCAGCTGATTGAATAGTTGAGCTTGCATGTTCATGCTCCTTTTGTGCAATCCTCTTTTAAAGGTATTTTTCTGTTTGAATGGAGTGTATTAGGCTTTTGAAAGTGCTCTTTTGTGTATATTAGGTACGTTCACACGTAGAGCAATAGCATCGATGCTATCGAGGTGTCGATGCTATTTTGGTGAAGACCAGATAGTGTCGAGACCAAACGCTGTCTGAACGCAGATAGTCACGAGATAGAAGCGAGTTTCCAAACTATTCTTGCAGCGAGTTTAGCAGGAGTAAATCTCAGGATCCAGCGACAAAGCATCGACGCTTTGCGGTAGACCACCCACCGCGCTTGTGACTATTTGTTATGTGAGCGCAATCGCTGCTATCTTCACTCGCTGCTATTGTAATTCTGTCTGTTTAATGTGGTGCTATAATATAATGTAATTCATGTGATGTACCCTCTTCCCTACTTTTTTCTATTATCATTATGTCTGTTTCATCTGGTAATGTAATGTAATGTGATGTACATAGGGGTAAGCAAGGCCGTACGCAAATCATACTTTTTTTAAATCGGGTTTTAGACTTTTAAATGATCCAATATTGAAAGCGATCATCTTGCCCCCCCCCCCCATGAAAAAAATTCTTCGTACGGCCTTGGGGGTAAGTAGGCTAATGTGTATACTGTGTGGTAAGGAAGGGGGTTGTTTTGTTGTTTGTTTGGTTTTTTCGGGGGGGTTCCTTCTTTTTATCTTTTTCTTTTTTATATATGACCAGGCACCACAAAACCACCCAAAAGTCGCACTGTGTGATTTTCAGTTAGAGCTCAATCAATGTGTTTTGGTTGGCATGCATGGTCAAATTTTAGTTTTGGGTATTTCCTGAAAGAGTATACTTTTTTCTAAGTAATCTAAAATGTGGAGGCACCAAACAATCTAGAAGTGGTATTTTTGACAGCTTTTTATCAGACTTATGTGTGTCTTCTCTGGATTTTGTTGTATTACCTTTCTTTTTCACGACCCTGAATACTTGTCTCATTTTAATCTCCCATAAATCTCCCGGAGTAAGTTCTTGCATTGATACTTGTGCACTATGATAAACAGGATATATCTAATGTAGTATGCCAAGTTTTAGGACAATATGATAATCCCTTCATAAAAATTTTCATTGAGTTCTAATCCTCCATTTGTCACCTTAGCACAACACTTTGCAAGTCACAGTGCTTCAATAGACTGCAAACTTTAAACCCTTATTAAGAAGTAACATTATGAGGGACTGTGCATTCTTCTCTTTGTACATTGAGTTATGAACATCCAATGAGTTATATATCATTTCAAAGCTGAGTATCTGCTCTTTCAGAATCAGACCTTAACTAAAGTATGATGTGGTCTTTAGATATTGATTTACATGTGCTTACCAGAGAATATAGTGTGCATGCGCGTGTATGCGCATATGTGTTTTATTTTGGCATAAGATTGGAGTTCAGTCAATTTTGACATGTACAAGGTTTATTTAAAATTAAGTATTATAACACATGTATTTGCTACTTGATTGTATTATCGATATTACAAATGAATTGTTATTGTGTTATTATGTTGATTTATGAAGACAAATAAAATATTATTCAAAACAAAAGCTTCGCATCATATGACCCCTGTACACAAACTTCCGTGCGTTTGACCATGCATACCAATTATACTCGGGTCACTCTGTGTGGCGCAGTAATTATTGTTTTGGCAGCGGGTGAGCGATGAATAGTCACGAGTGGGTGATAGAAGCAAGTCGATCACGGCCTGTCTGAACGTACTGGAAATATTTTTGAAACTTACATAGTATCGATGCTAACATAGCATCGATGCTATGTACTGCGTGTGAACATAACTATTGTCGCATCTATACTGAGAGTTTACAGTGACTTAGAGGCCTTTCACACTCACTTCTGGACCGCTCCAAGTTAGACCGCTCCAGAGGAACGGTTCTTGAAGAACGGTTCGTTTGCTTTCACACTCACACGCATTTTTTATGTCTTGAATCGCTCAGCGAGTCAAAGTGGTCTTGTTGCCATGGCAACTCAGATCAGCGGGTCAAATTTTTCGCGCGGAATTCAAACCGTATAATGCGTAAGGTAAATCGCTCAATTTATCAAATCACCCATTGATTTCACGCGAAACACACACACTCACTTCCGGTTGAAGTACGCTTTAGGATCGCTTTGCTTTCACACTTGGAGCGGTCTAACTAAGAACCGTTCCTCAAGACCACCTCGCGAGGTGGTCTTCTGGAGCGCTCCAGAAGAACGCTTCCTGGACCACTTGAGCATTCACACTCACCTGGGAACCGCTCCTGAGGAACCGTTCTTAGTTAGAGCGCTCTAACGAAGTGAGTGTGAAAGGCCTCTCTGTCACGAATACAGATCATGTGCCATCAAATCACATTTGCTATGATTTAAACGCTCTCTACCAGTTGAACAGACGGACCTCATCAGCGGTTACCTCAGTCTGTGTGGAGCACGGTTTGCGATCTTGGTATCAGTCGCCATGTTTCATTTTTTGTTTTAATTATGTGCCGTTGCATAAAACTTGCTATAGTAACTTTGCTATTATAGTAACTTTTCATGGAATACTGGATTTTGATTGGCTCTTGAGCAACGTTACCGTGGTAGTTACCATTGATGGCAAAGTTACTATAATAGTAAGTCTTTATGCAATGGCATCCAGTGGTAATTAACTTTTAGACAGAATATGGTGCGCTTAGAAAAAAGTATTAAGCGCCTAATAAATGATATGTAGTTTTATTATTATTGTCTTCCAGCCGGTATGTGAACGACATACCTTCCCTTTTCTTCCCCCTTTTTTGTAAGTTATATGAAGGAACTTACGATTACTTTTTAATAGTAATATTCTATGTAAATATCCTTTTATATACAACTGAAAATTTACAAAGAATTATATGATAATTCCATTTGTTTTAATTATAATGACATATATGCATATTGTTAAAACAAACGCTCATAATTCACTTATTGTTTACGTAACCATAATTCTTTACTATACTTTTACTCATCACCATGCTTCATGAAATTGAGATTTTTTTAACACTTTAAATTTTACTTTAAATTTCATCCTCCATTGTCTTTCCCTGTAATAATATATTCGTTACTACGATGATATTATTTATTATGTTACTTTTGTTTCTTGGTGTTTTCATTATGACCTTTGTAAAAACAAACAATATCAGCTTTTTTGGTTGTTGTTGAAATAAACCATCACAATATTCAATTCAATTCAATCCACTTTACATGTCACACCCCAGTTATACACCAACGATCAACTCCAAACCTACCGATAACTTGGTCATGCATTCGGGGTAATGTAGTGTTTTTGTCTATTGTCGGTCTGATATCGATCTCTTCCGTGTGACTGGGGTAAAATCCTTCAAAATGTAAAGTCAAAAAGAAATCCATGCAAGCCTAATATACCTGAGTCACACCGTCAAACCGACTAATTCTTGGCCGTTCGTGGTAATTTAATATTTTGTTCGGTCTCTTGTCGGGTTTGTTGCTGTATATGATATCATAAATGACTCCTCGCTTGATATTTCAAATTTATATGAAAAAAACTTTTGAAATAATCATCTTTATCACTGGAGACTCTTTCATATTGGATATTGGATATTTGGATTTATCTTGCAAAGCACTTAAGATTAAAACATAAAAAAAAATAATGATTTAATATAACAGTGACACAATGTCAAACCTGAATCTCTAAAAGAATCCGTACCTATAGTTTGGATTTGCTAAAGTTGCCACAATTTCTTTGCTGTTATTCACGTTAGTTGATATTATTCTTTCTATTCCTATATAGCTTTTAATTTTTAATTTCAGGTATTTTAATTATTTAGCACATAAAATATCAACTTCTTACCCTAGCCATGGGAAAATCAGCTTTCATAAGTAATCCTGTATATTAAAAGCTGAATTCTTTAAATTGTTTAATATATTTGTTATGCTTTAATTGTATTATTTTTCACGAATGAAATACAGCCTTTTCTTAAAAACAGTCATCGTTGGCAGTATCATAATCTTGACTGATTTTTTGGTTAATATACTGTTATCATTGTTATGGTTAGTCATCTTCTTCTTCTTTTCTTCTTCCTCTTCCTCCTCCTCCTCCTCCTCTTCTTCTTTTTCTTCTTATTTTTTTTCTTCTTCTTCTTCTTTTTCTTCTTTTTATCTGTCTTCTTACTAGTATTATTCATATTATCATTATTGCTATTATTATTATCACTATTATTATTTTTATTATCAATATTATTATTTAAAAACATCATTATTATCATTATTATCATTAGTTGCAATAGCAGTAGTGGTATTGTTATCATTGACCCCACCCCAACGCCGCCCCTGCCTACTGATATAAAGAACAGCGGCAACAATTATAGTTGCTGCTGATAATGGGCTACCAGCCGTAATTCTTTGTAATATATTTTTATGCTTTGTATAAATTTTAAATGTTGATTTATACGGAAAAAAACAACAACAATAAATCATTAGATGACACAATAGGAGCTTTTCCCCCAAGTGTATTATCTTCCAAGCGTTCTCTATGTATGGATCGGTGTTCTAAATAAAATTTAAAATAAAAAAGTCAACTCTTCGCAGCCAGGTTATCGAATATGATCCTCCGGGTACACTGTATAAAATTTAAATCTCCGTGAAGAAATTCTCATTTTCATCTCAACATAATCAATAAAAAAAATCAATAAAACCACGTGAGTGATGAACGCATGGGAAATTTACAAACTCATTCAGTATTTTTACATCAATAAAAACATGAGTGATAAACTCGTGGGAAATGATGAACTCTTGCATGGGAAAATGACAAACTCATTTGGTGTAGTATATAAATTAGACTACTGTCCGTGTATTTCGCTTTGTGTGTGTGTTTTGTTTGTTTGATTTTTTAAAAATTATTATTATTATTATTATTATTATTATTATTATTATTGAATATATCATAAAGAAATGTGAGAAAATTACAATGTCCCGACCGGGATTCGAACCCGGGACCCTGGATTACATGACCAGTGCTCTACCAACTGACGGGAGCCGGGAGCTTCGACGGGAGCCCGGATAGCTCAGTTGGTAGAGCACTGGTCATGTAATCCAGGGTCCCGGTTCGAATCCCGGTCGGGGCATTGTAATTTTCTCACATTTCTTTATGATATATTCAATTTACTTCAATCCTATCAATTATGATATTTAATTAAGAATTTAAATTGTCCTCTATAGAAATTCGTTGGCATGGATTTGCCCGACTTTAGAGGGAAGACCTGTCTCATTGGTAGGCCATTATATAGCGTACGCATGGAATTGGTATGGATGTATACCCCCCTATACGCTCGATGGAAAGAGAGGGGCTATATGTAAGATTGTTACTTTGCTGCGACGGGAGCCCGGATAGCTCAATCCTATCAATTATGATTTATTATTATTATTATTATTATTATTAGTATTAGTATTATTAGTATTATTAGTATTATTAGTATTATTAGTATCATTAGTATCATTAGTATTATTAGTATTATTAGTATCATTAGTATCATTAGTATTATTAGTATTATTAGTATTATTAGTATTATTAGTATTATTAGTATTATTAGTATTAGTATTAGTATTAGTATTATTAGTATTATTATTAGTATTATTAGTATTATTATTAATTAGTTTTAGTATTAGTATTAGTATTATTAGTATTATTAGTATTATTAGTATTATTAGTATTAGTATTAGTATTAGTATTAGTATTAGTAGTATTAGTATTATTATTAGTATTATTATTAGTAGTATTATTAGTATTAGTATTAGTATTAGTATTATTTTTATTATTTTTATTATTTTTATTATTATTATTATTATTCAGATCAATATAAACATGCACAATAAAATTGACAATAAAAACAAAATTGTGTAACAGTTTTAATACGTATAACAGATAAAACAGTAATATGTGTTTCTGAGCATGCTCCCCGGGTCCAAGCTGCCTGGAAGTAAAAAAGCAATTACAATACGATGACCATCACGCCAGCACAGGAGCACTCAATTGACATATAAATTAAATTACAAGTGGGTCTAATGATGATGATTTGGTAATAGGGAATCTGCAAATAATATAGCTACAGCAAAATTCATTCAACTTTCATTTATAATCACTGTTTAAATTTACTGAATAGACCAGTATATTATTAACAAAAATGCATATCAAAATAAAATTTGGAAAAAGACGTACTGAGGGAGCACAATATAGGAAGACAATTACTCACTACAATGAGATTGAGATTGTATTTAGGAATGATGTAACACGTATATGGTTACTGTAAATACATTATATTAAAAAACTGGCTTGGTTTGAGGCCAGGTAAAATAGACATGAATCAACACTTTCTGTGTTTTTATTTGGTTTTGTTTTTGCGCCAATTGCCCATGATAAAAATAAATCCACGTTTCTTTATTATATTTAATTAAAAGTTATTGCAGCCAGCTGAATTGTAGATTTTTAAAAACAAATGAATACAATTGCATGCATACAAGAAAACACAAGAAGAGTCTGTCTAACAAAATACTCAAAGGTAATTCATAGAACTGATCGATAAGCAATTTGACATGGTAAAAGAGATTCTATATTGTATCGTGCATGTATGTAATAATATGTTTCTCCTGCATGGAGTTGTCAAAATGACTGGAAAAACAAAACGGAGAAAGAGGTGGCTCCTATATTAAGCCTATTGGAGTTAAAATTCAGTATAGTCAACGGGTTAATTGAGAAGAGAAGTGTAGGAGTCCTATAACAGAAAGAAAATCAAGAAAGGGTAATTGAAGGAATGAAGAAGGAGAAAGATGGATGAAGAGAAGGGGAGAGTGAACTAATGTGAAAAGTTTGACGGGGGAAAAAAATGAATATGAAATTATTATAATATCAGTATATTGTTTTCTCATCATGCACTGGCAAGCCTTGCATGGTAAGGCGTAACCCTTTTTAAAATATCATTTAAACGTATATATACCGGTAATTCGTTCATAATTAGACCCTGTGCTTATTTCATACTAATATCAAGTGAACGAAACGAAGAGCATGAACGGATCACTTAGTAATGCTCCCATCTAAAAAATATAACAATTCATAAATTAAAATGATCGATGCATAGACAGGAGAAAACGATTCACGTTAATCCGACGGGAAATGTATAAATCGTCTTCTGTTACCACCGTGGCTCAATATCTCTTCTCCTTTCTATACACGTCGTTCTGGCTTAGGTCCTCTTTTAAAATTACAAATGAACATCTTCATAATTTGTAATTTAAATATAGATTTATTAATTTCCTACTAAGCGAATTGTAATTCGTGATTTAACAAATAGATTTGCCAAGGTATTTGAGAAAGCGTTAGTATCATGATTATTGGTGGTGAATGAATTTGAAGCAATAACTTTTTTTCGATTTGAAAGAATTTGAGAAGGGCAAAGTGACTGCATGTTCTGTCCCAAATATTATTTTTAAATAGTTCCTCAGGACGGTTTAATTTTTGAACTTGTCTTTATTATCACTATTATTTCTTTTTCCGGGGGGGGGGGGGGGGGGGGTAAAAAAAACATTGATGGCCAAAAGACTAGGAAATGCGATGTCCTTCTCTCAAGCTCATCAAGAGTTGGCGCTAGAGCACTATCGTAATTTTTGAAAAGCTAGGGGCGCTTTTTTGTGCCTTCGAAAAGATGTCTGATAATGAGCGGAGGGCAGCCCGTCTAGTGCGCATCAGGACGAAGCAATTGTGAAAATTTGGCATCGAATATCTCTCAAACCGCATAACATTTTACACCATCGTCTTCTGGAATATGTCAAGCAGAGTTTGAACTATCATACTGCGGATTTTTACCACGCGCTTTGGCCGAATAGATGGTTTAAATCAAGCAAGCCATTGTTCGTGCGTCTTTGTTCGGACTGATATTCTCGAAAAGCCTTGGCTATGTGCTGTAATGTATGCGCTCTCTGGCTAGGCTGTGTGTTCAACGGGACATCATCATAACCGTGTCTTCTGCGCTCCCCGCCTACAACGCTGTGTAGAATGGAGCGTGCGTATAACAGGCCAGCCGAATGCAGCTAGGACAGGTAAGTAACGTGATAAATTAGCTTTCGATTTTTACTATCTTTTGTTTGAATTGAGTTAGTGTTCTGACCAAGTAATTATTTCATCGAAACCTTTTGGGGAAATGTTGTTATGAGTATGGATTATGATGGGTATTTTGAGAAATGTTCATTTTTACGGGGCGTGCTCGGGGTTTTCTCACTCCGTTCGTCACGTTGGGCCATATTATGAACATGAATATTCATGAGTCACCGAACCATTTGAACTAGCGCGGCTAGCTTGCTGGGGAAAAGAGACATGAGTTACAATCCGGATATTTAAATCGCCTTTGTGTGATCTGTAAAATGCTAATTCTGGTATTGAAGGTCCAATCAAGGAGTGATAACTCCTTGGTCCAATGAAGTGATTTCATGAATTTAAAATAGCATGATATAGCCAATGGTACTTATGCATGTCAGAATTCTAATTTATTTTGCCAGGAGGAGTACATGTACATAATGTATGTACATGTAGGTAGATGCAGATGAATTAAATAGAACTTAGAAGAGACAAAGTTGAAGTGCAGACACTGTACAGTGTGATTGAATGAGTAAATTAGATATGTTGCTGATGCTGCACTACACTATAGTCATGACCCTAGTTTCAGTTGAATTTTAGCCTGATTGGCACACTTGAATTATGGCTTTCATAATTACTAAAACCACTGTTTTGGTTGAGGAAATGCATTATCAGATTATTTAATTATTTGTTTCCCACTAAGATGAAAAATTATTATTAAAAAAAAAAAGAAAAGGAGGTATTGAAATGCCCCAGTAATATTGTGGCAAAATTATATTACTTTATTATATATCTAGCCCTTGTGCTTGCAAAATTTTGCCAATTTTGGCCTTGTACAAAAAGGAAGATGTTTGCACTCTAATGCCTGCATTTTTGTGATATTGCATTGGATCTTTAAATTATTGTGATTTTGGAAGTCAGGAGATGTACACTGTAGAGGTCTAATGATTTCCCCCCAAAAGCTGGAATAGTTTTCTTCTTCCCAATATAGAGGAGGGAAGGTTTTTTTTAATGTATGTTTTTGATAAAGCATTAATAATATTATGTAGTCTTTTCCAATTTATTTATTATGAAATTTCTGTTATTTTCTGCCATGTTGTGTACATGTACATACATACAACTGTCAATCTAAATGTTCATGTACAATAAAGAATGATCTTTAAAAATCCAGATGAAAAAGTGAGAAGATCTTGATCGTAGAAAAAAACAGAAGAAAAAAACCTTCATGGGCTCTGTTGGGTTTTCATTACGGTACTTAATGCTTTTATCTGGATTTCTAAATGTTTTTTAAAATTGCAACACTAATATTTCTTTCAGTAAAGGAGGCAGGTCGGTTTTGAAAAAAATGAAGTACCATGTAAAAGTTCTGTATGAGGGGCATAAGAAACGAAAGTTGTCCGCACCAAGTTAAGTTCATGTAATTTTCTTTTTTTAGAAATTGTGTTTTACAAAATACATCTAAACTTCTAAAGAATCAATACGTGTGGAAATTTCCAAAAGAGATTACAAAATTTTAAGGGGAAAAGTATACAAAAAAGTGGAAATGTTATCAGATTTTTCCCCCCTCCTTTTATTAAGTATCTAAAACCTGAAAAATGTACTTGTATACATGTGGCATTTGAAATATATGCCTATTTAATATTTACACTGTAAGTCTGTAGCAGTACATGCATTTCAGATTATTCATTCCTCTTGATTATAGGGTGCTTACTTTTTTATGTTGTAATTGTCTTATTTTTTTATTTTCTTTATTTTCCATTCTCTACTTCACTCTATCTCTCTGTTAATATATTCTTTCTTTCTTTTCTCTCTTTTTAAACAACTTTTCCCTCTCACGGGTTCTCTATCTTTCTTGCAATGCTACAGGTCTGGTGAAAGGCAATAAAGCATGATGTACTTTTGATCCAGGTGTCTAATGTGCAATAGCTTCAACTCACTCAATTATACCCTATGCTAACATGCCAAAGTGAGCTTTCATGAGACCATTACTGCTAAAACCCAGGACAATGCCAGCCCTCAACTTTGATGTAAAGACGTTCTGTCACAATCTTCGGGCGACCAAGCCTCCATATGAGTGCCCAGTGAATGATTGCGGGAAAGTCTACAAGTCCCTGAATGGAATAGAATTTCACCTATTTCACTATGACCATGATAATCCAAATGGTAACGGCTATGCCACACCCGTCAAGAAAGGGGGATGGAGGAAGTCGCGAGTGAATAACAGGCCAAATCAACGTCCTCCTCCTCCTTCACCCCAGTTGATTCGATCTCCAGCCAGAGAGGGCCTCACCTATGCTCAGGCCCAGCGACTTGTAGAGGTAGATCTGGATGGGCAGACAATGAGGCTCGATATTTATGAAAACATTGACGTCATGACGGAGGACGAGTTTGAGAGTGAGACAAGTGAGGAGGAAAAGAATGAGAAACAGCCGGCGAGTAAAGGAAACAAAACTATGGATCAGGCGCAGAAGCCTCAAAAAGAGAAGCCATCTGGTGCTTCGCTTAAATTGCCCGAGGCTTCATTCACAGTATTGACTGATTATGAAGAACCCCCAGATATTCCAAACAGACCAAATGCTTATTTCAGGTACATTGAAAAGACAGCAGAGGAGCTTGATGATGATGTTGAGTATGACATGGATGAAGAAGACTATGTATGGCTTGATATGGTCAATAAAAAGCGAGAGAGCACAAATATGAATGCAGTACCACAAGAGATCTTTGAGTTGTTAATGGACAGACTGGAGAAAGAATCGCACTTTCAGAGTCAATCTTCTGGGAAACCAGACAATCAGCAGTTCATCGATGAAGATGCTGTTTGCTGCATATGCAACGATGGAGAGTGCCAGAACAGCAATGTAATATTATTCTGTGACATGTGTAATCTCGCTGTGCACCAAGAGTGCTATGGAGTGCCCTACATTCCAGAGGGGCAGTGGTTGTGCCGTCGCTGCCTCCAGTCGCCCTCCAGAGCAGTTGACTGTGCCCTTTGTCCAAACAAGGGTGGGGCCTTCAAACAGACTGATGATGGGAGGTGGGCCCATGTCATGTGCGCACTGTGGATCCCAGAAGTAGGTTTTGCCAACACAGTATTCCTTGAGCCCATAGACAGTATAGCCCACATTCCCCCAGCCAGATGGAAACTGACATGCTACATCTGCAAGCAGCGAGGCGTAGGGGCTTGCATTCAGTGTCACAAAACGAACTGCTACACAGCTTTCCATGTCACTTGTGCCCAACAGGCTACTCTGTTCATGAAAATGGAGCCCATTAGAGAAACGGGTATCAATGGGACATCGATAAGCATCCGAAAGACTGCATTCTGTGACATTCACACTCCAGCTGAAGCTGAGAAGAAACCTATTATGAAGAATGACAAGGTCATTGAGATGGACGCCGCTGAGAAAGGCTGGTCAGCCAAGAAAGCCAAGGCACTCTCCAGGAAAAACATGAGGAAGGCACGTAAGATTCTAGCAGAAAAGAGGGCAGCCATGCCTGTAGTCTCAATTCCATGCATTCCACAACAAAGGTAAGTGCATGCTAACACATTATTGACCTGTATTTTTTAAAGATAAAGTTGAGTGCTGGTTGTACAATTACATTGTGAAAGAAACCATCTCAAAACAACTGTGAAAAGTTGGTCATGTCAACATAAGAATTGGAATCATCAAAATGATCAAAAATTGACCCACTATTGCTAAAAAAACATGCACTGCACACAGAAATGGGTTCATGTACATGTACATGTATATGGGACTGCACAACATATAGCACGAATATCCTGAACGAAAGTTATTTCTTGTCATGTCAAATATGAGGGTATTTATCCTTTTTCAGGGGACATTTTTACTATTCTTTCAAGCTGCCATAAAAGGAATGAGAAAGGTCACAAATTATTTCCACCTTTCCCAGAACTCAACCATCTCTTGAAAGGGGAATTAACCTCAAAAATATAAATGTGCTTATATTCAAAGATGTAATATATTCCTTCTTGTTGCCACACATAGTTTTGCATTAAAATATACGAGATGGGTATCAATCAAGATTATCTCGGCAATATTTATCGTCTGCTAGCAATACCTGGGGGCTGCCATTTTCTTGATGTGTACATAAAGATATTTTTAATCCGAATGCAAAATTGTCTATCTTCCTGATACAAAATTCCATTTGAGATTTAAAATATATAACAGATATATACATATATTCTAAAAACATGAAAGTGTGTTTTATATTTATCTGAAAATTACTATTTTATTAAATATAAATCATATTTCCTTGATACTATGACGTATGTGACAGAGCAAATTAATTCAAATTTATGGATGATAACTTTCCCGAGCGTCAATAGTGACTAACTATTCCTTCCCCTGCTTTGAGATATGAATATATTACACCTTTTAATATCAGTACATTTATATTCTAGTGTTCGTTTTTTTTTTATACCACCTTGCAAAAGTTGAGTCTCTATATTATCACCGCATGAATGTAATTTGATTGAGTTCCGTTAGAAAATGAAATTTAATAAAAACACCTTGGAATTTTATAGTAAATAGGCCATTTAAATTTGTATCAGAAATCAATATATTAGATGTAGATATTTAACATACCAAGGGAACTAGATTTGAAATACATGTACTATGCCATCCAGAAAAAATATTTGAAAATAAGGAAATTATAGATTATTGTTAGTCTTTTATATTTTGAAGTTCTGTACCTTGATCAGTAAAATCAAATCAAAATGAAAGACCAGTGAACTTTTGTGAAATTTTCATGTATATGTACAATTTATTAATTATATCTGTGCCCTCAGGTAAACTGTTTGTTTATTATGTATGTTAATCAATATACTTGTTTGTTCATCACAAACATGGAACCTGTCAGGATATCTAAGATCCTGAAAAAAGTGTCACTCCAGAAGAAGCAGCACTTCATGCAAAGACTTGTCAGCTACTGGACCCTCAAACGACAGTCGCGGCATGGTGTGCCTCTGCTGAGGCGGTTGCAAGCGCACCACCAATCGCAGCGCAACAAGGATTCGGTTAGTGTAAGCATTGTCACCAGTTCCACGTATAGTATTGCACTTTCCTTTTCCTTCATTCGTAGTTTAGTAATAGAGAAATGATACTCCTTTCCTGTGGTATACATGTACTTCTATATTGGTTGCATGGTTATTGAATATTTTTTTCCAGTCTTATTTTTGTGGTAGACATGGCTATATTGTAGCACATATATGTAAACAGTCACCTACATGTATTGCACAAGTCTTTGCTACCTCATAGCACAAGCATTATTATTCTGACTAGCTTTTCTTGTTCATTGTACATTTGTACTCATGTTTGTGTTTACATCACATATTGCAAGATTCAAGTAGAGATTTTCCCCCTTCTTTGCATGCCACTTATATATTACATGTTTATTTCTATGCATGATTAGAAATTGTTCTTAAGAGCTTTGTAGAAGAGCAATGTTGCTAATAGCAAAACTGCTTCGCAGAATCCTGTTTTTCTGTAAATATTAAGGATGTGCACTGTATAGATTTGTATGAAATGAAGTTGATATTTAATTTTTATATTTAACATGACTACGTAAGCAGCTCAGGTTGTTGTAAATTTATTTGGATAATCCACAGAGTATGTTACATATTTTCTTGACAGGTATTCCCCAAGACATTGAACTTTTGTACGATGCTTTGATACCCATCGTACTAATGAAACAAAAAAGGATTGGGAATCGTCTGTTTCAATGACAGTTCATTACAAATATGAAGCACAGTGGTGCATTGTATTTCTAGCTGCATGTAGTAGAAAATAATGTGCACTTGATTGCTACTCAATGTCGCTACTTAGAACATGTACATGTAGGGACATCAACTTGCTGTATTGTTTCATTTATTTATATTCATTCGTTCAAATATAATCTTTTACAGCGTGAGAGTCAGAAGGCTAATAGACTGAAAGAGCAGCTCAAGTACTGGCAGAGGTTACGACACGACTTGGAACGAGCAAGGCTCCTGGTGGAACTCATTCGCAAGAGAGAAAAGTTGAAGCGAGAACAGGTGGGTAATTCTTTGAATACTTGACTATTTACAAATGTACTGATCGAGTAAAATCTCAATTATATCAAACGTAATAATTTATCCCCCTAGTTTCTTTCATTTTAATAATATTAATACTACTACTACTACTAATAATAATAATAATAATAATATAATCTTAATATTATAATAATAATATTAATATTAATATTAATAATATTATATTAATAATATTAATAATATTATTATAACTCTAACTGCGACTTAGGGCGGGGCGAAACCTTTTATCTCATCCTATTACGTTTCGCCCTAACCCACACTCGTTTCGCCCTAACGTTGAATTTCTATTGTGACGGAATAAACCTATTGTTAGGTTTCGCCTTAAGTCGCAGTTAGGTAAATTATATTAATAATATTATTAATAATAATAATAATAATAATAACTTACCTATCTGCGACTTAAGGCGAAACCTAACAATAGGTTTATTCCGTCACAATAGAAATTCGACGTTAGGGCGAATCCTAACAATAGGATGAGATAAAAGGTTTCGCCTTAAGTCGCAGTTAGAGTTATAATAATAATAATAATAATAATAATAATAATTTAATATAATAATATAATAATATAATATTAATTTCATTCTCATGATGATGGGACTACAGTGTATACTTTTATATTGATAATGTAAATTAACCTATTGATCATTTTTTTTCCCCCTTGTCTGCAGATCAAAGTAAGCCAGAAGGCGACTGAAATGCAGCTGCAGCCATTCAACATCTTGCTCCAGAGAACGCTAGCCAAACTGGAGGAGAAGGATCCAATGAATATCTTCTCTGAACCAGTATCTGTTGAAGAGGTAATGAAACATGTGGCTATCAAGAATGCCAGTTTCAGGCGTTTGCCTAACGTCTTACTCTGATAGCTCTCTGTTTCAGGCTTCCCCCCTCCATATTTTTGGCTTTTTCGGATTCTCGCTTCATGACTTTTTTCCCTGAAGTCTTGCGCACGTTTTGATACCACATTTGTCCATATCAGACATACCTAGGGGGTGTTATATGCTAATTAGTATGCGCATGTCATTAAA
Source organism: Heliocidaris erythrogramma (assembly GCA_025617745.1). Taxonomy (NCBI): domain Eukaryota; kingdom Metazoa; phylum Echinodermata; class Echinoidea; order Camarodonta; family Echinometridae; genus Heliocidaris; species Heliocidaris erythrogramma. The sequence goes on from CM046853.1 coordinate 34,370,582, forward strand.
ATTGCTAATCGCTCCATATATTTGTGTACAGTTACATGCTGTCAATGGACAATGGCTTGCATTTTAATTAGCTAATTATTCAAAAAATTTGCATAATTGATTAAAATTAATCACACTATCAGATTCAGCGTTCATTGGACATTGCGTTTCTGAGATTGGAGCAGAATAGCCCAGTTCAGTAAGGGTTAAAGGACATGTGGAGCATCAAAATGTCTGGGTCTCGTTCAAGGCTAATTAAGTAAAACCAACTGGTGTCCATCGTTTTTGATAAGGGTTAACTTATATTCGGTCTGGGGACCTAATCGTAAAAGTGAGCAGATTTTTTTTTATTGATATGAACTCATTTACTGATATGGTTCTACAGAAAAAATAAGATGACACACTGTAATCAACTAACCAAAAGTACTTGTATTCAAAGAAGGGTTTTAGGACACATGATCTGGCGACAATTGCTCAGCGGTATCCTCACTAACCAACTTCCTGACTTCCAACTTGGACCACAATAAATTTCCCTAACCCTAACCCTAAAGATAAAGATAAAGCATAAAGCATAAAACCCAATTGCAACTATAACCAGGTAAAGCTAGGTAAAGCCAAGAGTAATCGTTGAAGGAACAAATGATTGGTCACCCAAAGAAGGAGCCTCTTCATTTGTAGATGTGCATCAATATCTACTTTGGACAATTTTCTACCTTCTAGCGTATTCAGCTATTTTTGACTACCGAGAACTAAAACTATCATTGCATTTCATTCATGTACGTACTCCATTCCTCTATTATTTCCGCAGGCCCCTGACTACTACGACGTCATCAAGAAACCTATGGACTTCTCCACAATGAGCAACAAAGTGGAGGGCCACAAGTACAAGGGGCTTGACCAGATGGAAGAGGACTTCAACCAGATGATAGAGAACTGTATGAACTACAACAGTAAAGACACCAAGTACTACAGGGCAGCTGTCAAGATCAGAGATCAGGTATGGCTGGCACACCATCAGTTTAAAAAAAAGTGCAACATGATATACAGTCAACCTCGCCTAAGTCGATCATGACGGTACTGAGTGAAATGCTTTCGACGTAGGCGATTTTCGACTTGTGCGGAAGTCGAAGAAAATCTGACTTACGCATGTACATTGTATACATAACACGGGGACGCCGCAGTGCGGACTGTGGCCGGCAGCCCGGTGGTTTGATCGATTGGGAGTTCTCATCACATAATGTACCGTGATTTATATTGTGCCGACATCGAGAAAATAAGAACATACATGTACTGTACCTTTCATGTACCCAGTATATTACTTCATACTCCTGTTACAAGTTGGACAATAAAGAATAAAACCAGACACGTCCAGTGATTATTCCAATATATTAATTCCTCCCTTACATCCATTTCCGTCCGGCTGGCCGGCCGGGAAAACATGACTTTAATAAAACACATGACATTTTGTTCATCACATGAGAGTGCGAGAGAGGACGTGGATATCGCGCCAGCAAGTCAGAATTTTTGTAAACAAAATCAGCGTGTGGCAGTTTCGACAATGATTGATTTCACATCGCCATCTAGTTGACTTGCGCGGTGTAAATTTAATGCTTTTTCATGGTATTGTTCTGAGAATTTGATCGATATAGGCGAGTAATCGACCTACAAAAATCGACTTGTACAAAGGATTACCACATGTAAGTCTATGAGGATAAATTGGGACTTTTTATTTTCATTAACTTGAGCGACTATTTGACACATGCGACGTCGACTTAAGCGAGGTTGACTGTAGATAGCTACATTAATGGACAAGTCCAAAGTATTTGTCCCAACACATTACAGACCACATCAAAGATTTGAGTATTGCATGAAGTTGCAGCTTTGCTTCAGCTGGGATCAGACCAAATATCAGGGAAAACATGAGTTAAAATTCTTACTATGCTCTTAATTCCACAATACTTGGTAACATTATGAGACACAGAATGACCTTGGGCTTTATACCCAAATGCAAATTTTCCCCACAATGTTCTGGTACTTCTGGCGCTTTCAAGTTGTTAAGGTTTTTGTTGTAATGTTTGTCCGCTTAATTTTGTTATGGGGATCTCTCTCATATATCTGAGAGTTGGAGTTCAAATAGGACATCAGCACACATCACTGTGATGTATCAGGGGAAACTCGATAAAACGAGGCCGTCGGGACCAAAGGAATTTCCTCGTTATAGCCGTTATCTCGTTATATCAGAACATACATAAAAATGCACATATGGGACTAGATTCTACATGTACACTAATAATGAATGTACACATTCTTTTGCCGCCACTTATGTACTCATTTGAAAGCTATGAAGGCAATAATAATATGTTAATTCTCGAATTAGCTAATAAAATATCGGATCATGTCGGAAAATGCGTTAATAGCATTATTTTCAGACGCTAAGTTACCGACTAAGAGTCAAGTCCATGGCATCACACTTCCGCATTCAATATCTGGACTGCCCCTGTACTGTTAGCATAGCGCATACTCATGGTATGAAAAAAAAACCTCATTCACACTTCGGGGGCCAGTCTCCCTGCGCTGTGATATGAATAAAAATACGCTCCCTGCGCTGTGATATGGACAAAAAGATGCTGCCTGCGCTGTGATACAAATAAAAAGATGCTGCCTGCATTGTGTGTGTGAAATGAATAAAAAGACGCTGCCTAGCCTGCGCTGTGTGTGTGATACGAATAAAAAGACGCACCCCGCTTCGTATCGCGATCTCTACTATATGCTTGTATGTGTGCAGATTCTTCAGCTGAATGATTTTTGTCCATTTGAGGCGCAGTGAAATTTACTTGCTTGTTATAACAGGAATGATTCCCAATCTTCTCCTTTGTTTTAGATTTAGCTCATTATAGCGATATCTTGTTATAGCCGACCTCGCTATAAGGGTTTGTGCTGCCATAGAATTACACGCAAGTAAAGTTTGGACCCTGACAGTGTTCTCGTTATAGCCGACTTCGTTATGTCGAGTTTCCCCTGTACATGTCTATGTCAAAAGGCAACATTGGTCAGTTTACATTAATTGCAGGTGTTCCACAAATAATAATTTGTTGCATTGTATATATTCTTGTGTCAGAAGAATTCAGAAATAAAACAAAAGTTTCTGTATTCCACTCCTATGACCAGTAGCTACTCTGGACTTAAACAATTCAATTTCAGTTTAGACAGAGGCCATGGATGGTATTCTGAAAATATTGTTATCTTTTATGTTAGTAAAACAAAGTTAACAAGTCATATTGGGACAAGTTATTGGTTAATTTCTATGCAAAGCTGGCTGCGTTCGCATGAAGGTTAAAGAGACATCTGCTTAAAGGAGAATTATCCCTAGGCTTTTAAATGTCAATAGGGTCATAGTGAATAAAATAACATTTAATTTGATATAAAAATCACCGTTTTAGACCAACTGATGCCGCTGTAAGAGCAGAAAATAGAGACCACTTTTACGATGATTTCAACGTCGTCTACTCCTACTGGCGGCGTCCATTTTCTCTAAATTTCCCATAAAACCTTGCGCGTGATGACGTAGGGGATGGAGAACTCACTAGCTAGTAGCTAGGTTGCATGAAGCGCGCGCTGCATATACACACGGTAAACATGGTGTATTGTCAAGCGTTCGGCTGTTGTAACTGTTCCAAGAAAACGATAGGGAAATCATTCCATCAGTTCCCAGACCCGCAGAAATGTCAGCAATTGTTCAAGCGTTGGGTGACCATTTTGAACGTGGAAAAATTCCAAGGAAAAGACTTCAAACTTGATCGGAAAAATGATGTGATCTGCAGTGATCATTTCACGGAGGCCGATTATCACGTAGATCTGCGGGCTAAGCTTATGCCCGGGCGAATCGTATAATCAAGCTTGTGTGTCCTGGAACACGTTTTACTTACGATGATTATTTTACTCTAATAAATGTTTTTCAAATGTGATAGTTACGTAGATAATATAAATTGATTTATTTAATTTAATTATGAAACTCTTGCGTAATTTATGTTATTATTAATAATAATAAACTCTTTTTAAAATAATGTTGGTGAACTATTGCAAGCCAATTACAATGCGCTACGGCCAACTCCATGCCCTACGTCACACAGCCCGATCGCACCGGGAACATGGCGACGCTGCTTTACTCTCGAGAACAATAAAAATCGGAGGATTCAATCGACAATTCCCATCCTCTCGATTCTCGAATATACAATGTTTTTACTTTATCAGAAACTGTTTAGAATTCTGTTTTAGGTCAATGATAAAAGTCTCGTGGGGATAATTCTCCTTTAAGCACCAGTGATAAGTGCTTATTGCGCACAATTTCAATTTGTTATGACAATACACAGTTTTCATTAAACAGAGTTTTCAGAATACGGCCCCATGTTACCACTTTGCATGATCCCATGCTTTCAAGCACTTGGACAGGGACCATGATACCACTTTGCATTATCATCATCCTTTATTTCATATTCATAATGTTTCAGGGAGGTGCTGTGCTTCGCCATGCCAAGAGGCTATCAGAGAAGTCAGGCTATGACCCCGAGACTGGACTTCATCTGGAGAAGGCCCCTAAATATGAAGAAACACAAATTAAACTCGGAGACAGTAAGTTCCTAGAACATATCTGTTGGTTGATATTGAAGGGTTTCAAGCTTCCATAAGCAATGCCATTTCTTGGAGTCAGCTGTTTAAATTGTTACGTTTTTGGCTTTTTAAATTGGCTTTTTTATTTTTAATGGAGGGGGAGCATTATGATTAAAATTGAGTAAGGATAAGTAATCACGAAAATCTTTATTAATATTTGGGTCCTCATCAAGCATTAGGGAGCAAACCAGGATGATAGATATTAGAGTTTTTCCTAACTTATATTTTATCTGGGCAGTGCTTTCCGAGCAAACCTTCATTTCTCTCCCTACAAGCTACATGTACATCCATATTAATTAGTATCAAAGTCTTGGGATCATTTGATGTGATGCTACATATTTTTTGGTGTAAAGTTTTAAATCTTCTTATATTTAGGAGAGGTGTGTTTTATAAGTGGTCAGTTAACGTAATTTTCTGTTGACATCCAATATTGCATTGTATCATTTGCATCTCTGTTTGATGTTACACAAAGGTAAGGTATGGGAAAACAAGTTCTCATTCCGGTAGAAAGAAGCGTATCTTGCGTAATGTATAATAACAATGTGAGAACTGTAGAGAAGGACAGACTCATCTCATAGAAACAATAGGGAGTTTTCGAATGTGTCAAAATGAACGCCGTCCTAGATCCTCCCAGCAACAATGGACTGCTTTGTGTTAACTGCATACAAAGTAGGTGAAGCATGAAGCTAACAATGGGTGAAGCGAGGTTCACATTTTAGAGAAGACGGCAATACCATGTTTGACGCGTTCTCAATCTGACTAGTGGATGAGGGAGAAGCCAGTTCTTGCGGTATGCAGTTAACACAAAGCAGTCCATTGTAACTGGGAGGATCTAGGACGGCGTTCACATCGACACATTCGAAAACTCCCTAGTATATAATCATGAACCACTCCCACCTACCTACTAGGCTTCTAGATTGCACATCAATCCTCACATTGAGCTAAATACAAAGTGCCAGTTACATCCTAACAATGCGGTCTCTTGTGCTCTCATTCCCCAGTCGACTCAGTACTTCAAGCAGAGAACAGAGCAGACATGGCTTTGGAGGATCAACTCCATGAACTCCTAGAGAAGCTTGATGCGACCTGTGGCATCAAGCACAGTGCTGCACGCTCTAAACGATCCAAGCAGCTCAAACGGGAGATTAACATCATCCGACGGCGCCTGGCCATTCAGAAGGGCAAAGGTAAATCCCAGAATGGTGGAGATGCAAGTTCTCGGAACATTGAGTTGACCACGGAAGAATCATCATCAAGTATGTACCTCTTTTATTTCCTTCTCTCTTTATCAGTTTTCTCATCTGATTATGTAGTAAAAACTAACATGTCAAGACTAAGCACATTAATAAGTGACTTCATGATTAGAAGATATCTTGATTGATCCCAATTTACTGTCATAGTGTATATATGCATATATATGTGTATCTGTTTTAACGGTTGAACTACTTGTTTATCAACTAAAATCAGACGGGCGCATCCTCGGTATGACGGCAAATACCACCCGTTTGACCTCAGTACAAACGACCCTTACCGGCCCTTTCCCAAATATGTACTATGGAATGGCCTATTAGTTTATATTCAGAGGAATCTACTTGGGATATTTTTTCCCCTCATGTCATATTTTCCATATAATTTGTCAGTGTGGTAGAAAAAGATTAAGTATCCTACCTCTATTACGATTAATGTGCCATTTTTTTTTCTTCAAATTTTCCTCATTCTCATTCATAAAATGAATGTTTCTGATATAATAATTAACAATGTTGGATCACATTTTATAGCCTATTTTTAGAAAAGTGTTGATTTTATCTGAAGCTTTAAATGATGTTTTGTATTGCAGGTGAATCAAGTGAAGTCACATCGCAGAGTGACTCAGTCCCGCCAAAGCTTTCTCCGGCACGGCCTCTACCTATAACCAGTCGAAGCAGGTCCTCTCCCTCAAGACCCTCCCCAGGAAAAACAATGGGCTCGCCAGGTAGAGGGCGTGGAAGGGGGAGGGGCCGTGGCCGGTCTGTCCGAACTATGTCCGATCCCCAGCCTGGTGCTTCTGGGGATTCCATTCCCACCCTCTCAGCTAACGATAGCTCAGAAAACCCAAAGACCAAGAGCCCAACACCGGCAGACAAGACTGCATCGCCTTCTGGTGTTGGTCGCAGAACATCAGTACTGTTCAGTAGTAAGGGAGGGAAGCAAGGCAGTCCGAGTCCAAGGAAGCCTGGTAGACCTCCTAAGCGCTCACTGTCCATGGATCAAGGTGGCTCACCCAATAAACCTGCCCATCGTGTCAGCCAGAGTGGTAGCCTCCATGTAGAGACTGAGTATGAGGGCAACTTACCAGCCCCTAATAATGACTCGGGTGCTAGCCCTCCTGCCAAGCGAGCACGTAGTGTAAGCATGAGCACAATTGGACAGCGTAGCCCGAGCAGGAGAATGACCTCTCCGTCGAAGGACCTGCCCAATGGTTTGGAGAGCGGAGCTCAGACCAGTGAAAGCTTTTCAAAGTACCGTTCGGGCCAAGTGCGACCCAGGACAAGCTCTGAATCGGACAGCAGCAGCTCATCAACGAGCACTTCCAATGAATCTGTGTCTGAGATGAGCTCGTCGATGGGTGAGAACGGAGGACCAGGCGGGCGTAGCCTTCTCCAGGCCAACAGGAACCCGTTCACAGATGACAGCAGTGGAGACACGTCCTGCGGGGAGAGCACCAGTACTACCAGCAGACCCATCCCAACAGGTGCGACTGGTCCTGTGCTCAGGGACAGGAGAGGTAGGGTGACTGTGCACACTACACTTTTATTCTCTACCTTATCCAAAAAAGAAAGAAAGAAAGAAAAAAAAATATCGACAAAATTATGGGTTCATCTGCAGAGTTGCATTTTCTATCAAATTTTATTTTGTTTTTTGTTCGTTCCTGTAAACTTCATCTCAAGAAATCTTGTTCCTCTCCTTCCTATCATGGAATTTCCTTTGCAAAAACAGTTCTTGCTTTCTTTCAGATTGGTTTGCTTTCATATCTGTTCCTATCTCTGAAAAAAAAAAAACAACCTTCACTTGTTTGTTCAAGCTTGACTTGTTTTGTCTTTTCTTCTAACTAGTATACATTCTTGTTCACATTTGTGATTCTTGCTTTTCATTTTGATTGGGCTTATAGAAAAAAAAAAACTGCAACCTGAAATCCATTTCTGTTTCACATGCAAAATTGTCATACATCAGTGATAAGATTTGAAAAAATTAAAGAAATAAACAAAATTAGGAACTGGGGAAAGAAGAGTGGCACTGTCTCCCTATCTTTTTGATGTTCTCATTGAGATCAGGTGTATGTGTTGATATAATGTGATGTTGATTGTTCTTTCTGTGTGTGAACCCATTTTCATCTGCATGTCTCTGTTGCATGATTATTAACACATCTGTTGTGCATGACTAATTGTCACTTCTCATGGTACATTTCCTCACTTATACCACATTAATGAAACCTTTGCGACAACTTCTTTCAAGCTTAAAGATTTCTACAGAACATTTAAGATAATACGTTTTTAGGATTATAAGAACTTTTCAACAGCAATTGTAATCTACCTAACAGTAAGACCATCATTCCCTGAATATACCAATTTGAAGAAAAAAAGAAAAGAAAAATACCAAGCAAAAAAATACTAACAAGACATCTAATAATGATAATATAATAAGCGCTGATAGACTTTTTCTTGAAACATATTTATTCACATACATTTAAGATCTTATAACTTACAACAAATTAATTTATGATTTTCTCAAAATTCATAGAATAATAAAAAGTACATTGTAGCATCACATTAACCATATATATTTACAAATTGTAAGGAATTTGGTGGGTAGTTATTTGTCATCTGGTATCTGCCTTAACGAAGTCAATTCATCTTAAAGTGAGCCATAATCATATATCAAACCACAGCATTGCTCTTTACACCAATCTTGATTATGTATGTTAAATGTTCAGTACTTAAAACATGTCACTGTGGTAAACTTTTTTGTACAAGTATGATGTAGTTAGCAATTGTGTACATATTTTTTAATTCATATCTAATGAACAAATGTTCTTTATGTCATGCATGAGAATTGTGGCTTGCAAAGAACAAGATTTTGTATTTTATTGCATCCTTGATAGTTGTAATTTTGTGTTTACTCTGAGGTAAAAAGTTTTTTTTTTTGGTTACCTCGTATGAGTCGTATCTGAATTTTATGAAGGTAATTTGTGAGATTACCTGTGAAGATTTCACAGCATAATGATCTGTTGGTGTGTGTGTTCATGTGTTATGTAAATTTAATTTGTTTGTTGATTAATATTAAGGCAACATACCAAGTAAACCAGTCTCAGAGATATATGTTCTACTAAAGTTACACTTAGATGATTTCATAAGTTTTGATTGTTTGGCATCAGTTAAACGACAGACCATTAATTTTATTTTTCATTTCACACACTTACACTAATACTACTAGCCATCTTTTTCAACTCGCAATTTACAAGCTTTCATTGCCTAACAATTTTGTTTTATCCTATCCCATTCTCATGCTATCCATTTAAACCACTAACGCATTACCCTTCTTGCAAAAAAAAAAAAAAAATAAAAAATAATTAAACAATTATGATGCATTGCACCACGTAAATATAAGAAAATACAAGTTCTACCCCCTGCAAAATAATGTTATAGAAAAGGAAAGAGGGCAAGGAATGTCAGGCAAAATTGACTCTGAAGCTAAAAGTAGAGAAGAGAAAAAAACAAACATACACACACATACTGTTTCCCATACTGTATGATAGTAATGAAGTGGGACTGTCGTTATGATCATCGCATAATTAACACTTGTGCTTTCATTTATTCAAAATTATTTTTTTTAATTATCAGTCATCTACTAGTACAGTATAAAGTGATAGGAGAACCTACTTTGCAGTATCGAGAAAAGAATATTTCAAATATTGATGCAGTAAATACATGTAGACTTGTAGCTAAAATACAATTATTGAGAACCTAAGTATCATGAAAATCTGATTTTGGATCTTTTTCTTTTCATTGGAATGGGGGGGGGGGGGGGGGGGTGGGGCTTGGGCATTGGGAAAATGTCCATTTTGTTTCATATATTTAGGACACTTTTTTTCCATAGAGGCTTTGTGCTATACATGTGTAATGCAACTCTTCAAAAGACAATTCAAGGTTTTTTGAAACATACCACCTCAACCCGTTGACACGGTACATTCAACTTTGTCAAAACAATATAAAATAATATTCTATTAATATGATTTTTGGCTTTAATGCACTATACACATAAAAGGTTGAAGTGAGAACTTGAAATTAATCATGAAATCTTAACAATTAGTGGTATATGTTGCATTCTCCATTTATTGTAGTGAAGCAATATAATATCCAGCTCAAATGTACCTTTTGAAAGGGTCAATGATAAAAAAGTGTTTGATACAATTTTAATTTTTTTTCTCACATTCAGAGCGTGAAATAAATGGGCTGTTCTGTGATTAACTTGTTAATGGAATTTGGGTGAAAATCATATTAGCACATTTTGTTATTTGATTAATACAAATATCTTTAAAAAAAAATGAAAGAGATGGTTTTTGAGAACCGATGTCATATCAGAGATTTGATTGGGTCCCTTAGGAAAGTTAGCAGATATCAAGATACTGCCCATGGCCATGATGTACCGGTACTTCAAAGTTGTCACACCTTAACAGACCAACACTCCGCTCTGCAAGGCACTTACGAAATGTATACAAAGATGACTCAAACGAATTTCAAGAAACTTTTAAATTAAAAGTGAATATGAATCATTAATGATAATGATTGAACATTCAACATATTAAGGTATCATTTTTCTCTTTTAAAAAAAAAGAAGAAATGTGAGAGTCCATAAAAGCTGCAGTTAGTCTTGATTACAAAACCAATTGCTGTTACACTGCCAATATGTACTGCCAATCCACAAGTATATTTTTATTTCCAATCCATGCACACAGTATCTGATTTCAACAACCATGTATAGTCCCATTCTAAGATTTTGATTGTAGCTATTCATGTGCAGTGCGTTCTTCTAACAGTGTGTTTAAGAGCACTTCCATCCCACATTGTTAAACTAACAAATTACATTTAAGCATGGGACTGGGTCGAAGTTTATAGTTTAAGTCTAATAAAGCATTTTCCAAAATATATTATAGGGCTTGATCGGATAGTTTCTAACAGAGATGAATATGAAATTAGATATGAGAGTTTTCATCTTGTATTCATTTTGTATAAGTGTTCATGTTGTAAATTACAACTTTCTCGATTTAAACATCTGTGAATTCTGAAGTTGTACATGTATATGTATACTACATGTATAAACAATAAATTGCGCTTTAGTATACATGTCCTTACTAGGATTTCTTCATATTTTCACGACCCAGGTCTATGCCATATTTCCATAAAAATGTTATTATTGTACCTCATATTGTCCAGTTGTTTTGTAAGTCTACATGTTTGGCTAAATTGCTTGAAGGGAAATCCAACCTTAATGGCAAGTTGCTCTGAATGAAAGAGGAAATATCAGAGAAGCAGATTGGTGAAAGTTTGAACGAAATCGGACAAGCAGTAAGAGAGTTGTGAATTTTTGAAAGTTTTGAAAGTTGTAATTTGCAATTGGCCGTATAGGTAGGTAAATGTCACTGTTGGGGACAACTCCCCCATTCGCTCCAACACACAAAATGACTAAAATGTCTTTTTTTTTTCAAAATTTATTACTCAATAGGATCTTTTTCTTTCACAAGGACCTATAACAATATGCTATCTCCAATATATTTCGAGTACTGTCCCGAGGGTAAAGGCGCTTCGGAGAAAACAGCAAATTAATGTTATTTTTGTGTACGACAGACAGAGTTGTCCACAAGTATGTCACAATCGACTCGGACTCACCATATTACCAATTTGAGATTCACATAGATGTAGTGATCTCATTTTTCAAACATCCATAACTTTCTTATTCCTTGTCCGATTTCTTTCAAACTTTCAACATCCAGTTTTTCTTATTTTTCTGCTTTCACACAAATCATCTTATAACCAAGGTTGGATTGCCCTTTAAGTGATTTTTTGCTTCACTTATCTAAATTTGATTTGATTTACCCATTTAGTATTATGTAAATCACAACCCCCCCCCCCCCCCCCAAAAAAAAGGGGGAAGATGGAAAAAAAATCCTTTAATATTTATCTAAACTTTGAAGTATTTGACATTGCAGTGCTGTAAATAAATTTAAATTTAGTCACTTAAATACATGTACTAATACTTTGAGTTACCCATTGTGGCCATCAAAAAGTATTTGCAAGTTACAGTGCTGCCCATTTGTACATATCAAAATTGATTTCATTTTGTAGTTTATTAGAATTATAAACTATATTTTGACATTTATTCATATTAGCTTTCATACCACTTCCATTTCTAATTGTCAGTAATGGTGATTACTGATATATCAGCAATTATTCACAAATATATAACAATATTCAATCTAAGCTTTACAACTGAGAAATTAAAGTGATTGAATTGTAGTTTTTCTCTATAAAGTTTGAACAAAAATCTCACTGTGGGTAGGCCTGGGGACACTCAGAATAGTTTCCATGTGCCTCCAGTGTCGTTACGTTTACATGTAGGTTTGCTTTCTTTCCCCAAAGCCTTCACAGTCGCCATAGTTTTTTTACAATTTATAGCCTCCTTTTCAAAACAATCTTTATCAGTAAAAAGTATTTAACTAGACAAAACAACAAAGTCTATTTTCTTCCATATTGTTATTGATCCCAAAACTTTGATTGAACACAATAGTCCACATTGTCAATCAGTATTACATAAGTAATATCTTGGTTTACAATTTCGATTGTGAGATTTGTGTAAGCTGGTCTGATATCAGCAATTTATGTTACAGAACATACTCATGTTCTTTGTGCTTCATGGTATTTAGAAAAAAAAGTACTTGCTGCTATGATTTGTCCTGCTAAGTTTTTGTAATAGGAATTTTTTTTAAGGTAATGCCTGTAGTTTGCTTATTACTCTTTAATCCAACTTGACTTGTAGAAATTTATCATGCTCCCGTTTTATTTGCTGTACCAATATTTAGTTGATAGGGGGGAAAATGATACCATTGGATGGTATTCACACAAAATATACATACATGTAGAAAGAAAGCTTTAATACTGCCATGCAATTATACTTTGCATGTAGGAAAATATTGAACATGATTATACCAAAATGGCAGCTTGTGTGCTGCTGGTGATTAACTCACTTTTTTGTGTCTTCCAGCGGAATAGAAAGAATCTGGGCCCGTATTCAATTCGATACAAAGTACAAAATATGAGTATTTTACTTGGATTTTTGGCTGAGACAAATTACTTAAGCAACTTTCGGCTAAGTATTTTAGAGAGCTTCCTCACAGACTTAAGCAGCTGATTAGTTGATTGGCATAAATATGTGGAGCAGTACAAGCTGTACACAAGCAAATTATATAAGCGTGCATTAAATGCAATGCAATTATTGCGCATTGTTCTGGACTAGATGGATATGTGGCGTAAAGTAGGCTTGGTAAAGTAAAGTACTTTAGATTTGATCTGAATACGAGTTCTGCCATTTTACATAGCCAAGTCAGATGCCAAGTAAAATTTCGACTTAATACGCAATTTGAATGGAATACCGGCTCTGGTGATTAACTAACTTTTCCTTGCCTTTCAAGAGAATAGAAAGAATCTGTAGAGTAGACCCCTTTGAGATTTGTAAGGCAGTAAGAGAACTCCCATTGGAGTAAGTGATTACTTGGGGCACCCCTAACGTACCCACCCCCCTGTGTGTCGTGCAGGCAAGCTGAGGAGCCACCTCTGGGGTTCGGACGAAGAGGAGATCCCACTCAATCCGCTGGACATGGTCTGGGCCAAGTGCAGAGGCTACCCATCCTATCCCGCTCTGGTACGTACTCCACCTACTGTCTGTCATCACATTCCAAGATCTTCAACTGGGGGTGTCCAACCTATTTCCCATGATAGCCCACTAGTTAGAAGCCTCAAGAACAGCAGCTCCTCTCTCTCTCTCTCTCTCTCTCGCTCTCTCTCCGTCCATCTCTCTGCCAGCCAGGCTGTCCTCGGCTCAATCCGAGGCTGCAGCACAGGCCAGCTGTAGAATAGAATTGGGGCTAAATTGCAGGCAAAATGTGGAGTTTGGTTTTGTTCTATAGCTGTGTTGTAGCGAGCGTCTTTGGATTTTTCCCATGTGCTCCAGTGTTTCTTTGAGATGAGAGGATCAAGCTGCAACCTTCCATATTCTCCAAGAGTCCATGGCAAGTTGGTCGATAGGTTGGACACACCCCAGATTCAAACACACAAGTCGGGGCAAATCTAAGTAAGGTTTCATGTAGATGTATAGCCGTTAGCCGTTAAGAATTCAACACACCACATCATGATCTACACTAGGCACCCAAAGATAGTACATGCAGTCATCATCATTCAGTATGGACATGTAGGGGGTAGCGAGACCTGTAGTGCATTTCACCGTAGAAGTGTAGGAGATTAGTGGTAGATTTCATGAATTCATTCCTATTCCATTGCTTTCATGCTTCACTGACCTTCCCTCTCACGCTTCTTCCTTAACAATTTATTAGCCAAATCAGACTCATACCCTTCCATTTTATCTATTTATTTATTTTTTACATTAAAAAAAAATACATGATGTACTTATATATTGTGTAATGGGTATACTATTACATGTATTGAGGGCATCATTTATTTTTGTTGTTGAAAATCTTGCAGCTTTCGTTCTTTGTGCCGCTTTATACAAGCTTTTCATAATATATATCAATATGAAAAAATAGAGAAAGAGGAATACTAAATTTAACAACCTTTTTGAAAACTTTTAAATCCTCATATTTTATCCATAAAGAATATTTTTTTTCATGATTATTTATGTATGAATAATCTTATCAATAAGATGATTATTCTCATTATTATTTAAAATTAAAAAAAAAATTATTATTGATCAATGATTTGGCACTAGTTGATTGTTTGTATGTGATATATCGGCATGTCTCGTTAACCCACCTATAGTTGCATCGTAATGCTACAATATATCCATCATGACCTGTTTTGATTTGTTTTCCACATATGGGATTCAGCAGGGTCCATATAAATAAGCTGGAACTTTAAAGGCTATAACATATAGGAATTTATCATAGGTGACTGGATATAATGAGACAGAACCTGAGATTGAATTTAATTTGATAGAATTAATGATAGAAAATATACAATTTGTATTCATGATAACATGCAGTTTTTGAGAATAAGCATTTGCCAATGAAAGTGTTAGTGACAATCTGAATAAAATGCAACCCAAATAATTCTGAAAATTTGGATGTACTTGTTTTGGTAAATTAATTGTGTCTTAGATAAGTGAGAGGTTGCTTCTCTTAAAAATTACATTGTAGATACATTTTTACTTTTTGAAGATATTTATTGTTAAAATTATTTTTGGAAAGATTTTTATACTATTGAACCTTTTGATAAAGGGTAATTTTTGGGGGTTTACTGTTAGTCATTACTTTTCATTTAATTATTTCAGTTATCGCAAGGATGAATTGAAAATCACTGTTATAAGAGAGTACAATATCATTTAGAACTTAGTGCAATTTCTTAGGTGCTAACAGTTATGGATTTCCAAGGGCTATGCTTGGTGACTAATAGCAGTTTTCCGTGCTCTATCCTCTTTGCTTTCCATATACTTACAGTATATTCATAGCAGTCCTCATAGAGATTAAGAGAAGGAGAAAATGTTATGGTTACTTTGACAGTTACAGTCACGTGTTTCACATAGATATCACCGTTTCGTTGCACACAGTGAAATATGTTTTATTGTTGTAGCACTTCTGCAGATCCTCACTCCAACATTGTTCAAAAGTGGCATGATATTTTAGATGTTAGGTATTCAGTTAGTCATTGAGTGTTGCCCATTTCAAAAGACACAACTTAAGTTACAAGTATATTACTTGAAGGAGTAAGAGAGCCATGCTCCAATCTTGCTTGGTAAATCTTTTTTACCAAACATAAAATCAAAAGAATGAGTAACATGGTTGTGAAGATGATATCATTGCTCCATCATGAGGGGCCTGGCCAGCATTGGCCCCTTTAAGTGCCCAATTCCCCCCAAATAACCAGAGATTTGAGAAAATCACCGTTGATTTGTGCGTGTGTGTATATGTATATATATATATGAGTTCTAGGTGAATGAATCTGGGACCATTCTCATCATCTCTAGAGCCCATGTAGAGCAACGGCTGTAAAATTTTGGAATGAGAGTATGATCATAATTTGGATACAGATGACTTCTAAATAGCTGTTTGTTTGAAATCCACTTTGTAAATATATGACAGGAGCTATAAACAAATACAAATAATAATGAGGGGGGCTTAGCAAAAAGCTCCAAATAAGCCTGTTCTCAATGGGTAGAAATCACAATTAGTTCCCTGAAATACCCATCATAAAGTGTGCTAGATTATTCAGCATCACCTAGTTTGATTATTGGGTATGTTAACTCTTGCCCTCCATACAGTCATCAAAAGTCAACTTTCCATTAGAGCATCTTTTTTGCATCATCCAACAATTATATGTAGTTGTTCATCTTCCATTTTTTAACTGTTTTGTTTTTGCCTCTTTGTTTACTTTGATTGTGTGTAGATTATCGACCCCAAGATGCCACGGTCTGGAACGTTCCACAACGGCGTGCCCATCCCAGTGCCCACCATGGAGGTGCTCAACCAACGTCTCAACTCGGATGACATGCTCTACCTGGTTCTCTTCTTTGACAACAAACGCACATGGTGAGTTGGATAGTGTCTGTTTTCTCCACTTCGCCCTGGTTTGGGTAAACATAAGTTGGTTTTGTTGAGGGATTAGGGATTGGATTCCTTATAGAACCGAGAAGGTGGCAGGTTATTTTGACTATTTCACAGCAAGGGAGGAGAGGGAGAGTGGGGGGGGGGATGGTCAGGAAGAGGAGGGGAGAGGGTGGTGGGAGGGGTTCCTGCCACTGTCTTGCACTTAAGCTACTTCCTAATGCTATGGTCACAACTGATCGTGCATGTTTTTGCACGTGCGTGTCCGCAGCTGCGATCGGTTTGGGCCAACTCCTGTGATTCGTACGTCCTTCTTTTGTCATGGTTACAACCAGTTGTGCACCTCTCTGCACCTCCTCTTGGGCATCTTGCACCCTCCTCATTAACATACTCCCTCTTACCTGTAAGAACTCTTGAGGCGACGTACAGCCCTGTACAGGTAAGTGCAACCGACGCGAGACATGTCACAGCTCTGTATGGAGCCATGGGCTTTGTGAGACCTCCGCAAGGAGCCTGTGCGATGGTCGCAAGAAGCACATGCAGGAAGTACGATGGCTGTGCGTGTCACGTGTGTTCATCAGAACACGTAGCCACGCACCCTTGCGTGTCCTGCGTGCTCCAACGTGCTTGGAAAACGTGCAGACCCATGCGTGCGACGCAAGGATTTTCTGTGAAATCCGTCGCAGACCACACGCAAGGAGGTGCACGACCGGTTGTGACCAACCTTGAAGTGATGAGAAATTTTGAATCCTTTGCATGTAGACGGAGCATCTCGTGAAAATGCCTGTAGATTCTAATGTTCATATCTCAAATTTTGGAGTTATCGCCAATTAATTATTTCAATATGGCACGAAAAAGAGACATGATAACGAAGGTTTTCGACCTGCACTCATCAGGTTATCACGCAGGTATGTAACAAATTACTTGAAATCAACCATATTATACTCTATGAACCCGGACGCCATAATTTCAGAACAATCGCAAAGCTTTGACAAACCCCTTTTGGCTACACAAAAGGGGTTCGTGCGATTGAATGTAGGCGGCTTCCAGAAAGCGTAAATGCGCTACGCCTCTGGCCCCGGACATAATTGAGAATTGATCGGCGGCATAGCTTTGTGCGCAAGCTGGATTGTTGAGCAAATGGAGACCGATCGCTGAATCGCATTTGGCTGTCTTTGGTCTATTAGTGTGCGTTTCCGATTTGCAGGCACGTATTTATTTTATGATAATTTACATTGGATGTATCTGGTAAAATTTAAAGACACACCCTTGCAACTCCCAAACTTTGAGTTACGAGTTTGACATGATTTGTGCCATCATTACATCTTTTCATATTTGGAGGTTGAAATTTGAAATATCAGAACGTTCATCCCAAGGCAATATAACATTTCCCTGTGGTGGGATTGAATCCTTGACTCCTTGATATACAATGTCTGACCCCTATCCCTCTTTTGATCTTGTTTCATGTAGGCAATGGCTCCCCAGGACCAAACTGGAACCACTCGGTGTAGACTCCGGTTTGGACAACGTGAAGCTCATGGAGGGACGCAAGTCGACTGTCCGCAAGAACGTACAGATTGCGTATGATCGTGCCCTCCACCATCGACGCAGGGTGACGGGCGAGGGCACCGAACCATTTACGAGTGATACAAGCGAGGCTCATGATACAGCGTAGGACTTGCTTGTTTGGGGGTTCTTTCTTGTTGTCTCTCTGTTCCTTGCACCTTATTTTATTCTTTTCTCCTTTTTTCAAAAACTCTTTCCGATTGTACTGGTATTTGTCTTGTTCTTGCTCTTTTGCACTCTCATGTCGCTGTCTTTTCAGTATCTTAACTTTTTTATGTACCCTCCATATGTCAATGTCTCTCTTCTTGTGTTCTTTTGTACTCTTTATGACTCTCTGTTTGTCTATTTATCTATTTATCTATTTGTTTTATCCTCTGTATCTCTCTCTCTCTCTCTTTCGTATTCTATGTGTATTTTGTGCTTCTGTTCCATCTCTTGTGGGGAAAAAAAAAGACTAATTATTGTCAGATGCGATTGATGAAATACCAGTGGAATAAGTTGATTGGTATATCATACAGAGACTCACAGGAACAAATGATATGGTGTTTTAATACAACACATAGCACTTTGGTAATG
Source organism: Heliocidaris erythrogramma (assembly GCA_025617745.1). Taxonomy (NCBI): domain Eukaryota; kingdom Metazoa; phylum Echinodermata; class Echinoidea; order Camarodonta; family Echinometridae; genus Heliocidaris; species Heliocidaris erythrogramma. The sequence continues at coordinate 34,389,234 of CM046853.1, forward strand.
AGATTTGCTCACAATGGTTCTGATGCACCGGTTCCTTTATTTCGGATGTTATGTAAACCAAATAATTTGTATGAAAGATTTTTTTTAAAAGCATTTCAAGGTTGAAACACAAAATACAGGAATGATCTGCAGACCTTGTTAGAGTTCAGGATTATTTTGTTTCAAGTTGCAGATTTTTTTTCTGCTACTTATGCTAACACGGTCTGTTCCTGAAAACAGTTTTCGGACCCAATTTCACTGGAAGTAGAGAATATGGAAGAAGACTCTTGTCATTAGTCAGAGGATTGTTTTTTGTGATATAATGTGAAAGTTAGATTGTAATATCTGCCCTATCGTGGGATATTTGCTATTCAGACTATTTTGCTGAGCAGAAGAAATTGGTTCTGAGCATTGTAGAAGTGATTTGACAACATTTAGATACATGTGTCTAATCTTTATTCCATTAGGAAGCTGGAAACACATGTAATGCTGTACTGTGTCATCGTTTTGAGATAGCTCGGAAAGGGGTCTCAAGCATGTGTACATGACCTCTGATTAGAGCCCCTTTTGTTAAATGTGCTAATCTGTCAGTTAAATGTTTTTTCTCAATAATACCACAGATATTTATACTTATTTTCTTATTCCTGTTTTTGTCTCATCCCCCCCCCCCATTCTCTTTCGTCTTTTTCTCAAGTTAGAACGGTTAAATTTGTGTTTTGTTTTTGTTGATTTGTGTGTTTTGTAATTTGTTATGTTGAATACGACATGATGATATATATTTATATGAACCTTGATAGTCTTTGAAGTTGGCCTAAGAATGAATGAATGAATTTGAGAAGTTCCATTAGAAATAATTCCAGGTCATATATTTAAACCCTAAAAGGGCCGGGGGTTGAACTGCCCCGCCAGATGTTTCTCGCGATATGTCCGCAACGCACAAAAGCAGTCACCGCAGCGTTTCATGACTTTTTTCTATCGAATCTCACGCATCTTTTGAGACCAAATTCGCAATGTCTGGCATGTGGTTCCGAAGTTACTCAACATTTCGTACCTGCACGTCATACCAAAAATTGCTCAAAAACGTGATTTCATGTATAATTTCAATACAAAATGTGTTTTCATATTAAAATTCATTTATTTTATGCTGTTTAAGTTCGTTAAAGTGTCCCATCCAAAAACAAAGAAAGATTTAAATACAATAAAATACATAAATTAATTTTGATACCAAATTTTTTTAAAGTATATTTGGTAAGAATAGTGGAGTGTCTAGACCACAAATTGGCATTTTTTGAGCTTTAATGATTTAGAGCAAAATTTTGATTTCATGCATAAATTTGCATAATTAATGTGAAATTTTTTTCGGAGCATTTAACTATGCACTTTTGTAGATTACGTTGTGGACAACGGTCAAGATTTTGGCTATGCCCCAGCCCTTTTAGGGTTAAAGCTGTTATAACGAAATTGATAGTTTTTGTTTTTCTATAAACCTATTTTCTCTAATTTCTTGGTTAGATTCTATTTTTTGTTGGGCTTGGGAATTGTAATATTTCAACAAAAAAGACATCAGATTCTAAGATATACAGTGTTATTCGTTATTGAGTTTGTTGTAACATGTTTTTCCATTTTATTTTGCACTTTTGTCGAAACAAAAGTTATTTATGTGGTAAAGATTTTTCTCAATTCTAATAATCAGATGTCTATTCCAGATTCGAGTCCGGGATCAACGTGTAAATACGTATGGCGAACGTTGCAGCAGCGATATAAACTTGGTGAATGTTTGATTGAAAAGGATGAATACAAATGAATTGATTTAAATTATATACTCTGATTATTATTCTGATAAAATTAAATTTGTGTCAGCTCTATATTCTTGGTTAATGTGATCAAATGATTTGGAATAGATTTTAATATGAATGTATATAGTGTAAAGTAGCAATCAATTGTATATTTACATGTTGATATCTTCTAGGAAATTTACTAGGGCCAATTGATATGGAGGACTATTAGATCTGTTGCCTTAAATACAAAGAAAGTACATTGTTTTATTTGTCCAGTTGCATGCAGAAAGAAGTTTTGGATTTTTCTTTTCTTAAGACTTGGAAATGTTGTATTGTAACTGTTTGTTTCCAATCAATAAATTGTTAGTAAAAATGCCAGTTGAGTTTAATCCGAATTTTTGTTTGTGTGTGGTGCCTCACGGTATGACAAGACTATAGAGTACCGAAGTGCTGACGTCATATTCGCTCGTCGTCCAGGATACTGGTTCCAAACAACTGAGCCCGCGCATGAGGTTCACCGCGAAGTCATTCGAGCAACGGGCTGGAGCGAGCAATTTCTGTGTTTGGCGCTGGTGTGATCACCACGCCATTGTTTAGCACGAAATTGTTCAGAACCAGCAACCTTGACAACTTGGCCGGTATGACGTCACACTTCGGTACTCTATTGAAAACCATACAATAGGTTTGTAACAATTTATAGAGCTTGAAAAGCAATGAGCAATCTACATATGTGTAGATAAGTTTAAATTCACATTCACTGTTTCTGTAAAAACATTTGTGAGGCTGTCCTTACATTGTCATGAAATTAGATAATAGAAAAATTATTTGTTCTTACTCATTTATGTCTATTTGATTTTTTTCATTTGATTATACTTGTAAATATTGAAAGGAAAAATTGTTTTAAAAAAAGTATGAATTGATCGTTGCATTAAGAGCATTTTTTTTTTAATTTTTCAAATGGCACGACATAATGAGAAGCAGCAGAAGTGAGCATTATTAAAATTCAGCCAAAATAGAATATTCTACCTGTAATTAGTTAACAAAGAACATGATTTGCACATAAATATATATAAAGTGCATTTTAACCATAAATATCTAACTTCTTTATCTGAAGATAGCAAACTGGCAAGACTGCATGGAATAATGGTTCTGATAAAATGTATAACAAAAATAATTTCCATTGCTTTACATATATCACGTAACATGTGTACCTGTATTCATTCTTCACTGTACTGCCCATATGACCTTGAAATTTAAGGCAAAACATATAACTGACCATGTAAAAAAAAAAAAAACGTACAAAATTTCTGTAAATTGTAGATATAAGAAATGCAAATCCTGTAGCATAACTGTACAATCGGAAATCAAACAATTGTCGTGTATACGTGAGCTAATAAGGAGAAGACCTACATGTAAAACTGAACCAAACTGGCAAAATCATCACATGAAATAAATCTATTACTATTATATATCATATAAATATATACATATCCGACAGGTGGAATGTTTAAAAACATACTGCACAGTATGTAGTACATGTACTATCGATTTTTAAAATATTTTAAAATATAAAATATAAGTACAAAACCGATTATATAATTTATTACGTGTCCTTGCTAAAATAACTTTATAAAATGATATTACTTCATACAAAACCACGATAACGGGTACATTTAAGAAATATCTAGGGAATGTAAACCAGAACCTTTCGTGTGCGTTTACCGTTCACAAATTTCGTGAGTGGTTCCGATTCGCCAAATTTTTATGCTTGAATCATAATTGACATAACGCTAAAGTTTTGCTAATCATGGTTTCTTGATCTGAAAAAGGCTGTCGTTGACAAAAGTTTACAAAACGTTTCTGGTTTTACATTACCCCGGTTGACTGAAATAGAAATCATTAAGACCGTACATTAACCGTTCATTAATAGTTTCTATTCAATACGCAGTCATGCTTTAAAGGGATACTCAATCGCAGATTGTGGACGTTTTTATGCCGCGAGAGGGCACCGTGATCGTTACCTGATCATGCCGTTCCATGGCGCACGCTTCGGACAGACTAGTCGCTGCGCAACATGCACGCTCCATCTGAGCTCGAGCTCTTGTGCGAGATTCGGTCAGCTTCATGGAGTCCGAAATATAATCCCAGTAGTTCGACGGACGCGTTCGACACAAATACTTTGTGTTTGAGTGAATGGGGCTTACCTAATCCAGACTCTCCCCACGTCTGCCTGGTGGCTTATCCCTTTAACATTAGAATAATAGAGGCATTATAAGAAATAACAAATTTGGCATTTTCATTACTTCTTTAGTATACCATTTACAACAAATCCTCATGGAAGTCAAAAACTGACATATTGTTCATAGGGAAGGTTGCATTCAGGGAAAGGTGAAAAATAAATTGTGAGCTTTCTCATTCATTTCATGGAAGAAAATCATAGCAGGAATGTCCCCACAAAAGGATGGTACTTCAAATGCCTTGAAATATGACAAGAAATATCTGAAATGTTCGGGCCAAACTTTTATGCCACATACATGTTGTACATTCCCATATACCCATTTCTGTGTCCAGCACTTGTACTTTTCAGCAAGATTGGGTCAATTTCTTATCATTTTGATAATTCCAAAACCTCACAATATACACCAATTCTTATTTAAACATGATCAACCTTTCCCAATTTCAATGGGACAGTTTATTCACAATGTAATTTCATGACCAGAACTCAGCTTTATCTTTAAATAATAATAATAATATGTTCATTTATACAGCCATGGAAAATATTATTAAACCAAGAATTGTTACTGATAGTGTTATTTTTGTGGTAAAAAGGAAATAAAATATCATAAAAGCAAGGTATAATTGCTGGAATTTGGTATTCATTCAATGAAATACAAAGGCAATCATTTCTATAATTTTGTATGCATATTATAGTACCCTTATTACAGAAGCTTGGTCTAATAATTTTTTTCCAGGGCTGTATAACGCAGTTACTATACAAATATACTATACTGCGCTTAATACAAAGTATTGTATTATTACCCTCGCTTTAGCCAAGCCGCCATGTAGGTGCTAAGGCATTCAAGGAATTTCTTCCTACTGGGTACCCATTTACTTCACCTGGGTGGAGAGTGGCAAATGTAGATTAATGTCTTGCCAAAGGACTTTAGTGCCGCGGCGGGATTCGAACCGCGAACAATGTGATTCACAGTCCGGTGACATATCCACTAGACCACGACACCTCAGTGACACCATGAAAAAAACAGACTGTAAAAAGAAGAAAAATTTCATTGCACAAATGATTTACATTACTGTTTGAGTCATCTTAGTCCAATATAATTTTTTTTAAAATAAGAATTATATCCCTATTCATCTAAATAAAAATGTATCATGATACATCTTCCATGTTTATTTTCGAACACAAAGACTGTTTTTCTACAGTGTAAAGCAAAGCTTTTGTACTCTATCACAAACGTATTTTATGCACCTTATATACATTTCCTGATTGATAAACATCATCTTGCAACATTATTAATATCTCTAGTATCATTCTGTTTTACACCGGTCAAATTCAGTGTATAATTTACTCTGTTATTCACAGTGCTTTCGTCACCTGTGGGTGTTTTTTTATAAATCATTTGAACAATTCTAGAAGTAAACTACATAATAAGCCACTTCGGAGATGCAATCTGAGCATGAGCAGATAAAGTTCATCTGTACCAAATTCTAAAACCCACTGACACTAATATTCGATATGTGCTCATGAATGTCATGTAATCATTATTCAATTATGCACTAATGGTGCATTCCATGATATCCAGGTGGAAGTATTCTTTTTAAAGGGGGAAACAAAAGCTATTCATGAGGCACCTCTATCACTCCCAGAGTTATTTTTCTGAAGTGCACATAAAGGGACCCTCCATGTCTAAAATATCTGTGGATATTTGGGGTCATTTGTACCATGCGCTAACCCCGAACTGGCTTATTGGTTAATATCCTGGATTGAGTCAAATGTTAACTTCAAAATGCATCCCGATGATTGTTTTTTTAGAATGCTGATTTTCTTTACACAACTAGGGTCATCCAAATAGCCATGAAACCATGAAAGGGGTTAGATTTGTAGAATCTGCCTGAGACAGGGTTTTACCTTCTAAATACTGGAGATTCAACCGCCCCCCAAAAAATGAATTTGAACTGTAAATTTTGTATCTTGGAATTGTCTGTATCCCTGAGAAATCCATGATTATTTGATTTTTATCATTGAGAGAGTTCTTGTAAAAATAAACTTGGAAGTGAAGTAAGTATGAGAATGGTCGAGGTATTGTTTGGGACATCTCATGTAGAAGGCAGGATGTGGGAGCTACACACCACAGCGCCATATAAACTCTCTCATATATTGCTTGTTATATTTTTCATTTATTGTGGTCACTTTTTAAAGCCTTTGATTCTAGCACTTCAACTATTATGTCACATTCCCAGGTAAAATTTCACTCACTTTAGTGTAGTTTCATGAATGTTTGATCCTCCTTTAATTTACCATAAACCCAGGAACTTTTGCATGTGTGAAGCTTTCACAAATTTCGCCAGTGTTTGGGATCTACGAATTCAAAGTAACATGTTGCAAAATGACTGAAGCACAACTAGCACAGCACAGAAGTTCAAGCAAATCATGAAAGCTTCTTTGCTGCAAAAATGGCTATTGTTAACAATTTGGGAGAGCTTTCAAGTAACGGGAATTTCTGGTTTTATCGTATTGCGAATCATCCAAAGATTTTCACCAGTCCCGTTACAGCTGGAATAGAATCTCTATAGACTATGAGGATGACCCAGGAATGTTGACGTAGGAATCGGTTTTCTCCTGCTCAGCGGGGTCTTCCGACTTGACCATGAGGATACTATCCAGTTTGTCTACCAGCAAACAGAAGCTTGGACGATCGATTGGACTCACTGACCAGCAACTCAGCATCACCTCATACCTGTAGGGAAAGTCATATCAGAGGTGGACACTTTCATTAGAATTTGAATTGATCTCAGTTTCACTGGGCTTACCTCGAACCATCGTGTGATCACGTTCACGTCACGTCTTCATGTTACACGACCTTTCGTGAATATTAAGCCCTAAAGTCACGGAGGGTAGGGTGTAACGTTTGTGAAATACCCCCTTAATATTGACGAAGTGTCAGGTTCGAGATGTGAGTATTCGTAGATGTGCAAAACTGTTTTATAAAGTTTCGGGTAAACTGGACCCGACACTTCGCCAATAAGAGGAGGGTATTTCACAAATGTTACACCCTACCCTTCGTTATTTTAGGGCTTAGTATTCACAAAAGGTCGTTTAACGTGACGTGCTGTGAACGTGATCACACGAAGGATCGAAGTAAGCCGTTTTACTTTAATACAGAATCCTCTAAAACTGCTGATATAAAGACACGAGAGGTATCTCATGTGCCCTCGCAGCATTGCCCCAAATGAATCAGTTAAGAAAATAATGTCCCACAGAGAAAGCTATAAATGCACAAATTCCAACTCGGTGAAACGTAATTCTTTCTTCTGATTTCTTAAAGTGAAATTCAAAGTTTGCCTTGAATACTTGCGCAGATAGGATCAAACAGGTCAGAGACATCGGTCATGTGCCAATCTCTGGACCCTTATTTTTCAAACTTCGTTAAAACAGTGAGGAAACAATATGAATCTTTGCTCCTAACACATTGCATTAAAAGGACAATAATATGGCAAGTTTCAATCACAAGAAAATGTATTATATTATTTGATTTTGATAAATTCTATTTCAAATTTCCCTTATAAAGAAATAGTTATTATGAGGATAGAAAGGTAGATGTTTTTCATAAACTTCATATATGAAGCTGTACTGCTTGTACTTACACATGGTCTGGGCAATGTTCCGGCTGAGAAAGACGTCGACCTCCGTGAAGAAATTTCAAGATGTCAACATTATCCACAGTAGGATAAGGCACCACACCTCGGGTGAGTAGCTCCCACATCACCACACCGAATGACCACTGGAAATACAAGGATAAAATCAATCATGTTCAATTAATAGAGAAATATAGTTCATTTAAATGCAACTGAGAACATGTCCACATGCTACTGAAAAACCTGTGTTTTCAACGCGCTGTCTACTTTATAGCCATGTCCGAATCATAGATCAGTCGGAAATTATCTTCCTAAATTTTTCGCTAATATTTTTTTTGCTATTACTACTATAATTTAAGTACTACTACTGTCAACCTTGTATGTGGTAAAATACTAACAAAACACAGCAATGAAGTTGAATGAGATAAGCATTTCTGTACATCCTATACCACAAAAAATCAGTGAGTACGCAGAGGGTTATTTTTGCCTGAAGCTATGTTTTTTTTAACCATCCCCATCCCCATCCCCTCCCCGACTGCCTCTTGACATTCATGTACATGCAACATTTTGTTGTGGCAGTTTTCTGAGGTGGTTTCGTTCATCGAGTCTGAATGAGGCATTACCCTTAATATCATCTTACCACATCCGTCCTGGTATTATAGATGTTTCTCTCCAGACACTCGAAGGCCATCCACCTGACCGGCAGCTTGGCAGTCCTGTCCTTAGCGCTGTAGTAGTCCCTCTCGTAGATGTCCCTGGACAATCCAAAGTCAGCCACCTTGACCACCATTTCTTCGTCCAGCATGCAGTTCCGGGCGGCCAGGTCACGGTGGACGAACTTGAGACTGGACAGGTACATCATGCCCTCAGCAATCTGGCGACAGAACTCCAGAAGCTGTCTGGCTGTCAGTTCCTGTCATATGAATACATATCACAATGATGCTGATTTTCGCTTTTGGGGGGCATACTTTGTTTGATAAAACTAGAAATATCACTGAAGATGATGATTAATACCCCTGCTCCGTGACAACAGCCTTTCTTGACTTTTGGTCGAAAACTGAGGAAGTAGTTCGATCCGCAATCGATCTGATTTACTGCCATAGATATGCCGTTTCCATGGCAACGCAGCTTCCGACACATCCAAAAAATATGTCTTGCACATCTTCCCACCAAGACCAATGTGTGTACCAAATTTCTTGACTTTTGGTCGAAAACTGAGGAAGTAGTTCGATCCGCAAGATTTTTCCCTGATTTACTGCCATAGATATGCCGTTTCCATGGCAACCCAGCTTCCGACACATCAAAAAAATATGTTGTACACATCTTCCCAGTAAGACCAATGTGTTTACCAAATTTCATGACTTTCGGTCAAAAACCGCAAGATTTGCAACAGACCGACCGACCGCCCGCCCGCCCGACCGCCCAACCGTTGACTGATTCCTATATACCCCCTTCAAACTTCGTTTGGCGGTGGTATAAAAACTCTCGACATATATGCAATGTAGATAAATAATAAATCAAATCACTATAAATCAAATCACTGACACTACATAAAGAATAACACTAGGGGTCACAAAACCAAATAAAACAGACAGTGTCTTTCATATTAATGAAGAGAACATAACTGGTTCAGAAATTTCTGCTCCCATATACTTACTCTCTCAAAAAGTTGCAAATTTACTAAAATTTGACGTGTTTGAACTGTACTTCATTTGCAAATGTACCCATATCAAATAACGTCCTGCTCATTTGATTTCAACAAGTTCCTCGACCCAGGGAAGTTGATCAATTGACACAATAAATATGAAAAAAGGATGATATTAAGATGAGTTGCAGAATGACTTACATTGGATGGATCCCGTACAAACGTCAGGATATCTCCATTCTTCATGAAGGGCAGGACAACATAAGGCATGTTGGTATCGCTGATGATGCAAACACCAATCAGAGCAAGCACGTTGCGATGCTTGAAGTCTTTCATCATGATCCCCTCCCGAAGGAAGTTACTGATCTCGTTCAGAGTGCCCTGGTGAAGGGACTTGACTGCCACTTGCCTTTCTTCACCATCTTGGTGGATCTTACCAGCAAACACACAGCCAAAGTGACCTTTTGGGGGGAACAAACACCAAATATACAAAAAAATTGTTTTACAAAACAGGTCTTTGATATGAAAATAAAGACAGAAATTGGCTATAAACTCAAACAGAAAGCTAATATTTGCAGTCATTGAGGAATCTATTTGCTCTCTATATATTCTTATTAACTTTAATACATCCAAAGAATATTAAGTGCATCTCAATATGCAGTTTCAACATCTGAGCCATAATGAACCAATGTACATTGCATCCCATCCCAACTTTTTACATGTCAGGAATCCTTATTTGCAAAGTTTACCTGTATCTTTATCTTTTCAGTTTTTAGCATGGTAGAAAAGAAAAATACAGTCATGTGGTGTCATTTGATTTGACCAATCACGTTGGCTATACTTTCTTGAACTGTTTCATAAACAATACAAACAGTACAACAAAGTGTAGGCTGACCAATCCTAAAATATTGCTTTGACCTCCAAACATCTTATCTCATTGCTTATCACTACACATATACAATAACAAATACCTCTCCATGCTCTCAAATTTCCAAGGATATTCATTTGTACAAAGTGTATGAAAATAAGAGCAAGTGCATTAAAAGAAAACACAAACATGAAAACAAAAATAAAAACTAGAAAGGCCGTCAAAGGCGGCAGACCCACGCCTTAGCGGCGCTACAGATCGAGTAGTTGCATTCTTTCCCTAATCGATTCTTTCCTGTCACTATATTTTATATTTTATATTTTTCTCTTTTTTTTATCGCAATAAAGACTTCCAGATTTGGCATAATCTACTATTTAATACATGCATGTAAAATATTATGGTTACTTATTGTTATTATTATGTAATTTGGCACAATGATACTGCATGTGAATATATTTGTTTGTGTATTTTACCTTGATTATTGTGAAAACTGTTATTTTTAAAAAGGAAGTAATAAAATATTCTTAAAAACAAAAAAAACTATCCGAAATGAAGTTCCTATAACCGATCATCACCAAAATCTAATCGATTCTTTTCCTAATCGATTCTTTCCTGTCACTATCCGAACTGAAGTTTGGGTCAAAACTTCAAGGTCACACAGAATTTGCAGGGGTCAACCGATCATCACCAAAATCTAATCGATTCTTTCCTGTCACTATCCGAACATTCCCTGAAAATTTGGTGCAAATCCGTTCACCCGTTCTCTAGTTATCTTGTACACAAACAAACAAACAAACAAACATACGGAGCCCTTTACATAACCCTGCCGATTTTATCGGCGTGGGTAACAACCATCTGAATATTAGCCTCAACTGCAATTACAGATTGATGGAATACAGTACATAATAATACGTAACGTTGGCCATTGGATAGGACTGTGAGAGCAGCTTACCCTGTCCTAGTACTTTCCCCAGAGCAATATTCTCTTCATGTATCAAGACCTGACTGATCTCGGCAGCTAACTCGTTGTTGATCTGCTCCAGTAGAGGGGCATGCATGAGAGGCATGGCTCCATCGGCAGGCATACCAGGGTTTGTCAAATAGGCTGTGAGTAGAAAATGAGAGATGTCTATGAAAAGTCATATTAATTATGATTTTAAAAATGAAAGCCAATAGGACAAAAGTTTCCAATAATACACATTTCAGGCCAGAACAAACGTGTGGTTACGCGTTTAGTTCAAATCACGGTTGCGTCCACAGTCATTTTCATATAATCGCCGAGAGAGACGGAGAGAGACGAGCGCTTTCGTTCTGGCCTGGTATGTATCTTGAGAATGGCAGTTTGTTCGGGGGGAAATGTAGAGAGAAGGGTATCTTGAGAACGCGTGAGAACGGCAGTTTATGGAAATTCAGGTATCTTGATCGAGAAGGGCAATCAGAAGCCAAAAAAGGGGGTCTTCAAAGTGGTACGTTCCGTACTACAATATACATGAGTGCCACCCCCCCTCCCCCACCCCCTGGTCAACATAGCATGTGTAGTGAGGTTTGCGACACCATCTACAGAGCAGGAATTGTTTGTCGCATGCTCACGTGGCATAAAGCAGGACAAACCAATTTTCACCAAAAAAATTCAAAACTTGGTAAGGGTATGAATAATTTTGTAGTTAAATGTATGTCTACTACTTACTGTTGATCCTATGTACACCATGGGCTTGTAGATGGACTTCCTCGGCACCTGCTATCTGATTGAAACCCACATGGGTGTCATCGATCGGCATCCTCATCGCCCCTCTCTTTGACTTCCGGTATCTCTTGATGCCCACGACTACGATGAGGATGACGATGGCAATCAAGACCAGGATACCGATGATGGTAATGGCCACGGACTTTTTGGCCACACCCTCTGGGGTTGGAACCTGGAGGTAGCCTACGTTGTACGACTGCGTGTCACCCATTGTCACCTGAAGTACGCAATAAAACACAAAAGCAAATTTGCACTGGTTGTTGGCACTTGGAAAATAATTGATTTTCATTTGATGGAAAATGTTCGAGTCTCAAGCAGGTTGTTGTGATTTCCATTTGTGTCACTTTGGTATAAGGACTGAAGGATATAGACCTCAGTCCGGATATGAAAGCATTTTATTCAATGAATTTTTGTCCAAAATATTTACTGTAGACTGCTATCTCTCTTTTTATTTCATATGCTATACAATCAAGGCTTTCTTTGAAACATGTGACAAACGGTATGATTATTTCTCAATACCCTCAATACAAATAATTGAATTTAGACAATTATTCTATGCTCATTTTTATACCCATTTCAAGAATTGTCATACAGATGTAACCTCGATCTGTAAACCAGCCTATACCACTAATAGGTGAATACTTGAATATAATAGAATCATTTACAAAATCTCAACAGAGAATTGCAAGGTATAATCCATGAAAGAAAATGCGCTATACCTCGACTTCATACATTCCTGATCCACTGCCTGACTTCTGAAGAGAAGAGGGAACCTGACAAGCAATGAAGGTAGACTCTAGATCTTGAATGGCACAGGGTTGGTTACCGACAGTGACTCTTACATCCTCCTTCCGACTCACCAGGTCCAAATATTCACCCTTAAATTAACATAAAGAAAAAGTTCAAGCAAATTAAAACATAAATGGAGAAAGGCAGTGAAATTGGAAATAACATAAGCTAATGAATACTCTCTCACACACACTCTCTCTCTCTCTCTTTATGAAAGAGAGAGAGATCGAGAGATCCTGGGGAGCGTTTCATCAAGTGTTTTGTCAGTGATTTTAAGCGACAACTGTTATAATTAAGCTACTGAAATCCTTGCATCTGATTGGCTGACAAAACACTTGATGAAACGCTCCCCTGGTCTTCATCGATTCAGGTTTCAGTCTTAAGATTACAATTCCAGGCCTTAGAAGAAGCTTTTACATATAAACCTTTAAAGAAATGTAATAATAGCAGGTTATACCAAGTGGGAATCTAATTAAAAATTGGTAATTACATTAAAGCATGCTTGTGGAACCATCCTGGCTTATACAGTATTACAACTGAAAGAGTCACCATCAAATTTTCTAGCAATTCAAGAATTTTTTTTTTCAAACTAAACAAAACATTACAGGTAACCGAGAGAACTGTAGAAGAAGAAGAATACTTAATTGAAGTGGAAAGAAACAAAATACTCACATAGATGATGACAGAATTTGAGTCTGGATCGAGTATGTACAAGCGATTTTCAAACTCGTCCAGAATAGGATCAGGGTAATACTCAATCGTCCACATCGGCAGTTCTATCTGGCCATCGTAGGACATGGGCACCAGGACTTGCTTGTTGAACTTGATGGTCAGATTGGCGATGAACGGCTGGTATGGGGTGGGGTTCAGATCTTCATCACTAAGGTCTGGAGTAGAACAGGTTAGACTATTGTCAATCGGACCAGGGATGGTGTTGTCAGATGAGATCCATGGTACAGTGCATCCCTGTGGAAAAAAGGAATTAATAAGATTTTTGGGTCTTAAAATAGTTGTTTATCTTAAAACAGAGTGAAGATAATGACCATTCTTATATGATGCTTGCACACCTAAGATCTGACTTGAAAATAAACAGGAATTTCTTAAATATTCCTCTAAAGCTTAATTGTATATAATTCCAGATCTAAAGAGTGAGTTTGCAAAAGATCTCATCAAAATTAGAGCAAGAACAATGCCATTTACACAAGAAACAGCAGCTGTGTCATTTCAACATTGAAAAAACAATGGTGCCCATGCCTGCGTACTCATTCACTTTTACACGCAGTTTGAGGGTTTTGACGAGAAAGACAACATATTTTGAGGTTGTGAATAAAATGCTTGAAATAAGACCCCCTTTTTAATATTTTGACTTAATTTTTTTTGCATGAGTATACCGATCGCTACGATAAAGATGAAAAGTTTGTGTTCGTTGCGTGTTTTGTTTCATTCAAATTGCGCAGTTAAGCATATGCATAGAGGAGGGCACTGTGCAGACTTGGGCAGTCTAGCCATACATTTCTTCAAATGGAATTCATTCTTTAAGTACTGATGACGACAGTAAAAACTAGAAATGTCCATTGCTGCGCAATGCGAATGTATCCCCCAGCACTGGCAGCGACTTTTGCATCATCCTTTTGTTCGAAGGAGGGACAAAGAACCTCCCCCCTTCCCTCCCTCAAACAAAAGGATGACGTAAAGATTGCCACCAGTCAACACTAGGAGCAGCATCACCAAAACAATGTGTGTGGATAAGAGTATAATGCATCTCTATAGAAAATTTTAAAGAAATCTGTAAGAGCGCACACAAGATATCCATTAAAATATGACCTTTGACCCTATAAAAGACAGAACACTGGGGACAACATCACCAAAAACTACAGAGGTCTAGAGTAATCTATGATGGACTTCCATACAAAATCTGAAAGAAATAAGTCGACAAATGTGACCGCCAGATTCCATGCAACACAGCGGCCATGCAAAATATGACATTTGACCCTATAAAAAGTGGAACACTGGGGGCAGCATCAGCAAACACTAAAGATGTGTAGATTTTACTAAGACACTAAGACATCAAGATATGAGGCAGTTAGAGCGCACGAAAGACATATGACCTTTGACCCGATATAGGACAGAACAATGAGGGTAGCATTATCAAAAAGTATAAATTTGTAGATTGTACCAAGATACATCTCCATACAAAATTTGAAGAGGAATCTGTCAAGAAATATGGCCTGCAGAGCGCACACAAGACATCATCAAACATATAACCTTTGACCTTATACAAGACGGAACACTGGTGGCAGCATCACCAAAAACTAAAGATGTGTAGATTTGACCAAGATACACCTCCATACAAAATTTGAAAGAAATCGTCCAAGAAATGCAGAAATAAGAGCTAGCGCACAAAATGGACAAATGACCTTTGACACTATAAAGGATGGAACAATGAGGGCAGCATCACCAAAAAGTACAGATGTGTAGATTGTACCAAGATACATATCCATACAAAATGTGAAAGAAATCCATCAAGAAATATGGCCTGTGCACTTACGCCAGCATCCTCCAAAGTATGACATTTGTCCCTATAAAAGACGGGACACTGGTGGGAGCATCACCTAAAACTACAAGTGCGTAGCCTTTACCAAGATTCACTAGCTGCCATGCAAAATATGAAAGAAATCTGTTACGAAATGTGGTATTTAGATCGCACACACAAGAGTGCCCACAAGAGTGCACACAAGACATCTATCCAAATATGAGCTTTGACCCTATGAAAATGTGGCCTGCAGAGTGCACTTACGCCATCCTCCAAAGTATGACATTTGTCCCTATAAAAGACAGGACACTGGAGGCAGCATCACCAAAATCTATAGGCTTCTAGATTATACCAAGAGACACCTTCATGCAAAATTTGAACAAAATCCGTTGAGAAATGTGACCGCTATAGCGCACACAAGCCATCCACAAAAATAAGGTCATTTACCCTATAAAAGACGGAATACTAGGGGACAGCATCACCAGAAATTATAGGTGTGTAGATTATACCAAGATACACCTCCATACAAAATTTGAAAGAAATCCGTTAAGGAATGTGGCAGTTAGAGCACACACAAGAATATGACGCAACAGCGGCGTAAAGCTGTTGAATCCAAAGTATTCTCTGGCATTCTGCCGGGGAATACAATTAATATATATAAACAAGAAATGATTAAATCTATGTTGTAATGTGTCGATCACATGGAAAATGGAAGGGAAAGCAAATTTAGACCATCCAAAGCGATGCAACTTTCTTTCAACAAATTTAGAGCGATTTCAGTGGAATATTTAAAAATTCTCATAGGAAGTTAAAAAGGAGCTTGAACTTTTTGCACCAGCATAGCGCAGTATATTTCCAATACAATGATAGAATATTATGAGTAGACTGGGCAACTCACTCGTACACACTTGCATAGAAAAGGGCTCCAAAACAAAACAACAACAAATATATAAGGCATACAAAAAATGCTTGCTGGTAGAGTATTTAATTTTTTTTTTTTTTTTTTTTTTTTGGGGGGGGGGGGGTAATTTTATACATACTGGCTGAACATAAATCATTTTTTGGAACTTTTTTAATCTTTGCATTTTTCTACAGGACATACAACAAACAAGGAGGAGACTCATAATTAAGCTACGTACCCACTACCAATCTATAATTTCTTTTGCTTTCTAAATACATGATACAAAATATCTATACCAACCTGTGACTCCATCACCATATGGCCAGAATCAGAGAAGGCAGAAACTTCCAACTTAACATTCTGACCGAGATGGAGATTAAAACCTGAGATCTTAAGATTGTTGCCTCCACTAGCGATCAGAAGACACATATAAACATAGATGACAGAGCGTAGGGGTCGGGTGCAGGTGAGGAAAGGTCGAAGGTCAAAGGTGACACGAGGCAGGAAGCGTGCATGAAACAACAAGATCGAGTTAGCCACATGCATATCAGAAAAGGAAGGAAGGAGAGTATACATGTAAGATATTAACAGCTACAGGACAGCTACAGGCATACAGGTATGGCATATTGAGCTACATGTATCAATACCACTGTGAAATAATAATTAAGGCACCCAGCTTGACTACACATTTATCACTTTAATAATGATCTACTGCATCACTATTCACAAAAGCAATTACAGATACAATCAAATGAGGAAAGAGACAAATATATCATATAAAAATGAAAAAAGCCTTGAAAAAGGATGTAGCTAGTGGGTCATGATGCAGAGAGCCATTTGAAAACTGAGGCAATTAAAAAATGGAATATAAAACATAGAAATGTGATATTTTGTAAAATATCTAACAACTATATTTTATCTTAATTTGCTAAAAGTTTCTTTGCTTGTTTGCTGGTTATGATTACAAACAAACACTTTTGCTAGAAAAGGTCTCTATGTAATCTACATTTGCCACTCTCCACCCAGGTGTAGTAAATGGGTAACTGGTAGGAATTTATTCCTTGAATGCTTTCAGCGCCTTAGGGCAGCTGGGCTAAAGCCAGGGTAATAATACTCCTTTGTAGGCGCCTTGAGCATATCCTCTGGGATGGATACGTGCGCAATATAAATGTAGCTATTACCATTATTATTATTATTTAAAAAGCTAATAATTTTACAAAGCTTGGGAAAAGATCACTTCTATAGCTAACAGTTAAGAAGATAGTCTAGTAAAAAAACAAATAAACCTTCGGCAAATGAAGAGAAGTTTTATGAGACATAAAGCAAGGCTGGTACATGATTCATTACATGGATTACACAAACACCAGCTACACACAATTAAAGACAGCATTGAAAAGAGCAAGATTCTTTAGCAGAGAGCACAATGCCTATATACTGAAGAAACAACACAATATTCCTTATGGTCAACTAATGAGTGTGCTTCCTGTCTTGTGGTCAGGTGATCTGAGTCTCTGTACATATTACAGTAGTCACATGATCAGCGTCCCAAAATATGTGGTCAAACGATTGTGAACCCTCTACCTAATGCCAAAAACATACTAGTACCCTTTTCGCCAAAAGAATCTGATAATCTTGTCCCTGCCTAAATCTTTGTTCACATAGGAAACAGTAAATCAACATAAAAAACAAAAAGAAAACATAAAATAAAATGACCTTATAAGGGCGATTCCGTGCAATGTGCCCCGTACAACATACAAGGTTTCATTTATTTCATCCAAAAATGGAAGACTTGTTGTTATATGGCTACGGCACGACTATTGGTTCTTTTTGTACCACTGCCATTAGTCAAATGGATAAAAGATCTATGCTGTATGGGACACATTGCACTGAACTGCCTTTCGGGGGAGTATGCTTCCAACTTCTGTATCTTATAACAGAGTACATGTAGGGTACCTTATTACACACAGCTACTTCTCCCCCCCCCCCCCCCCCCCCCCCCACTTGCCAGTTATCAAATAAAATGGTTCTATTTTGAGGCGACAGTTTACTGAGTATACCGAGTTTACAGTCAAATGGTCAAACTGTCCTTGATTTATGGACAGATGTGTTTCTTTTTCCTATTAGATAGGCAATCAGGGTGCGTCCTGTCTAGTCCATTGACAAGAGGATTGTTTCATTAAGGGTTGAACAGAATGTCCTTTCCATAATGGTCAGATACACACAGTATCCTTTTCCTACTGGTAGAGTCAATTTATAGCGGAAATAGGTCAACCCATGATTTGAAAGCCATTTTTCCACTATTATGCAACATTTCTATTCAAGTGCAAGGTGTTCTCAAGAGAAAATATTTGAACGCCATTTTTTAGTGCATGTTCATGTCGTAACTCTTTCTATGAAGGAACTATGTACCTAATGGT
The DNA here is from genome assembly GCA_025617745.1 of Heliocidaris erythrogramma. Taxonomy (NCBI): domain Eukaryota; kingdom Metazoa; phylum Echinodermata; class Echinoidea; order Camarodonta; family Echinometridae; genus Heliocidaris; species Heliocidaris erythrogramma. The sequence continues at coordinate 34,407,759 of CM046853.1, forward strand.
CAGTTAGAGCAACCTCTATTGGTCAAGATGGTCAGTGTAACCCCTTTCTTCAATACACCAGTTACTGCATGTAAGTTTAATAATTATTAGCTTTCACCCATTGTGCAGCTTCCAAGGCTGGTATTCTGAAAAATACTCCTGTATGTTTATAGTGAAAGTAGGTTAGTTTTCATAACACACCAATGAGAAGTGTTTATTCCGAGCAATTTCAATCTTTTTAGGAAAATTAACACACTTTCCACTATAAACATAGAAGAAACCACAGATTTCAGAATACAGCCCCTGAATATCACAAGTGCTACATGTACTTCACATGACCACAGAAATAGCAAGAAATAGAAATGGAACAGTGAAAAAAATGCAGCTACAATGGCAGATATTTTATAAGATAATACCTGCAAAATACATAAATCTAAAGTAACCCTACCTGAGGTAGCTCTTTGTAGGAGAGAAGTGTGTAATGTAAGGATTCTCTGCGTAAGTAAAATCCAATGTGCTGGTAAGTTGTAGGCTATCTAGATTGAGAATTACTGGTCCTAATGTCAGCTCGCTGGAATTCCGTGTCACACAATGAATTTTTGTGGGAGTCACACTGGATAGGAGTAAAAGGTAAATGCAGTTATTAACCCATTGCCGGCGGAAACTGGGTGGTCCCCGTAATGAGCATATGGGAATTAGAGAATTCAGTATTCAACGGGTTAACTAGTGAATCATTACACAGAGGCCTACTAAATTGCCATAATATTATTTTGATTATTAGTAGTGCAATATTAGTATTTGTACAAGCAGCAATAGTAGAATTGGCAGAATTTGTGGTGATGATGGTGGCAGTAATAGAGGAGGTGATGGCGCTGATGATGATGATGGTGGTGGTCGTCGAGGTGGTGGTGGTGATGATGATGGTAGTGGTGGTGTTGATGATGGTGATGGTGGCAGTGATAGAGGTGATGGCGATGATGATGGTTGTGGTCGTGGAGGTGGTGGTGGTGGTGGTACTGGTTGTGATGATGGTGGCAGTAATAGAGGAGGTGATGGCGCTGATGATGATGATGATGATGATGATGATAATGGTGGTGGTCATCGAGGTGGTGGTGTTGATGATGGTGATGGTGGCAGTGATAGAGGTGATGGTGGCAGTGATAGAGGTGATGGCGATGATGATGATAATGATGGTGGTCATGGAGGTGATGGTGGTGGTGGTGGTGGTACTGGTGGTGATGATGGTGGCAGTAATAGAGGTGGCAGTAATAGAGGAGGTGATGGCGCTGATGATCATGATGATGATGATAATGGTGGTGGTCATCGAGGTGGTGGTGGTGGTGATGATGATGGTAGTGGTGGTGTTGATGATGGTGATGGTGGCAGTGATAGAGGTGATGGCAATGATGATGGTGGTGGTCCTGGAGGTGGTGGTGGTGGTGGTGGTGGTGGTGGTGGTGGTGATGATGATGATGATGGTGGTGATGGCAGTTGAGGTGGATGCATTTGGAATCTTTGGGCATTTGGGCCAACTTATCACATTCATTGTACCCATAATATAAGAATATTTCCGTCATTTTCCAAGAGTCTGATTAAGTTTTCAAATATATTTTAATGTACTAATATATGTATGTACAGTCAACCTTGCCTAAATCGATCATGACGGGACTGAGTGAAATGCGTCGACTTAGGTGATTTTCGACTTGTGTGGAAGTCGAAGAAAATCCGACTTACACGTGTACATTGTATACATAACACAGGGACGCCGCAGTGCGGACTGTGGCCGGTGGCCCAGCGGTTTGATCGATTGGGAGTTCTCATCGCATAATGTACCATGATTTATATTGTGCCGACATCAAGAAAATAAGAAAATAATACATGTACCCAGTATATTACTTCACACTCCTGTTACAAGTTGGACAATAAAGAATAAAACCAGACACGTCCAGTGATTAATTCCAATGTATTAAATCCTCCCTTACATCTATTTATATGCAAATGGCCGTGAAGGCAATAAAACATGCAGGTACGGCGTCCGACCAGCCGGCCGGCCGTGCAAACATGACTTAACACATGACATTTTGTTCTTCACATGAGAGCGCAAGAGAGAACGCGGAGATCGCGCCAGCAAGTCGGGGAATTTTTGTAAACAAAATCAGCGTGTGGCACTTTCGATGATTGATTTCACATCGCCGTCTAGTTCGACTTGTGCGGTGTAAATTTAATGCCTTTTCATGGTATTGTTCTGAAAATTTGATCAACATAGGCGAGTACTTGACCTACAAAAATCGACTTGTACAAAGGATTAACACATGTAAGTCTATGAGGATAAATTGGGACTTTTTATTTTCATCGACTTGAGCGACTATTCGACACATGCGACGTCGACTTCAGCGAGGTTGACTGTATTACAGTAGTATATGACCTATTTTACTCTTCATGAAACCAAATCTGCTCTGTTCAATATGAGAGATTTTGGTATGATGCAGATAGCAATAATCCAACTTATCACTTATCTCTTGAAGCAGAATGATATAAAATTAACAAAAAGGTGTTATATTCTCAAGGATTAACCCATGATATATACACTCAACTTCATTATCCAAAGTGAAAAGATATCCTCAGCTAATCAATCACATTACTGAACTTGAGCAACATAATATTTCATGTACCTCACATATACAGACATTCTGAAAGATGATGGTAGTAACGATTTCAGGTTCAAGGAAAAAAAATCATAGTTAAAAATGAGAGGTCAAGGAGTGCAATATTGCAATGACTTGTTTTTGCCATGAAAGTTCCTACAGATGTTAGTTTGTATCAAGATTTATATACATCTAGATTTATTACTATTATTATTATAATTATCTTTAAAATCTTTTCAAAAGATATTCAATATAATAATAGATATCTCATTTTTATTGACACACCACATAATTTATTAGATTTAACAATTCTTAATTTAGTATTGCATTAAAAAATTTTTTTTTTACTTTTATTTTTGTTTTGGGGGGGGTGGTCAAAACTTGAATTTCAAGTTCGTCAACATCTAAATCATGATTAAACAGACTAATCACACACACACACAACCATCTATATTTTCTATTGTTCGAATTTTAACCGATGACTCCACTATTGAATTGCGTCAAAAATTCATTGACGGAATAAACCTCACCAATTGTTGACAACAGATGACCTATTGAATTACTACCGATGACCCATTGTTCTCTTTGTTCGATGTCATCAGTTTGAATGCGTAAACATGTACACTCACACAGGTATACTTGTGTGTCTTTCCCTTTGTTCTCTCTATTGTTCAACTAGCCACACAAGCAGCAAGAAAAGCCACACAAGCCTGACGGAATAAAGGCATCTATTGTGTGTGACTGTCCAATTAGTCACACAAGTATACCTCTGTTGGCACACACACACACACACACACAATTATGTTGTCAGAAGACAAAGGAGCAGAATATTTGTCATTAACCCCTTTAAATACTTCAGCTTGGGCCATACCTGCGTATGTAACAAGGCACACCAGCAACTGTTACTTCTGGCTTGTTTCCAGCATGTAGGCCCTCACCAAAGAGAGTGAGTGTAGTTCCACCAAACTTTGGTCCAACAAGAGGGCTGAAGTGAGTGAAGACAGGTTCCTAAAAAAACAATTCCATTCATTTAGTTATTCTAAAAATGAACATTTAGAAGACTGTATGGCTGGACTGGTTAAATTGGTATCAAGATCGTGGATGTACAATTTCATCATAATAATCACCTTATATCATCATCCTCTCAATCTATCCCCGTTCCCCTTCCATCTCACTCTCTACCACTCTTCTTATTCTCTTCCTCTTTCCTCCTCCTCCTCTATCATCCTCCTCCCTCTGTCTCTTCTCCTCAACCTACTCCTCTATCTTTTCCCCGATCTCCTTCTTCTCCCCTTCTCCTCTCTCCTCCTCCTCCTCCATCCCTCTTTCTTTCCTCCTCCTTAATTATCATCATCATCATCATCATCATCATCATCATCACAGTCATCATCATCATCACAGTCATCATCATCACAGTCATCATCATCATCATCATCATATCATCACAGTCATTCATCATCATTATCACCACCATCACCATCAATCATCATTATCATCATCATCACCACAGTTATCATCATAATCACCATTATCATCATCATCATCATCAAAACTTTTCAAACTTTTTAAAAATTCTTCTCCACCATTCTTATATCAATGGAGTATACTTACCACATATGAGAAGATGTAACTTGGCTCTGAGGAGATAAATCCTCCAATAGCAAAAGAGAGACTGGGACTATCCACTTCTACCTCTACTGTGACTGGACCTGACATTGGTTCTTCAACAGATGGGATTGTACAGATGATGCTGTGAGCAAAAACAACAATTCAGGTTTATAGTGACAAATTAAATTTCTAGTTTTAAAACTATTTTTCGACCCTTACTAGTACATGTACACTGTACTTGCGTTGATTTCTGAATAGCTCCCTCTGCAACAAAAGCAAGATTTTCATTTCTTAAAAAAGAGTTATAGAACTAGTGACCTTGAAATTGCACAGGCAGTATCTACAGGATGTCTACTAAACCTGTGCAGAATTTTGTGTAAGTCTGCAAAAGGGACGAAGTACCTTTAACATCTCAGTTAGTAAATAAACAGTCATCCAGTTACCAAGAATTCATTTTTTCAATTATTTCAACATAAAAGACATTATACCAACATGACTATTCACTTGAATGCCTGGCAGAAGGGATCACAAGGATATGTAGACAAATTTTTACTGTTCTTTGACTATATCTACTTAACACATTTCAAAATGTACAAATTATATGTACAGAGATATTACTACTTCAACAATCAAAACAGAAAGGTTAAATAATAAAAAAAAATAGGTGTGTTTGCCCTTATTCCAGATTTTATTCAAGTTAGAGCTAATTTTCAAAGACTCACTGAGTGATATTGCTGGAAATCATATCAACGTCACAGGGTTGACCTGCTACAGTCACTTCCAGAGTTGAGTTAGCAGTTACAGCTGCATCAGCCCCAAGACTATCCCCGATAATGTTCACTGTAGTATTGCCTTGAAGCGGACCAAATACAGGGGAGACCTACAACATAATGCAAGATGTAGAAATCAGTGACATCTTAAACTGCATGTTCCAGTAGTTCGGTAACATCTTGCAAAAAATAATTAACAGAGTTTTTCTTATGTTTAAAAAAAACATATTACTCTAGCTTTTATCTTTTAAACTGATTGGAAAGGATAATGAAACATGCCTCCCCCACCTGCTCAAAAATAAACAACAAAGTGAGAGGAAGGAGAAAAAAAGGTTTGGACATCTTCAAAATCTGCATTCTTAACCCTTTCAGGACAGGAATTATTTAAGGGCTAAATTAATCACATTTTGTTCTTCAAATTGGCAATAATAATATTTTTCTTTTAATGCTACATGGTTCTAATAAAATATAATGTCTTTGAAAACAACACATATGGTTAGGAACAGTGTGCAAAAGTGGAAAAAATTGTCAATTTTGATATAAAACAATAATTTTGAACCTCTCAATGTGTTGCCAATTTAAGGATTTTGAAGCTTATTCTCCTTTTAAAAATTCCTGACATGAAACGCAAAATATGGTCTTCAACAAAAATGGACATAGTGTGTGCAGAAATGTTTGCTCTTTATACTCATGCATCTGGTATATTTTTTAGAGCTCTGAATCAAACGTTATTCAGCTAAACCACAAAATGTGGTCAATTGTCTCAACAGGGTTAATTCCCAACTTCCAACCTGGACCCATCATTACTCCTAGCCCTAACCTAACCTCAAACCCAACTGCAACCCTAACCCTAACCCTATATCCTTGTCATAATAAATCCTGCAGCAAATGTCGGATCACCCCTAATCCTAAACCTAAAACTCAATCACAATCCTAACCCTAACCCTATGTCTCTGACAAAATAAAGCCTGCCTGGAGCAAACATCAAAGGATCAAACGGTACCTCATAGATAGCTGGTGAACAGGCATCGGTCACCCAGTCAGGACTGTCTTCGGAATCCACTTCCGTCTCGGGCATCTCACCGGAAGTCCCTCCGGAATCTTCACATTCTTCCTGGGTGGTGCACACCCCTCCGCACCAGCCGCAGCCGTTGGGGTCACGGGAGGTCACGCAGGCAGAACAGTGAATGTAGTGCTCGCAAGTCTTCATGGCAATCTTATACAGCTGTATAGAACATAATGATGTAAGCACTGTTTATCTATTTCTTAATCAGAAGACAGATCATAAGGAAATGACAACCCTCCTTTTTCATGCAAAAAAACCCAACGCATTTCCATTATTTTGTAATGTAACTGTCACAACGAACCTTAGCAACATGGCTTTCATACTTCAGCTATATAATGTGATGTACATGTAAATGGTTTTTAAAAAAATTCCTGCATCGAACGCAATATGGTCATGCAACAAAAATGAATGTAACATATGCAGAAATTTTTGCTCTTTCTACTCATGCATCTGGTATATTTTTTAGAGCTCTGAATCATAAGTTAACCCCTTCCATGCCACCAGATTTTTGAGCAATTGTCAAAACTGAAATTTCAAGAGTTAAATATTAACTTTCAATGCGTTTTTTTTTTAATGCAAACTGGGCAAAGATATAGTGCATAGGAATAAACATTATATTGACGGCACAATTTCTGTATGGGGAAGAATTTTCAAGCCATTCTGAGCCTAAACAAAATGTTCAACACTCAAATTTGGGGGCGGGATTTGCCACCCACTTGGCATGTTAATTAGGATTAATGAGCCAAACCACAAAATTTGGTCAATTGTCTCGAAAGGGTTAAAGGGATACGCCACCAGGCGGCCGTGGGGAAAGTCCGTTGGACTACTGGGATTACATATCGGACTGCACAAAGATGTGGTAATTGTGGTAAATGAACAGCACTTGAGATATTATTGACTTACTTTGTAAGGAGTCATAACATACATGTGTTCCTGGTCAGAATCAAAAGGCATATCTCTCAATACAGGTCCTTCTGTATCTAACTTGATGTTCTTATAGGGCCTCAAGGGGTAGTCTCTTCGCACAAAGTCATCCATGAACGGTTCGATCACAAACTGGGTTAGAATTAAAGTTGATATTAAGACAAGGATTACTTTAAAGTTTATTTTACTTTGTACAACATATTTGATACAACATATACTGTAAGAAGAAGATGTATTTACCGGCATTCTCTCAAACACCTATCAAAATTCTTCATGCAAGATTTTCATTACCTGTCATTTATGATTTAACCCTTACATTGCCACAGGCGGTTCAAATGCACATGATTTGATATTGTATCTAATTTCTTTGGAAAAGAAAAGCTTGTCTTTCTTTGGGGAATTCAAAACAGATTCATGAATGGCAAAGTTAGACATCAAGAAGCAATGTTAGATATATAAAGGAAGCACAGTTTGTGTCAAATTAAAAAGCAATAAATGGCACGTGAATGATAACTTGTCTTGCAAAGTGTATTTGTGTTACATTAACAGTAAGTACATGTATAATGGAAGCAGGGGCGGATCCAGGGCGGGGCCTGGGCCCCTCCCCTGAAAAAAAGACAGCCAAAAAATGCTGATGCTCTTCCTTATTTTTTTTGCTTGTCAGAGATTGTTTTAGTTAGAAAAGAGACCCCAAAACTCTGATGACCCCCTTTTTTTTGGGGGGGGGGGGCTTGTCAGAAAATTTGGTGAATATTAGGCCCCCTCTCTCACAAAATCCTGGATCCGCCACTGAATGGAAGGCATTGTAATTGTTAAGTACTATTTTAAAAAATGTCAACTTAACATTCAGAGAAAATGGGATGAAAACAAGAATGAATTGCAAAGTAGATTAGACTCCATCTTAACACAGGTATCATATTGATGTTGCAATATGAGACATGTCAATCACTCAAAACTTTTCATTTCACTTTCATTTCATTTATTTTCATTTCCGAATTATAATATAAATACAACATAATTCAAATAATATTTACAAAGTTAATACAAACAATTCGAACTAATTATCGTATGGGTAGCTGCAAATGACAAACATATAAAACCTTGAACAGAATTAAGTTACTTTTGGAAACTGAGTGGACTGCTAAAAAGCAAGCTTGTAGATTGCAGTCCACTCGCGTACAAAATCAACAACAAAGAGCAATTCACCAATTTTGCAAAAAATGCAATATAATAATAATTTTTAAAAAGTGTATTTACTTATACAGCCTAAAGGTTTGTAGCAAGAAGAATAAAACAAGAGACGAAGAACAAGGAAAGAGGAAAGAACAAAACAGACAAGACATAGAAAAAATAAACATTTACAGGGGGATAGGAAGGAAAGAAAAAAAGAAAGAGTAATATGGGTCGATGCATGCGCACTGCGGGCAAAGGTCTGGGTCCTGAACCCGAACACAATGAACAGTGTATGATTATGGTGAGGGGCAGTTGGGTGAATTTGCCAGAACTATAAGTTTAGAGGAGTATTACTAAAAAATAAAGGCAGAAGATTAAGGCCGAAGGTGATGAGTTTCAGAAGGCATTGGACTAGGAGCTGTTTTTATGGTGTTATCAAGGTCATTCCAACATTTTGGACCGGTAAAAGTAAGAGTAGATTTAGTAAATATAGTCCGAGTGAATGGTAGATGAAATTCGTCTGATTGGCGGGTAGGATATTTATGAATTGTCTTATTTTTTGGAACATGACATCAAAGACTAAGGGTAAAGCATTATTATTTAATTGATACATAAACTGTCCTAAGTTATAGTGATACAAATCACTGACCTTCAAAATTTTATTTTGATGAAATAAAGCATCGGTATGTGATCTCCAAGAAACATTACAAATGGTGCGCAGTGCTTTTTTCTGTAATAGTAATATTCTTTCCAAGTACACATTATGGGTATTCCCCCTAGTGAGTACTGTAATTTAAGTATGGTAAAATCAATGTTGAGTATAACATTAAAAGTGTGGGGGTGGGAAAATAGTACTTTACTTTATTAATGATACCAATATTCCACGATATTGTACGACATATGCTCTCAATATGTGGTTTCCAAGAAAGTTTATTGTCGAGAACCAAACCTAGGAATTTTAATGAAGGAACTACTTCCATTACAGATTTTTCCAAAAATATATTAAATATCATAATTGATAGGATTGAAGTAAAGTGAATATACCATAAAGAAATGTGAGACAATTACAATGCCCCGACCGGGATTCGAACCCGGGACCCTGGATTACATGACCAGTGCTCTACCAACTGAGCTATCCGGGCTCCCGTCGAAGCAAAGTAACAATCTCACATATAGCCCCTCTCTTTCCATCGAGCCCAGATAGCTCAGTTGGTAGAGCACTGGTCATGTAATCCAGGGTCCCGGGTTCGAATCCCGGTCAAGGCATTGTAATTTTCTCACATTTCTTTATGATATATTCACTTCACTTCAATCCTATCAATTATGATATTTAATTACAAATTCAAATTGTCCTCTATAGAAATTCATTGGCATGGCTTTGCCCGACTTTAGAGGGAAGACCTGTCTCATTGGTAGGCCATTATATAGCGTACGCATGGAATTGGTATGGATGTACCCCCTACGCTCGATGGAAAGAGAGGGGCTATATGTGAGATTGTTACTTTGCTTCGACGGGAGCCCGGATAGCTCAGTTGGTAGAGCACTGGTCATGTAATCCAGGGTCCCTGGTTCGAATCCCGGTTGGCGCATTGTAATTTTCTCACATTTCTTTATGATATATTCAAAAATATATTACTTGGTAAGGTATTTAAAGAATTGCTAAAAAAAACTTGTTCCAATAAGTGACAGTAATATGAAGCATAAGCAATTGATTTGCATCTACCGTATTGATACTTTATATTCAATACCATGATGAAATAATTTTCTCTTCAAGTACTCGTTTATAGGTGTTATCATTATTTTCTCTTTAATCACTTGTTTATTGGTTTTAGTCTTCGGTTCAATTGGGCTTTATCACATTGACCCAGTATCTAAATCCTTTTGAGTCATTTCCTTGTGTAGGCATACATTGTGTTTCCCCTCAAAAAAAAAGTGAAATTAGCTCGCTCAAAATGAGCAACTTATCAGTTAACCTCTTGACATAAAAACATCAACAATACAAGCCATGATGTAGGGTGTTTTATGGCGAGTATGACATCCATGCTGTAGGAGGAAATATAGAGAGAGACCTTGGTATCTTTAGAACACTCTTCCTGGTGTAGTGATAACATATTAAAAGCAATCAATACTTTTTGAATAGCCCTATAAATGACCACATATGGGAAAACCAGGCACTGTGAATTTACTCCACCCCCTATATTTAAAGTGGTACATGTAGGATATAGCGAAAAGAGACAGGAAGACAGTGCGACAGAATCGGAAACTGAAGCATGGTGAAACAACCTGTCAATTTGCAAGTCAGGAAACATTTGTATACAAGCATTTTATTAATGCCCCAAACAATCAGAGTTATATCCAGAACTATAGGCAGTTTGATATACATGTATTCTATTGAATTCCAATCAACAAAATACATGAACTGTATATCATTAATTATTCTCTGATTCCTTTCAGTTTTGCATGCAGTTCTCCTCCCCTCAATATGACATGTTTCTGAAACTATTTTTATGTAAAAATACACATAAATATTATTAGACAATATTATCATACAATCATTATACAAAAGAAAAACAATAAAATATCAAAAGAGTAATATTTCTAACAATGTTCCTTGTACAAGATCGATCAATCCAAAATTCTGCCTGATCTTGAGTAATGTTGATAGTAGTTTGAGAATACCTCTACTGGGAAAAAGAAGAAGAAGAAGAAGAATTAGGAGATGCAAAAGAAGAAAAGAAGGATAGAGAGAAAAAGAGGGATAAGGAGAAGGGAAGGGGAAAGGGAAGGGAATAAGAACAATTTACAACAACAACAAAAATAAAATGAGACAAAGTCACATGAAGTACAAAATGATAATCTACTGACTTAGTTTCGATCAATTTAATGTAAAACTAAACAAATATTTTTTTACAAAACAAACAACCTACCTATTCTACATAAATTCAACAGAGCACTATTTTAAACAATGTTTCTTGTACAGCATTGATCAATCTGCAATTCTGCGTAATATAAAATAATATTGATTGTAGTTGGAGAATACATGTACCTTGAATACTGGGTAGAAGATGAAAGAAGAGAAGGAAAAGGAGAAGGAAAAGAAGCAGGAAAAGGAGAAGGAGGAGAGGGAGAGAGAGAGAGAGAGAGAGAGAGAGAGGGGCGGAGGAGAAGAAGAAGAAGATAAAGAAGAAGAAGAAGGAGGAGGAGGAGGAGGAGGAGGAGAAGGAGAAGGAGGAGGAGTTTATAGGGAGGAGGGGAAGGTATGTTAGAAGAAGGAGAAGAAGAACATGAAAGACAAAGGAGGAGGAGAAGAAGGAGAAGAAGAAGAAGAAGAAGAAGAAGAAGAAGAAGAAGAAGATGAAGAAGGAGGAGGAGGAGGAGGAGGAGGAGGACAAGATTATAGGGAAGAGGGGAAGGTATATTAGAAGGAGAAGTAGAAGAAGGAGCAGAAGGAGCAGAAGGAGGAGGAGTAGGAGTAGGAGTAGCAGAAGAAGAAGTAGAAGAAGATGAAGATGAAAAAGTAGAGAAGAAAAAGAAGGACAAGGAAAAGGAGAAGGGGAATACATGTAAGCAGGACAAAAATAAGAAGAAGAAAAAGAAAGAGGAGGAGGAGAAGAATAACAATAAAAATAAATAAAAAATGAGACAAAGTTATATAATGCATAAATTGCATTATTTGCAAAACAACAATCCGCAAAAAACATGAAAATAATGGCATTATACAGCACTCTTACCTTGTGTATGCGTCCAGATTTGGTGCCCATGACAGCTAATGTATCTCTACCCATGGTAAGGGTTGATAATGAGGTATAGTGATGGCCATGTCCTCCTCCACTCAGGTAATCATAAGCCTTTATTACATTTTGGACTTGGATGGGATGCATATCGCCAGTCCCACAGAAAGTGTCTGGAACAGTACGATACTGTCCACAGAAACAAAAATAAATAGAAGCATGAACTTTTAGTAGTGCTCATGCATCTCTAGGTTTTCCTTCATCTCTCTTCAGAGACTCTCTCTCTGTCTCAATCCGTCTTTGCTCTATTTCTCTTTATCATTACAAGATCTTCCTTCCCTTTTCTTTTCACTTCATCATTTCTCTCTCTCTATGTCTCTTTTCATATTGTACACATTAATTTTAAAATATTTCTGTTCAATGCTTTCATTATTTGGACCATCTTGTGCTATTTTAGCAAGTTTACCCTCACATTAACACGACAGGAATAAACACAAAAATGACTGAATATTTGCCACTGCACTTGCTGAGCAATTACATCTGTGTATCATTGGCTGAATCACAATTTTAAGTATAGCTACCTTGAATAAAACATGTACCTACCGTTGCATACCTGCAAGGCAGATTGTCTGAGAACTGACTTAAACCCTGTTGACCTCTACCATAAAAGCATTCTTGAATTCCTTTAGTAACCTTCCAGGTTATCTTTTTCAGGGTAAAGATACACATAGCCATGTGGCTGGTCGGTTGATCAGGTGCATCTGGGGAACTTTCCGCAAAGAGACCAAACAAGGCCATCTCTCCAACCTTAATGTTGAGGTCTCTTGCTAGTTCTGCACCAGCAGTGCCAACGTGCGCCGCCTGGAGAAGGTTGTAGGTGCGGCCACTGGCATAGCTCCTGCACTGCAGTGGCACCTCAGTATAGGAATAATAAGCTGCAATGCAGAAAAAAATCATCAATGCAGGGGCAGTGTCAGTTCCAGCATTTTTGAAAAATCACAAAATTAAGGGGGCAAATTTTGTTGTTCTTGTGTACTCAGGGTATGCCAATTAGGTTCCAAAGGGGCGGGGGGGGGGGGGGGGCACTGGATGGTTGGGCTCCCCCTAAATCCGCCACGGCATCAATAGATCTGAATACGATATACACATCTACAAATTCGTGATGATTAGAAATATTGCTTATAATTAAAGGAATATATATACAACAAGAAATTTTAAGTACTTGCTGAGGAAAGAAACTTTTATTCAAATCATTAGATGGTTTGATGGTTTATTTTACTAGACTGCTAAGAAAGCATGTGTACGCATGATAGTAAGCATGTGTACGCATGTAAGTAAGCATGTGTATGCTTGTAAGTAAGCAACCAGGGGACTGCCAGCTTTAAGTCCTCTCCTAGGGACTTTGTAATGAGGATGCCTTACGAAAGGGCACTAGCACATCCACTTTAGAATGGAGTTAAAAAAGACTGAAAAAAAAAGAACAAGAAAGAAAAGTATATACCCACCATTATCTCCGTTGCAGATTCGAACAAGTCGAGTATGATAATTCCTTGAATCAACATCTTCTTTCTGAACAGTGGTGAAGTAGCTGAAGTCCCCAACTGTGAATCCATTGATATACTTCACTGGGTAGTTATGAGCATAACTGTCTCTTATATCAATGTAAGTGTAACGTCCAAACCCCAACTCTTGATAGGCCAAGTCGAAAGTCCAGCGACCGTTTCTTTGCAAGAGTAACTTTGTGGACACAGCATGCTGGCGGATAAGTGTGTCGTTGAAGAGAGGGTTAAAGCTCGCCCCGATAAACAAGGCCTTCTCAATGGTTTGCTGCCCATCTGTGTTGGCAACAGACGGTCCGTAGTAGGCAACCACCGAGTCAGCGATTCCCAAAGAGGCTTCTTCATGGTGGACGGGATCATGCACGCGAGACTGGACAGTTGTGATGGAGTTCAGGAGGTGCAGCACACAAGTTCCATTGAATGCACTTCCACATGCAATTAAGAAATCATTGGCCTCATCAATCAAGAGCACTTTATTCTCATTTTCCTCCCACTCTGGAGGAAAGATGCATCCAGAGCCCCCTCCAGAGCAAAAGTTGGTGATATCTGCTGTGAGTGAACTCTGCTCTGCCACTAAAGACAAGTTAGAGGTTAGGTGGTAGACATAATTTATGCCTCCCAAATATACATCCCCAGTCTTGCTTACTATCACATGCTGAAGTGGTAGATTGGGTTCAAATGAAGTGATATTATTGATGGTGATTTGACAGGTTGTTAAGCTGATGGTGGTGAAGAAAGTGGCATAGAGGAAGCAGAGAGCCTGAAGAAGAGATCTCAAAGCTGATGCTGCCATTGTAAATGAGCATCAGAGAAGATGACCCTCATAGGCTAGGTGTCCTAAAGAGGTTTCAATAAAATAGACAAATTTTCTTTAAAGCTAATTTAAAAAACTTAACCATTTGTCAGTTATAGAGTGGAAAGAAAGTTTAGAGTTGTACACAAAAAAATAAAGAGTATTATCTGTGTACTTTATGTAGCACTAAAAAAAAAATGTAAACAAACATAAGTTCAAAGAATTATTTAATGTACAGCACCAATGACCAAAGAAATGGGCACTTTTATACTAGAATTGATTACAAGAAAGAGAAAATTGTCCTTGGGTAGTCCTTAATTTAGGTAAATGTACCTGTCGACCTGTTTTTGTCTCGTTAAAAATAATTGTGCTGTATTGTATCACAATAGTCTATTAAAGAGTGGGGTAAGTTGTTATTACCCAGGTCATACATGAAGGTTCCTACACATAAATAGTGCATATCAAACACATTGAGGATTTTTAATTCTCGAAATAATGGGCAAGTATGTGCTCGCCAGTGACTAAATGTGATGGCACGTACTGCCATTTTCTGACTGCAAAGTATACAATTTAAGCTACTCATGTATGTACTCCCCCATACCTCGATTCCATAGGTTAGATGTGGCTCTATAAAAGCCTTATATAATAAGACCAAATATATTTGGGTACAACATGTCGCGGGCGGAATAAAATTCCAACTCTTTTCCGTATACATGAATTAATAGCTCGGATATGATTGTGCCAAGTCAAATGTTTATCAATCGTTATACCTACAAAAGTTGCTTCATCAGCCTCTTCAATTACTTCTCCATGTATTTCTAGTCAACCTGATAATGTGACTATTCTCCTCCAGCTGCTAATTAACATAAATTTTGTCTTCGAGAGTTGATAGTAAGCTTATTTGCAATGCACCATTTGTGTATTGAATAACACATTCAACAGGGCCCTGTTTCATAAAACTTGTTATCAATGACAAGATACAATAATATAATAATACTGAAACCCTTGATTGTGATTGGATGACAGCGACTTTGTCATGATAACAAGTTTTATGAAACAGGGGCCCAGGACAAGAACAACTAGCTGGCCCCTGTTGATTTGAATGACTTGCCAATTGCAATATATATGTGGGCATTCAGCTTTAGATACAGTAAAACATCATCCTTTCTTCCAAAATGGTCCTAGAAATTTTCAGTCAGTGTCGATCAAACTCATCAGTAACTTAAAAATCCAAAAGAATAGCGCGTCAATCTAATAAACACATAAAAAAATTGTCAAATTTTACCTGTATTGACAAGGTGTGAATGGCTTGAATAATGAAAGAACTCGCTAGTTTTCACTTTAAAGTATCAAAAGAATCAGATGACCAATATTCAGAATTATCACAATCCACCCACTCTGATTTTGCTTCCGACACCAGCTCTTCGCTCGGGAGTTATCAGGGAAGTGATCACCTCACAACCAAGGGATATATACGTAGGTTATGTGACACAAGATCTATCAACGCGCATTTCTCTCTCTCTCTCTATCTCTTTTGATGGCTCTTCCTGACATAAAACAGCCAGGAAGGATTTCTGCTCACTGCTTCCTGCCAGCTACCAGCTTCCTACATGTACGTTGAAAGACAATGGATTCACATTGTCCACCTGGGAAAGGCGTGTTTCTACTGCTAGTTTGTTTGAAATGTTTGTACAAACTATTAACTATTCCATTTCTTTGTGGGTCTTTCCCTCTTCGCCACTCAATAGTTTGTTCATCCTTACCTCTTCCTCTGCTATTTTGTTTTATTGTGTTTCTTCCTTGATTTTCCTGTAAAGTGCCCTTTGGCCACTGAACTTACTGTAATGATTTAAAGGGATGGTCCAATAAAAATTAAGGTACACCACACAATATGGTGGGCGAGTGTGAGTAGAGCAGCTCTACGGTGCACCTTTAATGAATAAACATTGCATCATTATCAGACAAATGTGACTAGCACTTTATGCTGTTGCCTCCCTCTGCATGAATTGATTAAATGAATTGATTAAATGACAATCCAACCTTTGTGAAAAGGTGATTTGTGTGAAAGGAGAAAAATAGGAGAAACAGGATGGTGAGAGTTTGAAAGAAATCGGACCAAGAATGAGAAAGCTTTGAATGTTTGAAATAATGAGATCACTACATCTACGCGAATCTCAAAACATATTGTAGAAAGCATATTTTTACATGTCCTCCAAAAAGAAAAAGATCCTACTGAGTTATACATTTTGAGAAATTGACATTTGAGTCATTCTGTATGTTGGAGCAATTGGGAAAGTTGACCACCGCTAAATTACAGTGACCTTACCAATATGGCCAATTTGAAATTCTCATAAGTATAGTGATTACAACTTTAAAAAAAAAATCATAACTTTCTTACTGCTTGTCCAATTTCTTTCAAACTTTCACCAATCTGTTTCTCTGATTTTTCTGCTCTTACACAAATCATTATTACAATTGTTGGATTGCCCTTTAAATCATAAACATACTGTAACTCAGTATTTTCCCCAAGACACACCGACAATGGACATTTAGTCAAGACCCATGCAGTTACAACCTCCGTCCCCCCTTTGACATCCAGAAGATTTTTCTAATATAATTATATTGAGCATCCTATCCCCTGCCCCCCCCCCTTCTCTCTCTCTCTCCACATCACTTTCTCTCCCTTTATTTCACTCTGCTACCCCATCTCTATACTTTGTTTCAATAAAGTGTAAATAAATATATTTCAAAGTTAGAGTATACTTAATTTATTATATGTTTTATTCTTGTATCTGAGTTTGTAACTCAGGGGCTAGCTATTTACAAGCTTTGCTTCTTGTTGGCCCCTGCTTTCATTTTCATTTTCATTGCTTACTGATTATTATTTTGTATCCTATATTGCATGTTATGTACGTTTATGTTCATATATATTTCATTGTTTTGTTATCGAAAATTGTAAATGAGAATGAAATGAATCAATAAATCAATCAAAAAAAGAGAATATATGTAATAATACTATAAATATAATAGTGACAGAAAGCCAAACATTGCATTGTTAATAAGGGTGTCTAAAAAAAAGGAAAAAGATTTTGATAGGTAATATCTTAAAAAGAAATCAAACATCCTAATGAAATTTTGTAGGTAATCTTGTAGACTGTAGTAGTATTTCCTAAACTCTGTGTGAATTCCACAAGGATTTAAGCTAAAATGACAAAGTTATGAATGTTTTTGAAAGTGTGTCGAATAGCAGTGCATAATAAGCGTGAACGATACCTTTCGCTTTTGCATTTCACAACACACCCCTTCCAATGGAGTTATTCTAACTCATATATTCTTGGTAAAATCACCACTGACACATTTCAGCTTGCAAAAATGATATTAGTATAGATTCCAAATATCTTTTAAGTACAAGAAGCAAGAAATACATTCCAAGAAGTTTTTGATGTAACTGGTGATTTACTTACTTCTTCAACTCATTCATATTTAAATTATTATGGTGTAAGCAATTTACTTTAGGAATGCAAATAACAATTACTCTAATACTTATTCAACTCTTCAAATATTTATTTCAAGTTAAGCAACAAACACCAAACATTTTTTTTTTTATACCCATTCTTAGAAGAAGATCTATGAACATTAACATGTTCTTTAGGTTTCTCTCCATATTTTTAATTTTATTTGGCATGGTCACTTTGCTTCGATAAAACACTAAATATAGTACATGTATATCACCTTAATGTTTGTGTAAAATTGTAAATGGCATTTATTCTTAATTCTTAACACCCATTTTGTAACAAAATTTAAAGTGATACTCAACCGCAGATTGTGGACGTTTTTATGCCACGAGAGGGCACCGTGATCAGTACCTGATTATGCTGTTGCCCGTGGGGTGCAAACTTCCGACAGACTTGTCGCTGTGCAACATGCACGCTCCATCTGAGCTTGAGCTCTCATGCAAGATTCAGTCAGCTTTTTCCAGTCACTTTTCAATAGCGTTTTGGACCCGTTATTGACTATCAAAATACATCGGCTAGTCAATAGGATCATACAGCTACTGTCGATCTCTCAAATGTATCGCACACTCACACAACTTCAAAATTTAGGGCTGCAAAAGTGGTGAAGTACCTTTAAAGCAGACAATAAAATATGTGATATTTTACAGCTTGACAAGATGAGAAGGAAATGTATTGATTGCTGAAAATTATTTGGAGCAAATAAGAAGACTGAACGGATATAGACCAATCAACAAAAATATAAGGAAAGGTTGAGAACCGTAGACAGTTAAAGAGTTGAAAGGGAGGTGCATGTATCCCACCCATCCTGTCTGGTCTTATTATAGTGACTTCCTATATGAAGGTCATTTGAGAACACCTATTAGAAGTTTGATATCTCAGGACTGGTTTAATGAGAAATCAATGCAAGAATAGACATAACAAAAAGAAGTTATTTAGGGGGAGGAGACTTTGTATAATCATAGTAGAAGTGGTGGATAGTACTGGTGGATTTAGGATTCTCTTGTAGGAGTCTGAATTTTTCTTCCCCCCCCCCAAAAAAAAACAACACCAAACAAACAAATAAACAAAAAAGAAATGAAAGAAAGAAAGAAGGAAAAGAAAAGGTTCACATTTCAGCAATTCAGCACCCCCCCCCCCCCCCCCCCCGGATCTGCCCCTGATTTTATTATTAATTTCATTTTGGAGAACACCTTGGGGTTGATGCCTAGATGGTATAGATCTAGTAGTAAGAGCAATATCGCTGAGATAGGATGACGTTTTTCTCTTTTGATACTCAAGTTCAGTGGACTCTATCCTATACTGCATTAAGTCTGATTTACAGTAAATGTTTTATCGATGTTTGATTGGGTAATTTACCCTGGTACTTTTGACTTTTAAATGTTTATCAATTTATTTCCTTTCTAGTTTCTAAATCCCAAACTAGAAAGGAAATAAATTGATAAACATTTGCATGCAAGTTTCCATTATATTTTGCTGACTAACTCATGTACACATACATGTGGAGCCACTTTTTATTTTCACTTCATTACAATTAAGTCAAAAGTACCAGGGTAAATTACCAAATATTTACAGTCATTCTCGACCTTCTATAATGCCACACGCGTGCGTCAAACTTTCAAATTCGTGCGCGCGTCAATGGGCATTCTCATGTAAAAAGTGGGGAAAACATGCCTATCTAGAATTCGCCATAGCTCCTCAGAATGCACGGATACCCCCAAATTTCTTTACGTATTCTGAAAGCCTGTGAGTTGTAGATTTGAATTCATGCAGAATCTTTGCTTATCTCATGTTCTGACGTCATCATATTTGCATATGAACTCAAAAATATCATTTTGAAAAAAATGACGTCATCATTTTTGTATTCATTTCATAATATTTCAGTAATAAGTGGTCGATTTTCTTCCAAATTTTGATATGTTATAGCTGAGACAATTCTCTACAAGATCAGGGACCACCATTTTTCATTTTGATGACGTCATCACAGTGAAATTTTCAATTAAAAACGACATGTCAGAATTTCCCCTATTTGCGTGTTATGTCTATGAAAGATGATTTTTTTTCGAATCATGAATCTACATGACATCGTTCTCTGAGCAGTATCTCAGTTATTTTTGGTCTATTTCCTTCCAGATTTTAATATGTTGTAGCCTGATAAATACTCTTTTTATGAGGGTTCGGTTTTTTCAATCTGATGTCGGGATCATTGTCAATTTTAAACTACAAAATGTGATTTGAGAATCCCATTTTTCGTTTACGTGTTATCTCTATGGGAAATATTTTGGTATATTGGTCAAAGCACTTGACTCCCATTCCGGTGACCCAGGTTCGATCCCCCGGGTGGGTCCTTAAATTTTTTTTTTTTTTGCTTCTTTTTGCCTGTCATTTTACCATCCTCTTCGACTATTATAACATAAACAATCACAAACCATGCAATAAACTGCCTTATTTTCCGTGTTATGTCTATTAGAATGTAGTGTGCAGTAGTTTGTGTACAACCCTATGGAAATTGTGATTCCCTGTCGTGTACTAGAGCTATGGGATTTATCTCCCAGTATCCTGCAATATCACATAGTCCTATTTGATATCACAATTTCTCAAAATTGGCTTAGTCAATTATCTTCAAATTTTTGTCACTCATCAGTCCTAATAAGGTCAAGTTCCAGCATCTTTTTCAAGGTCATCAGATTATTGTGACGTCATCCAGGCGCCATTTTCTACAAATCAACTAATGATCGTATCTTCTTCACGAAATGTCATCTCTCTTTCATATTTGGCATGGCTAAGGTCAATGTCATTTCAGTCATGGTCATCACCATTATCATTATCATCATCATCATTATCATCAACATCATTATCAGCATCACTGTCATGATGATATAAATTGATCATTATTATCAACATCATTATCATCATCACTGTCATGATGATATTCATGATGATGATGATTATCATCCACATCATTATCATCATGATTATCATCAACATCATTATCATTACTGTCATGATGATATTCATGATGATGATGATGATTATCATCAACATCATTATCATCATCATTGTCATGATATCCACGAATCATCCAAAATTCATGTTCACACACTTTATGCCCCATTGAAACAAAGGGGGCGCTATTTCACTAATAATGTAGTAGCTAGAGCCTACGAATTGAAAATGCTAGGAAAAGGCTGAAATCATAAAAATCTTGATTAGATTCATTATAATTAATGTCATCGTGATATCAACGTCATCTTTCACATTATCACATTATCATTTTGTCATTCGTCTTCGTCAAAAATATCAAGATCAAATGACAGACCATGCACCTAATTCGTCCTGATGACGAATTAAATGTCTAGTTCAAAATTATTCTCATCACCCGTTTTTATTACTGAGTGTATCCAAATGTGACTTAGTAGAGTTGCCTCAAGCAAGAATACCATAATTTATGGAGGGCAAAACCAAGGTGGAATACAACAACAGTGAGGGAAACAAAGATTTCAGATTGTTTATCATACCAACATTTCTACTATTCTAGAGAGTAATTTGATCAGATTTGGTTTCTTTCAAGTTTCATACTCAAATGAAATGTTTTCCTTTGTGTTCTCTTTCAATTGCAAATCATCAGTTCTATCTAGGTTAACAGTTTAAGTGTACCTAGCGTCTACTGAAATTTAAAAAAAAACACTGAAAGTAAAAGGAAAGTAAACATGAGCAAAAGAACTTACAAAGCACCGACCCATGCGGAATCTACTGCTGATGTATCCTTCAGAAATAGTTTACGGGAGAACTCCGGGTTGGTTTCTTCGTCAAGGTCTAGCAGACTGAGACTCTCCGTGGAGCAGAAACTTTAATACCAAATTTTCAAAACACTCTTTGAACCATTGTACTCCTTATCACGTACCTCCGGTCAAATCCTTTAACTGGTTATAGAATACACATAGCGATTAACATCAAGAATGAAAACACACAGATTTCACGATAATGCCGAAACACAGATCTGTATGCACTACTTCTACGCTTTTGCCCACTTTTTCTTCGATCAGATAATCGTCGGGTTAGCTACCGGTATCTCGGTTTACCATTCGTGTATGAGAAGAGGAAATCCGGTTCCCGGTTCATGGGTTCCTTTTCGGGAGCTTCGACGGATTAGTAGTCGTGGAGCGAGCAAGATGCGGGTATTACAGCAAAGATCTTAAAAGGAGCTAAATGCTCACAGATATATGTATTAGTCCATGGGCCAGAAACCGAAAAGGTCCCCCCCCCCCCTTATGTACAATTTTAAATGATGTTTTTCTGTTAGCTAGGACCCTCAGCTATCAGAATCTGCTTGTTTGCCATAAAGTTGGTGGTGGGTGTGGCCACCAGGGCCGTTACCATGGTAACGGATCAAGAAAAATATGAATTTTAGGAAAAGTCATATAATTCCAATTCACGAATCTAAAAATACTTGGTAAGCATCCTAATATATGTATTTTAAGGTGC
The DNA here is from genome assembly GCA_025617745.1 of Heliocidaris erythrogramma. NCBI lineage: Eukaryota > Metazoa > Echinodermata > Echinoidea > Camarodonta > Echinometridae > Heliocidaris > Heliocidaris erythrogramma. The sequence goes on from CM046853.1 coordinate 34,430,004, forward strand.
CCAATCGATTGCAACTGTAATCAGAGCCATTTAAAGTCATGGGCGTGTCCAAAAATGGCCGTTACTATGGAAACAGTACCATAAAAAGCGGGTATTTTTGACAACTTTCTAAACTTATAAATATGAAATAGCCAAAAAGGTGTATTCACAAGCCTAAAGTATGTTTTTCTATTAGCTAGGACCCTCAGCTATCATAATCTGCCTATTTGATCAGTACAGTTGGTGGTGGGTGTGGCCTGTAGGACCGTTACTATGGTAACACATAAAAAATACTGGATTCTTAGAAACAAAGAACAAGTGTATGTGCAGCCTACGGTGTTTATCTGTCACCTAGGACCATCAGCTATCATAATCGAAATCTTCCTAGTAGCCACAAGGTTGGTTGTGGGTGAGACTGTCAAGGTAGCTACCATGGTATACAAGGCACCAAAAAACATCAGAGTTTTAGAATAATAGATAATAATAAATTGATCGATCTTACCCAGGATAACCACATCAGTAATATTACTGCCCTGCAACTATCATTGCCTTGTACACATTTCATACATCTGGGTCAAGTAAAACAAATGTGGGCAAAACACCTTGCCCAGGGATGTAAGCACCGATCAAGGATCGAATCCAAGAGCTCTCGTATGAGAGTGAAAGGCCTTCACCAATATACCACAGTGTATTTGTAATGTAACGAAGTACAGTGTAGGCATCTAATTATACACAATTGAAGCTGCGCCTTTTTAATTGCAATCAAAAGCCGGATTAATTTAGGTCATGCAGTCATATAAAAATATGCCGTTGCTAAAGGAAAAGAATGATAGGAAAGCTAATATTGATTTTCATAAGAAAGGGATATTTATGTATCTAAAAAATGAATTATAAACAAGACAGACAGTGCAACTGTCCTGTTGGTTCAAATCCAGATCAAGAATATTTTCCAGGTTGGTGGCCTCAAGTCCATGCCTGGTAGGACACTTGGTATGACAAACGAAGATGCAAATGCTCAAATGCTGCAAGGCTTCTGAAAATTCATTGTATTTAAGCCAACTTTATTGTATTTAAGCCAACTTTATATTGAAAAGGTACCACTGTACTTTCATCTACTGTGTTGTCATATTACAGTATTAACTTTGACCGCTTGGTAGGTGTTGTACTGTGGCTGTGAGCACCAAAAACATCTTTAAAATATTGGCATTTCAGAAAGTGGCATTGTTTTAGTTTATTATTTTAAAACAATATAACAGTATAGAAATGCTAGATATCTCCATTGCAAGCAGCCTGAATGATTGCATTGAAAATGTTAATCATTTATTCCCAATGATCATATCCAAATATGGTCGTTGCTAAGGCATATTATGATCGAGAAATCTATATCTAGAAAAAATGTCTTTTTAACACATACGGCGGACCGTTTGAATATTAATGAGTCAGAAAGAAGAGGATCTTGGGTATTTGATTCTAGTTCGTCGTGACTTGGCCGTGAACCAGAATAGCCTGGTGGTTAAGTCGCTGCCCGGCAAGCAGTAGATGACAGGTTCGAATCCCGCTGGTTCCATTTTTTTCTGACTTGTGTTTTTCATTACAGATCGAGCATATGATCTTTAACACTGGGAGTAATATGCCGAAAGATTTGTTTACAAAGAAAGTGAATGACCGGATTCCGGATAAAATTTGCTACAACGAAATTGGCTTGAAGTTATTTATATAATGTATATACCGCTTTGGAAAATGAGACACACCGAAGTTCCAAGTAGATCTTTACAAGTAGAACATGGCCACTTAATGTTTTTGAAAGTGGGAGCTGATGCCTCTTGGCAGAATATAATTATACTCCCCGTTTCTACAATTTGCAAGCGAGCGAAGCGAGTTATAAAAAAATAAAACCCTTTTTTAAAAATTGTAATGGAAATGCAATTTTGCCATCAAAAGACAAATAAAGAACATGCATGTAATAATGAGCCATGAATAATATGACTTAACCCAACTGCCGAATATGGAATATTTGGGCACTTCACTCGCCCTAATGAAGGGCGTTCCCTGTCCCTAACTATTCCGTTTCTAAATCTTACGCGCTAGTGAGCAAGTAAAAAAAAGGAGATATTGTCTATAGAATAATGATTTTGTTACCAGATAATCCAAACATTTACAGCATTTTGAGTACCTTCCCGCCCACGGTTACAACCGCTGACCTGAAGTTTGAAATAACTTTTACAAGCATAACGAATTACAAAACACTAAAATACATTGAGAGTAAAACAATCCTCATCGTAAAAAATAGAAATAAGGAATTATACACATGTAGAAGAAAACATTCTGACCTAAATTAATGGCTTTTATCAACCAGTGCCCCGCCTTTGAAGGAGTTGAAGTATATGAAACAATCGCAAGTTAAAATCGTAGTTAACATATATAGGCATATGCGTACGAGAACGGGGGGGGGGGGGGGGGCTGCAGCCAACCCCCCCCCCCCCCCCCCCCGGATTTTGAAACTGCCGATATTCCGGCAACTCACACCTCATATTCAGGGAGTGAGGTGCCCGAATATCCTCATATTTCAGTCATTATATGCCGAAATATGTTATTTTTAATGATTTTTCACAACGGAAAGGCACAATTATTTTTGGTCGCTAGCTTCGCGCGCTCGTAAATTAAAAAAAAGGAAAGTTGCTATCATTTTTTTTTACAACCAAAAGGCCATAGGTGCCGTACCAGGGATCAAACCCGTTCGACTACGAGACCTCCACACACGTACACACGCACACCCCCCCCCCCACACACACACACACACATAAACACTTATTCGATTCTTCTAATCTCGTCCTCTTATTTTCGTCCCTTTTCCTCTCCTCTTTATAAACCTTCCCAGTTTTGTGTCTCCATTTCATTTTTTTTTTCATTGCGGGGGTGGGGGAAGTGCTTTTCGTCGAAAAGTGATCTGCTTTTTGAAGATGGCAATTAAAACCATAATATCCTACCCTAAATTTTCCTAGAATGGCTGGAGTCTAGCCATTGTTGGAGCACTGGCACCATTGGAGGCACAAGTCTTTTGGAATAATAAAGCTAATCTAAGACGCCGCTGGTGGAAGAGGGTTGGGGGGGGGGTTGCCGGAAGGGGTCCAACCGTCTTCTTTCCTATTCCATTTTCTTTCTTTTTTTTTTCTTATTTTTTCGCCATCCGATGAGGGAGGGGTGGGGGCGTGCCCTACCCCCCCCCCCCCCCCCCCCCGGCGTTGGACACCTCTGATCCTGATGAATTCGCCTTTTTTTACCAGGAATTATACGAACCCTATTTCATTTTCGGAAATACGAACCTTATATCATTTTCGGAAATACGAACCCTATTTCATTTTCGGAAAACATTGACTGGAAAAATGTGTTTAGTTAAAATTAAAGAAAATAGATTACGAGAATTTAACTTCAAAATGCTTTATAACTTGTTGCCTCTTCAAAATTTTTTAAATAGATGGGGAATAGCTAGAGATAGTAATTGTAAACACTGTCACAGGGAGGAAGATGTCTTACATCACCACCATTATTATTATTTTACATGCGTTTTTGTTTTGTGACTTAAATTATCCGTTTTTACAATATGTCAAAGATCTCCTCTTTCAAACCTTTCCTGTACAAATTGACATAAGTATTACAGACTTGTTAAAATTAAATAATGTAAAGTATGATTTAATTTTGACGTTAGCCTTTTGGGGTATACATAAAATGATTACTGAATGAAATAGATCTGGAGTACACAGAAGATATTTCAATTTAAGACATGTATTCAAAAGAGAAATTGAAAAGAGAATGTATATAAGTGAGACTCGACAAAAGAAATATGGATTACCCGAAGATATTGTGAAATTCCTGTAACATGTTTCAAGTTGCTGGGGAAAATGTAAACATGATGTCATATTTGAAATGTTGAATGATAATAAATCCTCCTTTGGAGGCAAAAAGAAAAAAAAAATTCGGAAATACGAACCTTATTTCATTTTCGGAAATACGAACCTTATTTCATTTTCGGAAATACGAACCCTTTTTCATTTTCGGAAATACGAACCTTCGGAAATACGAACCTTATTTCATTTTCGGAATTATGAACCTCATTTCATTTTCGGAAATACGAACCTTCGGAATTATGAACCCTTTTTCATTTTCGGAAATACGAACCTTCGGAAATATGAACCCTGCATTTTACCTTCGGATAAACGAACCTTCGGAATAACGAACCTTCGGAATAATGCAACAAATGTTCGGAATTACGAACCCTTTTTCATTTTCGGAATTATGAACCCCCAGGCATGGGAAATTAGTGCTTCGGAAATACGAACCTTCGGAAAAACGAACCTTCGGAAAAACGAGATGCCCCCATTTTGATAAAGTTTCTGACTGTACTGCTAAGTGCTAACTGCAATTAATGTGTCGGTATTGAGTTCACGGTCATCTGTGAAATGATAACTGAGGTACATAAGTGTCCACACCCAGTTGACATGAGTGAGAGCTACTTGTATTCCACTTTGCCCCTTCAAGGAGTTCTATAAATGGATGCCATTAGGAATCAGAAGTTGGAGAACATCCTTGGGATAGAGGTACGGAACATTTTCAGCAGAATTCCTCTTGCAGCAACACCCGCTACTTTGGATGAGGTTGAGGATTACCCATCAATCAGAGTTATCATGAAGAAAAGATACAATAAGGCATTGACAGACTTCAGAATTACATACCAAACTATACTAAGTAAATCTGAATTCCCTCTAGGATGAAGTGAGGATTCACTCATCATCTTCATCCATTCCTAACCATAGAGACATTACTAAGTATTGCAAAAAATGTATTCTCTTCTAACATAGTGGTGGAGGTATAGATACACCTATATCTCCATCCTGAGTTCTGATTTTATTCTGCCAAACCAAACCGGGGGAGGGTTGGATAATCTCCTCACCATGTCCTTCTTAGCCTGTGATTCAAGCCAGATAAGAGTGCCTCACCATATCAGACTTGTAAGAAAATCAACCAAATTTTAATAAGAGAATACTCAGCTCAAGTAAGGCTGCAGAACGCCTTAAAGCTGTAAAAGATAGATAGACAAACGCGCTGATGTTCACTAATTTCACAATATTATGGACTTAGCCACTAAAATCTGCCAAAAAGTCCCCATCCTTTATCCAACCATGCTTAAGGCAAGACAGTATTAGAGGAACAATCTCACAAACTATTGGCCATATCTCCTCTAAAGAGAAAAGAACTGCAGCTTACCTGTAAGGGCAACCAATATGTAAACTTATAGGTCTTATGGTCCCCAACACATCAAGTCCATGGCTAATATGCATGTACCCCAATCACGCAAGTCATGAGAATGCTGAGCTGCAATTGCACCACAGGCCTTCTCAGTGACTCTTTTGAATACCTTCTCGCAAATATAAAAAACTCCAGGCAGGTATCAACACTTTAGTCCTGGACTTGATCTATGATGAGGCACCCAAAATTCAATTCTTTGGCCCTGTTTCTGATGAAGTCCAAATCCTAGACCACCTTGGAATGGTCATGCTGTTAATCCTTAATGAATATGCAGATTTCTTATGGGCAGGATTTGGGGAAAATATGCTAAATTCTATTCCAATCTTCTCAGATTTATTTCAAGTAGACAGGTTTAGCTACAGACCGACAAGTTTATCATCTTATGAATACATTAGGTTCTGTGACTGAGGTGAATCCATCTATTAAGCCTCCATTGCCTCCATCCCAATACCAAGGCATAGAGGTGGAAGCATAACTATACTCTAGTACAGCTAACCAGTTAGGATCAGCTGTTGTTACTGCAACGGTCCCCCACATGGACATCCACATCTTGCCCGGAGCTATCCGAACACGACGAACAATTAAAAAATGTCTTTGCAACATAATTGCTGCTGTGTAATAACAAAAATCTGTCACTTTTTTTTTAAATTGCTCAGTTTTCATAATAATACTACCATGGCAGCAACCCGGTTTTGACATTACTATGGCCTCAAGTGATTGGGATTATGACTGTAATAACTCAGGCAGTTTATGATATGTATATCAAGACCAATATTTTGTGTTTTCTATTGTTGAAACAGAATATATATGTAATTTTCAAATAATTTCCAATATTTTGATGGTGCGTTGCCATAGTAATGGGGCTGGTGCTCACACCCACCATTGGCGTCAGTTTGAGACCAAACGGATAATAAGAATTATAATCGTGTACCTGACTGTGACCTTGAAAGCACACCCAAGAATTGCACTCAAAAGAGCTGCTTGAAAAATAGATGTAATGCCTACTAAATATTTTCACGTTGTTGAATTACACATATATGTTATTTCCTATCTTATTACCATGGTGACAGCCCGAGTGGTCGCCAGTATCCACCTTTGTGGCAGTCAGGTCAGGGATATGATATGATATGATATCCAGGGTCCTGGCTAACGTACAGGGGAAAAAACATCATTTCAGGTTGTGGAGACCTTACTTTATAAAGTGCATTGGATAGTTACATATTTTTTCACTAATATTTATTAATTCACCATAACATTTCTATAGCAACAACCATGTTTTGACATGACGGTGACTTCCAATGACTCAGATTTAGCCGACAGATAAACACCATTTTAGGCTGTACATACACTTGTTCTTTGTTTTGTGTTGATTAGTTACAGAAATATTATATTTGTATCATACCGTTTCTATAGCAACAGCCATGTTTTGACATGACGGTGCCTTCCAATGTCTCTGATTCTACTTGCAATCAAACGGGTACCCCAAAATACATATAGTTAGATGGTTAGAATTTGTTTTTGTGATGTTGAATTACAGATATATAGTATTTTCTAAAATTCAATTCCTTGGTGTGTTACCATGGTAACAACCCTAGAGGTCACGCCCACTACCAACTTTATGTAAAATAGGAAGAATATGAGAGCTGAGGGTCCTAGCTAACAGAAAAACATGATTTAAGATTGTGCAGACAGTTGTTTTCTATTTTGTATTGATAAATCATAGATATTTTCCACAAATATAAGCATTTTGTGGGACCGTTTCCATAGCAACGGCCCTTTTTTACATGCCCATGACTTCAAATGGCTCAGATTGTGGTTGGAGTCAGTGGGGCAGCTTGAAATACATATATTAGAGGCCTGCAGACAGTTATTTTCTATTTTGTATTGATAAGTTTAGATATTTTTCCAAAATATAAACTTTTTATGGTACCGTTTCCATAGTAACGGCCATTTTTTGACATGACCGTGACTTCAAATGACCTAGATTTTGGTTTCAATCAATCAGGAAACTAAAAATACATATATAATTATAGATGCTTACCAGGCATTTTTCAAATTTCTGAATTAGAAATATTGGGTATTTTAGTAAATTCCTATATTTCATTGATGCGTTGGTGATGGTAATCTCAATACTTCGTTCAGAGGGGTGGTGGTAATCTGGATATACCTGTTCGGTCTCATCAAGGAGTTATCACAGAACGATAACTCCTTGGTCTCATCTATCAGAAGGGGGGGGGGGGCACACTGATCAAAATTGTAGTTAAGAAAGTTATTGACAATGACATGTAATAAAATCTAACAGCATAAGGTTCTCAATATTTCAGAATTGATAACACTGCAAGAATTTTAAAAAGTGATGGGGAAAATAAGTACTTTCCCCTTTTTGATTTGTCAGCTGGGAAAACTAGACATCCAGGGAGGCAAATATCCTTTACCCTCCCTCTTCCCCCTCCAAGCTTGAGCAGAACATGAACATGAAAAAGACGATTGGCACCTCTTTAAGTTCAGTATCTTGAAATATGTCTCAATTCTACTTTTCAACATCACAACCCCCTCTCCCGTCTCTCTTCCTTTCTCTCTCTACCTTTCTCTCTCTCTTTCTCTCTCTCTCTCTCTAACCGTCACTTTCTTTCTCTCTCTCTCTCTCTCTCTCTAACCGTCACTTTCTTTCTCTATCTCTGAAATCTTTGCAAATATCTTTTTCTCTCTCCCCCATCATACTGACCATGAAGACTTAAAACAAAACCACACTATACTTGAAAATAAACATCTAATGACATGTAAGTTAATGAAAGCTACAAATTTATATCAGTCTGTAGTTACTAATAAAGTTTATTTATTATCATTTTGTAACAGCATATCTCTAATTAAAAGTGCCTCCACAATATTTTAGCCATAATTCACAAGAATTAGGATTCCCTGGTACATAAAGTGTGTCAAACTGCAGGCAGCTTCTCTTTTTTATACAAATATATACACAAGAAAATTATATGATATAAATTGTCCACATTATCACAAACACAATAGCAACAAAAAATGTAATGTCATTTTCATAACAATGGGTACGGTTATAAAATAAAATTCTGCATCAATGGAATGGTTAATAAAGGTATTTCATCCTACGATTCACAAACCCAAGATATGTGTAACATATTATTTTCCTTAGGAGACAAAGTCTGAATACAGTCTGGATAACAGCCATACAATCTAAATTCAGGCAACTACTCAAAGACCGGTACACTGACTATAACTCCAAGAATCCTGTGAAAACTAAACTTAAACTGCCATGTAGTTCGCATATTTTACTACTCAGAGTAAACATAAATACAGATTGTTGAATATTCTTAATAACTGAGACCACTGAACAATATTTTAGCAAAGGTAAACCACAGCTTTTAGAAGTCTGCTCCAACTTGTAACTCAAAGAGTTGCTTTAATGTCTGCACTGACACCCTACAAGGCTTCGACTACCGCCCAGTAGACCCCGACAGCCAGAGAGACCGACATGGTCGGTCCTATAGGCCTCAAAGCCACATTTCGGAGGTTTCATAAGGTGGTTCACAAGACCAACAGCTTGTGAGATCAACATTTTCTCTCTTTCCTTACTTTTTTATTGTTGTTTTGTCAGTCTCTTGGACCGTCGGTCTCTACGGTCTCCTGGGTTGCCGGTCTCGTAGGCTATCCATCTACTGGGATGGCCCTAAGGCTTTCCTTTACCCAACTTGACACAAAAATTATTATTCATGGCATCTGAAGACTAGCCCTGCATACAGTAATGTACTACAAGTGTTTCATCAGAATGGATAGCTTTATATCAACTGTTGAGAGACAGAAGGTTACTAGCTTATATCATTTTGCATAGAGTTAATGCCCTATTTACACTTTCAGCAGGCCACAGTGGCGGCACCAGGATTTTTAAAGTGGGGGGGCAAATGGGGGGCAAAAGAAAATGTTGGGGGGGCAAGGGTGGACAAAAAAATTTTCCACCCTTTTATTTCTTTTCACTCCGAAAATTATTGGGGGGGGGGGGCAACTGGGGGGGGGGGCAAAGCTTCTGCCCCCCCATGCCCCCCCTTGGTGCCGCCACTGGCAGGCCATGCTGTACAAACAATATTTCCTGACAAAATACCCACAATAACACAACTTCAATCTGAAAACAACCATGATATTGGTTTGCACACAGATTTGTAGCTTTTGTACTCATTTTGAATTTTCAATAAATTCCTTGTAGATAAAAAAATTGAATACAATGTTTCACCATTGAAAGTGGAGCCTATTGTGCAAATTTATACATGTACGTTGAAAAGATACCAGTACCCTCAATTTCATGTTTTAAGAATCTTGTGGATTAAAAACAGAAGAAAAGATATAAAAAGTTCTATACCGACTTCATAGTCAAATCTGTCCCTTATGACTGGGGTCGACAGTATACAAATATTGACTGCTCATGAATGTTTACGTACGTGTGTGCAAAAGTCGCAGAGGGGATACGCATTCTATCACAGCGTTTTGGCATTCTATCATTTGACCTTTAATAGGTAAATCGATAGAACGCCAAAACCCTCTGACGCAATGATAGATCGAGATGCGCCGTGTCATGTGATCTAGTTTTGACCAATCAGTGAAAAAAAGAATCTATGTATGAGGTATATAATATTTTATAGAAAATTTGATCAAACTTCAGAATCATGAATTTGAAAACCCCATTATGCCTAAATCTATTGTAGGATTGTGAATGCAAGTAAAACTGAAATGAGCACAATGATTACCGACTTAAAAGGGAAATACACTGCAGGAAATATCATAAATGAAATCAAGGAGTTATCACAGGATGAAACTTAGTTCATTACAGGAAGAGGCAACATTAACCCTTTCATGACAGGAATTATTTAAGGGCGAAACTGATCACATTTTGTTCTTCAGATTGGCAACAAAAATATTTTTCTTTTAAAGCTACATGGTTCTAATAAAGAGTAATATCTTTGAAAACAACAAACATGGTTAGGAACTTTGTCGAAAAGTTGCAAAAATTGCCAATTTTGACAAAAAACGTTGATTTTGAAACTCTCAATGTGTTGCCAATTTAAGGATTTTAAGGCTTAATTTTCTTTTGAAAATTCTGGGTATCAAACGCAATATGGTCATGCAACATAAATGGACATGGTATGTGCAGAAATATTTGCTCTTTCTACTTATGCATCTGGTATATTTTTTAGAGCTCTGAATCAAGTTATTGAACCAAACCAAAAAATGTGGTCAATTGTCTTAAAAGGGTTAACTTTCCTTGAAAAATGACATAAAATGATTCCATGCATAAAATGAAGGGTGATTCAGATGGAGCCAATATATTCATCACATAATAAAGAAGTAATCCTTATACGATCAGTTGGTGCATTTTGCCATTTACAATTGAGATATTCTATCATGTATGGTATTGGTAACAAATGCTGTTCTTTACACATCATGAATTACTCTATATTTTCACGGAATGGGTGCAGTATACAAAGCTGCATTTGTGTGGTGTGAATGAGGAGTAAAGCCGAATGCATTCATTCTATAACTGCATTTTCTATGCCATCTGCCCTCCTCCCCCTCCCTCTCCCTCCCTCCCCCTGAACACTTCACATGTTTCCTCTTAAGAAAGGAAGTCTTTGCAATTATTTCTTCAAAGTAGAGCTGCTGAAACAGTAGGCAAATAAAGAACAAATATGAAGGGAAAATGAAACATAATATGAAAGACTTGGTAATAAGTTTATGAACTTTTCATTCATCTTATTAGTCTTTGTGTAACTGTTATACTGCCCACATCGTCAATGTAAAAAGCAGTATAAGAATTCTCATAATACCTGTTATTGGACAACCGTAAATTATGAACATACAATTGAAAAAAAACTAACACATATCTGACATAAAGTAGCACATCTGAGTGATATATCTGGTGAAAAGACTACCAGTACTACAGATAATTCACTGGGAAATTTTTATATTTATTTCCAAATCCTAAGGATGTTGATAGGTGACATTTCCAAGCATTTTATAAATATCTCTGAAAAATAATAAATTCTACTCTAAAACAGCAAAAGTGATACTGCTTGGCAAATTATCATAATTATAATTTGTTAAAGATATACCATACCTCCAAATATACAAGCAATAAAATCTAATATCTCAATAATGATGTTTATATTTCCATTATGTTTGGAGGATAAATAATACTCTTTTCCTACTGTTTAATCCTTAATCACTATTTATTTTATGAGATACAAATACTTTTAAACCCATAAAACTCACTGATTCGAATCAAAAGTGAAACACACAATATAATAAATAATAATAATAATAGCTACATTTATATTGCGCATGTATCCATCCCAGAGGATGCTCAAGGCGCCTATAAAGGAGTTATTATTACCCCGGTCATCGGATTCTGACATGCCCGCACACAATATATGCACATTCTCCGCTCCCTGGGGAGTATTCCAGCAATGGGCAGTACAGTGACGCTCTCATTGCGAAGCAAACGACATTAACTTTCGCATCCTACCGGGTACCCATTTAACACCTGGGTGGAGAGTGGCAAATGTAGATTAACGTCTTGCCAAAGGACGCTAGTGCTGCAGTGGGATTCGCACCCCGGACCTCGTGATTCACAGTCCGGGGACTTATCCACTGATCCACAACACCTCTACATGACCTAATCTATGACTAACATTCTTCTAGACAAACAGATATAAGATCAAACAGAATCGACATAACAGGAAGAAAAAGACTGATACATATTGACAAAACCATGCTTTCCAAAAAAAAAATTGTTTACCACATGTAATTATTTTATAACTAATCATTATGTCAATTTTGACTGATCAAATGAATGCCAACTAGCTGGAAGATTGGGCAAACTGTTTAAACCAAACAGCATCAGAATATTAACACAATAAACGCTTGAACAAGATTCAAAATTCAAAACAAATAAGACCGTGTTCTCTATTTTGCCACAGGTTTATCAAATATGAATGCAGTAGGGCAAGTAGATGAGACATTTGGAACAGTATCCTTTTGAATCACCTAAACTTCATATATTGCTTTTCTGCCTGTGTCTAAACATAACAAAAACCAAAACCCTTCCTTCCTTTTAAATCATACTTACACATACTGTGTATCTGAATTTTCTACTACAGCTATAAACCCAATAGGCTGACATTAACTGCTATTCATTGTAAGCTTATTTTATTTTGATGTTTAGTGATGTTTATATGTGTTTATTTCCTTTCTTTCACGCATATCTTGTCTCATCTCTTTACTGCCATACCTGTATATGTATACATAATTACATACATGTATTTTGTAATTCTCTTTTAGGGGGTAACCTAATTTGAACAAGCTGTGCTCTTCCTTAGGTTCTCCCATGATATTGTTTTTTTTTGGAATAATGTAAATTCCCACTTTTGATTACATTGAAATTGTTATTGATTATGATATCTGTATTGATATTTGCACGATGTATACTTTCAATTGTAATGTTCATTTTCACTTGTAATGTTTGTGGCAGATTTCTGCAGTATTATGAAATAAATTCATTCATTTAATCATTCATATCAGAGAGGCTAAATATTAATATCTATGATGCTACCAAATGTGGTAGGTAGCCCTAAAATTAAAAGCAGAGCATGTAGGGTACATTTTAAAACCATCATCAAATACTTCACGGCATTTCATCATGGATGCATCGTCTGAAGTTTAGTGATCTAATCTTTGGAATTCGACCTTACAAACAATTAACAAAGAAAACTACAGGCACACCGCTTAATCTTTACAAAAAGGCCTTCAAATACTGGAAGATGCTTTCATTTACACCAAAAAAAAGTAAATAGATTTTGTGCATTTTAATCATTATAATACAAAAAAGTGGAGTTGATTTGGTGTTCTCTATCTCAATTTCATGGATTACGATCACAACTCATAACCTTATTTCCTCTACGTGAACTCCAATTATCAAAGATGGAGTTTACAATGTTATCAAATAGGCCTACCGGTATTTCCTTCCAGCTGACTGGATATTCAACTCATCTTCCACTGACTATTTTTCATTTTTTTATAATTCATACTTCTCATCAATCAATTTACAAAAAAAATAATGATTTGTGACATTACTGTTTATTGCTGTATCACCACCCGATTAAGGTCATCCTCTTCTTTGCTTCGATATGATGATCATGACTGCTAATTCTACTCCCTCTTTCCCACCTATAAAGTCCTCCTGTACTTGCATCATCCTCCTCCTCCTCCTCTACATCACCATCATCATCATCATCATCATCATCGAGAGACCTGGTTGGTATCTAATCCTCATCCCACTCATCCTCATCAAAGTCTTCGATATCTGAGTCTTCCGGCTCATCTGTAAAGAAAAGTAAAGAACAAGTTGAAATGAACTGAATTAACGGATAACAATCACAAAAATAAATTTTACTCTGTACTTGAGGGCTTCCATCTCGCTACACTATACTCAATATATGGGCTTTAAATATTAAAGGAATTCGGAGGCTTGATTTTAATAAATTGTTGAATTTTTATATCTGTCTTGTATAATGATGTTCAGAAGGATAAAGAGTCAGGCATAAATAGGTTTTCAAATATATAATGCTATTATTAAGATATCTATGACTGAATACTCCCATTTACGAAAACGTATGGCCATACGCTTTAGTCTAACACTGAGTCTATGGGGGAAAATGAGTCTGGCATTCCGGTCACTTGCATCTGTTTACTTTTGTGAAGGATATGATGATTTTGAAGTGCTTTTTCCCCCCTGGGCTTCATTTTACACCATATTACAAGCATGTAAGGGCAGGCAGCTCAGATTTTATCAAGCCTCTACAAAGTTACCAAATCACTTTAAGTCGCTAAAAGAGATATTGCAAGTTTAATTGCACTGACAATATTAAACGGAAAAGCGATTTGTGAGTAGACTGGTCAACCCACCCGTATGTGCTTTGCACAGAACAGGGCCCGCACGGAACCCATGTCTGAGTTGGGTTCTGTGCACGCATTTTTACTGCCTTCATACTCTGGTTTACGGTTAACAAATAGAATGCCGGATTAAGTTTTTTTTTAGATTTATTCAATACATTTCTAGCTGTACAAAAATGTTTTTAGGTGATCGATACACTTTTAACCTTTCCAGCATGAGAGAGAATTGAACTGATGGTGATTGTTTGTTCATTTTGAAGCATGGAGCCCGATGACTGTCTCCCGTAGGATCAAACAAAACTTATACTCAGTGTTAAATAAAATGGAACTCGCTATTAAAGCAATATTGGTAAGAAATATCTTGTGATATTTCATGTTCCTGAAATTAAATGAATAAAAAAAGAGGCAATGTATACAAAAAAACTGAGCTAGTTTTTACAACCCACCAGCCTTACACGGGTCCCATAAGTGAAAATGTAAGTTGTGCTTTTCGGTGAATGTGACCTCCAGCAAGTTACATATTTTGCCTGGTCTAAAGAAAATACCTACTACATGATATACATTGCAGAATTAATTTGCCCCCATTTCTCTTGCAATGGAATTCCACTGCCAGCATTAGAGATTAGCTTTTTAAAGGGCAATCCAACCTTAGTAATATTTATGATTTTTGTTAAAGCAGAAAAAAAAAAACCAGGATGGTGAAAGTTTGAAAGAAATCGGACAAGGAATAAGAAAGTTATGGATGTTTGAAAAATGAGATCACGCCATCTATGCGAATCTCAAATTGGCAATTCGGTGAATCGATTGTGACATACTTGTGGACAACATTCCCGTTTGTCGTACACAAATATATTCATTAAAGGGAGTGGCAAGTCGTAATCCATGGGCCTGACCAGTTGGCCTGACTCGGGGAAATTCGGATACAATCGGGTCCAATCGTGCACTACCGAAGGAATGTTATTGCCGAATTCCTCGCGTGATCGTTAACTCGAATCCCTACATACGTAACCGACCAATGAGATTCAAATACTGGAATAAAGAACGCGCGATCTTGTTTACTCAAATTTGGGTCAATGTGCGAACTTTTATAAGCTGCGCGCGATAAATTGAAGTCGCTTTGAACTTTGATCCAGAGAAAGGAGCAGCCAACTGTAAAACCGCCCATAGATTGCGACTTGTCGCTCCCTTTAATTTGTAAAATCAGCACTGATTTTCTTATTTACTATATAAATCTATATACCTACCTATTATGCCTGTAGTCTTGACTACGGGACCCCTTCGAGAATTATCACACATGTGTCACAATATTGTGCGCACCCCCCGTAATCCTATTGTCCCCTTCGCCACTCACGCGCGTCAATACGCTACGGCCATCTTCCTCTTTTGCGAGCAACCCCAAGAAGAAACATGTTGCTTGCAAGGAGCGGGGAAGGAGGGAGGGTCATAGGTAGGTATATAGATTTATATAGTAAATAAGAAAATCAGTGCTGATTTTACAAATTTACTGCAATAAATCATATATACCTACCTATTATGCCAGACCAGCGCCAACTCAAAGACCGGGAGGCATGTTTCGAGCGGAAGGAAATAGGATTACACCAAAGACTACAAAGAAGACACAGCGGCCTTCAAGGTGGCTGACGCAAACAAAGCTTCACCTGCGGGAATATCCCTAAGGTAGCAAGAAATGAAGGAATTGGGCGAACGCCAATAAGCAGCCTTCAAAATATCAACAAGCGCCACACCTTGAAACAGAGCCCAAGAAGTGCTGACACTACGAGTATCATGAGCACGAGGCTTACTGTCGGATAAAAGAGCCTCTGTGCCAGCGGCCCTAATAGCTTCAACGATCCATCTAGAAATGGAATCAAGAGAGGCAGGAGAAAAAGGCTCTCTAGTGATCAGGAACAACTGATCATCCTTACGATAAGACTTAGTCTTATCAATATACCATTTGAGAGCCCTAACAGGACACCAAACTTTGTCCTCACGCACCGAAGAAAAGTTAGAAAGCGGACAAAGAAAAATCTCAACAGGACCAGAGGCAGCTGTCTGATTCTTGGCCACAAAAGAAGCCCTAGGAATCAATCTAACGCCTTTTCTCTCCCAGCGAACATGACCAGGAGTAAGACAGAGAGCATGAAGAGTACTGCGCCTCTGCCCAGAGGCAATAGCTACCAAAAAGAGCGTCTTAACCGTAAGATGATGAAGCGAAGCTTCACCTAACGGTTCAAAAGGAGGTTTCGCCAAGGCCTCCAGGACCTTAGGCAGACTCCAAGACGGCACTAACTTAGAAAACGAAGGTCGTTTCAGAAAGAACGAACGAATCAAACCACTTAGTAGCGGGGAATTGGAAATCCCCGAACCATCCGAAAAACCCGAATGAATGGCCCCGATCGCCGAACGGTAGCCTCGGATAGTAGAAATAGATCTCCCTTTGTCAAATAACGAGATTAAGAAATCTGCAAATTGAACCAATAGGAGCCTTAGAAGGGGTTTGATTTCTCTCTTTGCACCAAAGGAAAAAGACCGAGAGACGGGAATTGTAAATTTCCCTAGTAGAAACCCTACGACTGGACATTAAAAAGTCCGCGGCTCTATCAGAGAGACCCGACTGTCTTGCAGATTCCCTGACAGGGGCCAAGCAGTCAAATGAAGAGACTCCGGATTGTGGTGAAGAATCCCCGATAGGGGCTGTAACACCAGATCCGCTCTTAACGGGAGAACTAACGGTTGAGCCCTTAGAAGGCTCATAAGTTCCGGAAACCAATTCCTCCTGGGCCAAAAGGGAGCTATTACAAGCACCCTCGCCCGATCTTCCCTGATTTTCCGCAAGACACGCGGAATCAGTTGGAAGGGAGGAAAGGCGAATCCCTGAAGGTTCTCCCAGCTGAGGGAGAAAGCATCGAGAGCCCATGCTCCCTGATCGCGAACACGGGAGCAATACTTCGGCAGCTGGTGATTTAGCACCGACGCAAATAGATCCACTTCCAGTGGACCTAGGCAACTGCGAAAGCGGCAAAATACCTCCGGATGGAGCATCCATTCCGATGGAAGATACCTGCCCCGGGACAGAAAATCCGCAATGAGGTTTTCCCGACCGGGGATGAAAGAGGCCACGGGTGTGATTGCCATGCGACGACACCACCTCCACAGCTGAGCTGCTAGGGCATTCAGGGCAACCGAACGAGTGCCTCCCTGCCGATTGATATATGCCGCCACAGTAACATTGTCCGTGAGAATCAGAACCGAACGACTGAGAAGTCGACTTCTGAAATGGAGCAAGGTCAACCGAACTGCCATAAACTCCAGGACATTGATATGAGGAAGAGTCCCCAGATGAGACCAATCCCCCGCAACCGTGCTGCCGTTGCAGTGTTCTCCCCACCCCAACCGAGAGGCGTCCGTCGAAACCGATATCGACGGAAGAGGGGCAGAGAAGGACCTGCCTCGCGCGAGAAACACCTCGCTCGTCCAACAAGAGAGAAGAGACTTGATCCCTACTGGTACTGGAACCCAGACCGAAAGAGAGTCTCTTCCCGGCTTAAAGAACCTGAGGAGATGTCTCTGAAAGGGTCTCATGAGGAGCCGGCAGTCCTCTAGGACATCGACTAGACTGGCTAGATAACCTAGAAACTGAAGCCACTGTCTGGCCGAGACTCTTCTGGCCAGCAAGAGCTTGCGAGCCGCAGAGACAATGGTGAGAATCCTGACTCGACTGGGCCGAGCCAACTGATTCCTTATGTCTAACACCGCCCCCAGAAAAACTGGGCTGCGAGTGGGAACTAACTCTGACTTCTCCCAATTTATTAGGAAACCTAAGTCTTGAGTAAGAGAGACGAGCAAACGAGTCTCGTCCACCAAGCGATCGCGCGACTCCGCAAGGAGAAGCCAATCGTCTAGGTAACAAAACAACCGCAGGCCGCGACGCCTCAGAGAGGCCGCTAGCACCGCTACAACTTGAGTAAAAACCCGAGGGGCCGGGCGCAGCCCGAAGGGAAGAGCACGAAAACGATAAGTCTCCGAGAGGAAGGAGAACCCCAGAAGATCGCGAGATGCGCGATGAATGGGAATGTGAAAGTACGCGTCCTTGAGATCTATCGAGACCGCGTAGTCTTCCCTTTTGATCAACGGAAGAATGGAGGCAAGAGTCTCCATCCGAAAATGAACCTGAGGAATGAATTTGTTTATTCTTTTCAGGTTCAGTATCAAACGAAGTTTTCCCGAGCGCTTGGGAATAACGAAAATTGGAGAAAGGGAAAGAGACGGCCTGTCTCTTACCCTTTCTATAGCCCTCTTTTCCAAAAGAGACTCGATCTCCTTTGAAGCATGAGACCGAGACAGGGCAGACATGGGAGGTGACCAAATTCTTATAGCCCCTCCGGGGAGCGAGGCGCAAAGATCTATGAAGAATCCGTCTCGCACGACGGAGAGAACAAACACGTCCCCGGAGATGGCCTCCCAAGCGGGGAGAAACGCATGAAGTCGGCCACCTACCACATTCGGTCGAACAAGCGCTCGGGGAAAAACATCAAAATCCAGGCTTGGCCTTCTGCGAAGCCATCGCCTTACCACGAGAACCTCTCGAAAAGCCCCTGCCACGACTCCCTCTCCCACGAGACGGAGCTGGCTGAGGCTCAGGAGGCGGGACCCTAGACACGCGACTGCGTTGACCCGAAACGGGACCAGCAGGTCTACGCCGAACAGGGGCCCGCGTTGGCTTAGAGCTAGTGTGAAACTGCTTAGTCATATCCGAGATCTGCTTTCGCGCATCGATCTCTCTTTGAAACACCGTAGCGAATTTACCACCAAAAAGCGAAGGACCCCGAGACGGAACATCTCAGAGAAGTTGAGCAATGCCCGACTCTCTAACACCCAGTGCTGAGAGAGCCGAGGTCCTGCGACGGAACGTAGCCGAAGCAGCTGCGGTGGAAAGCTGCGACCACTGCAGACAAAAAAGAGTATGCAGCAAGTCGTCAATAATCAGCTTGTCACCATCGGTAACATTCAACTCCTCCGCCCTGGACCTAAGGTCGGAGAGAAGCCCTTGAAAAGCCGCCAAACGCATCCCTGACCTAATGTGGTTTTCAATATTAAACCAAATCTTATCCTCCGCCCTGAACGCAGCGGAGGTAAGCGGATTAGTCGCCCGCAAGCGACGACCAACCTCTAAAATCTCAGGAGAAAGAATCTTAGCCTTGAAAAAGCTGTCTTGGTCCTGAGAACAAAAGGCAAAGGCCTTACCCCTGACCGCATTAGATCGCTTAAGCAACAGCGCGGCCTCAATGCGGTCATACTCCAGCTTGAAAACCTCCTCAAGAGCAATACCCTCAGAGGAGACCTGCTGCTTGAAATTCCAACGCGAAGTCGAACCCTGCGCGCGGGTTGACTGAACTTCAGGGAGATATTTGGACAACAAAGCAATCGCTTCCACTCCACAGAGATTGAGCGATTGAGACTCCGCCTGCCCAAGCGATTCGGGAACCGAAGCTTGAGAGGACGCATCCAAATCTGGTTCCACCCGAGTGGAATGAGACAAAGGAACGCTAACAAAGGCCTCCGCAGGCAGGTCCCCGCATGATTCACCAAAAGTCTCCTCGCCCGGCGGAGCCCCGAGGGCCGCGGGAATAGGAGGCACATGCGAATCAGTCTCAGACAAAGAGGAATCAATCACAAAAGGCTGATTAGACTCAAAGCGAGATCCCTGAATAGGGACAGAAGTCAGGGTTGAAGAAGCCGGTACAAAGGACCAACCCTGATTCTGAGCAAAAGCCCGCATCATACTGAACATGTCAGCTTGAGAGGAGCTAGCCGGGTTAGCCAGGCCAGACGGGCAAGAGGCCGGCAAAGCCTTGCCGCTTTTTGCCTTCTTCTTGGCCTTTTTCTTGGCTGGCTCGACAAGAGTCGTAGCCGAAACCCTTTTCTTAGAACGCTTAATTGGATTCGTTCGGATCCCCGAAGCCTCTTCGGAAACACGAACCGATCCCTCCGCGGAGGGACGTTCACTTCCCATAAAGGGATTGGAGCGCTCATGGCGTAAGCCTAGAGAATCGCCCAAATCACCCATATTGGCTAGGCAAGAAGATGCCATAGCCATGGGTTGGGAGCTAAAAGCTCCCAGTGCGTGGGCAGACCGAGATGACTCGGTATGTGCCCGATGACTACTAAAGGCATGTGAACCCACTATTGGACCGCTCGAAAGCAGCAATAGGGGAGCACTAGTAGTCACGCACTCAGGTGAAAACACCTGTTGCTCCGAAGAGCGTCCATAATTGTTAGCTCGAGCATTCCCATCAGCTGGCAACTGAGACAGCCCAGAAAGTACTCGTTCCCCCATATGGCGTTTGCCGGGGGCTAGGGTTTGAGAACCCAGACCAACATGGACTAAGCCCGTGGGTTGCCCTGCAGTAGTGGGGCGCGTCTCCCCTAACGGATCAGAGCGAGTGAACGCTACCGTACGGGAAACAACAGCCCCCCCCCTCTGGTCTCAGCGACCGGGGGATTGGATTCGAGATATCCAAACCACTAGAATCTGACGCCACCCACCCCGAAACCACAGGCTTCGGAGTTGACAATCCCGATTCAGTTAACGCCACCCGTCCCGAAGCCGCAAGCTCCGAAACTGGCAAACTCTGCAAGGGAACACCACTAGGCAACTTACCTTTAGCCCTCCTCCCTCCCCCGCGTACCGCTGTACTCGGGGGAGTTCTGGAAGGCCGAGTCGTCTTGCTAGACAACTCTTCGGAAGAAGCAGGTCTCCTTGACCCAGCTGCTTCTTCTTCCGAATTCATACCACTGCAATAAAACAGACAATAAAGTATACTTTTCAAAATAAGAAATACTTCAACTGAATGCAGTAAATAAAACTAAAGTTTATTTGGGAGATACGCACTAAAGAAATTTTCACAGCCTAAAAACCGTAAGAACAAACACCGAACCCAAAGGCTCGGTGACAAACGGAAACACCCGCAAACACAGAAATATCTACGTGGGGCTGACCGTGAAAGAGAAAAATAAATGCCAAGAAAGGGAATCAAAAAATCCCTTGCAATCGGCAAGAGTGACTACTAAAACACAAAGTACTATAATCTAAACGAATATAGATACCTAAAAGTGCTTTAACTATGCGAAAAAGCGCACCTAAAAGATACTATACGACCTGATTTCAGGAGCGCTGTGACTATACGTCCTATCTCGTCGGGGGCGAGCAAGAAAGAGGCAGATGGCCGTAGCGTATTGACGCGCGTGAGTGGCGAAGGGGACAATAGGATTACGGGGGGTGCGCACAATATTGTGACACATGTGTGATAATTCTCGAAGGGGTCCCGTAGTCAAGACTACAGGCATAATAGGTAGGTATATATGATTTATTGCAGTTAATTTGCAGTTGTCTCTGAAGCACCTTTACCCTCGGGGCAGTACTCAAAATATATTGCAGAAAGCATATTGTTATGGGTCCTCATGAAAGAAAAAAAATTCTACTGAGTAATACATTTTAGTCATTTTGTGTGTTGGAGCAAATGGGGGAGTTGTCTGCAACTACATCACTGTGACATTACCTATTCGGCCAATTTGAAATTCCTGTATCATTCAGTGATAACAACTTTCAAAAATTCATAACTTTCTTATTTCTTGTCCGGTTTAGTTGAAACTATCTGCAATTTGCTTTGCTGATTTTTCCGCTTTCTTTCAGAGCAACTTGCCATTAAGGTTGGATTTCCCTATAAAGCGAAGGTTGACTTCTGGGAAAGGTGAAATATAATTTGTGAGCTTTCTCATTATTTTATGTCAGTTTAGAAGAACGCCATACTAGAAATGTCCCCTGAAAGGGATAGCTCTTAAAATTCCCTCATATTCGAAATACGACGAGAAATAGCCACTTGTGTGTGCAGTCCATATGCTCATTTCTGTGTGCAGTTTATATGGGTCAATTTCTTTAATTTTTATTTTGATGATTCCAAAACCTCACAGTATAAAACAATTCTTATGTAGACATGATCAATCTTTCCCAATTGCTTTTAGACAGTGCCATTCACAATGTAATTGCATGACCAGAACTCTACTTTATCTTTAAGCATCATGCATGATGAGATCATACCTTGTATAACATTAGCCCTGTTTTGTAACGCGTGGAAGAGAGCAGCTCCTAGTCCAGTATTTGGTGAGGAAGCAGGAGATTCTTCTTTCTCAGCTTGTGTCACCTACAATGAGGAATGAAAAGTGAGATCAGTTTAATAGCATACTCTATATTAGTCCATTTGATGCTCCTATACAACCAACAGTGAACCTAGAGAAGCTCTTTTTATTGATTTTTTTCCCTTTTGGGAGGGGGGATTCGTAAGTGGTCACAGAATAATTTCAGCTTTGTTGACTAAGGGGCAACTTTGAGCAATTCGCATAATTTGCATATTTGTAATATTCCGCTTTTATATAGGGCCTAATACATCGGTGATGTCTCTAAAGCGCTTTACAGATATGTTATTACCCTGGTCATCGGATTCTGGCATGCCCACACAATGTATGCACATTCTCCACTCCCTGGGGTGCATTCCAGCAATGGGCCGTGGACCTCACACTGCTATAAAGCAAACGACATTAACTTTCGTATCATACCCAGTACCCATTTAACACCTGGAAGGAGAGTGGCAAGTGTAGATTAACATTTTGCCAAAGGACGCTAGTGCTGCAGTGGGATTCGAACCCCGCATTGACCTCATGGTTCACAGATCCACAACACCTCCAAATCCAATGAGTTGTTCATCTTGTGCAATGCAACCTGAGATACAGCAAAGCAAGATATTATAGTATCACAGGATTCATTGCACAAGATTAACAACACTGTTAACATTGGGTGCAGAGTGCACATTGTGCGTAAGTTGTCTTGTACTGTTTAATATGCCTATACATGGAGCCATTCGGATGTATGCAAATTACACAATATGCTTGAAATTGCTTTTTCCGCAACAAAGCTGAAATTGTTCGGAGAGAACATGGGATCACAAATCCCCCCCAGAAAAACTTCAACAGAAAGAACTTTTCTAGGTTCACGAAATGTCACAGCAACTATAGGACAGGTAAAGCAACACAAAGGTGAGCCCAAATGGGTGATCTGAGATGAGATAGGACAATAAAATGCAATACAAAGGTTTGTGTATGCAAATGATGTTAAGACCCATTTAGAATCTATAAACATGGGATCAATTGGTAAAACCTGAACAAACGGATTCGCCTGGATTCGGTCACCTTCCTGGTGTCCAATCACTTCATTGCATGAGGCCGCTTCAGGTGTGCTACATGTATGTGTCCAATAAACCAACGTTTCAGTACCATTTACATTGTAAAATAGTGAAGAACCGAAACTAGATAGCTGTGACACTGTACTGACACAGCAAATGAGAAGATTGCATTTTAACAAATTATGAACTTAAAACCAAGGAAATACTTTGAAAGGTACTATAGATATCCATAAACACATTGAGTCTTTGTGATTATTTTGACAATTTGACTTGAGCCAACTTCTGTTATTAAAAGAAAACGTCTTTCTCAGTGGCAAGCAGTGTAAACATTACAAGGGACTTTGTATGCATACATGTAGTTCTGCCAGCTACAACAATTTGTTGGCAACTATAGCTACTAGCCAACTACTAATAGTAACCAGCTACTAACTAATAATAGTAACCAGCATAATTGGCAACTGTATTGGTTTCTGAGCTCTGATTCCATTAGCTACTTTACCTTCTTAAGGTTGTAACCACCTCTGATCTGGTCCAACAGAGCACCACGTCCAGTCGGTGCAGGCTTAGGATTATCAGTTGGGTCCACTTTCTTGAGGGCTGTCCCCTGGTGTATCTGATCAAGTAGTCCGCCACGCCCAGCACTACCACCACCACCACCACCAGTTGGGGCAACCGGTGGAGGGGGTGGTGGAGGAGGGCCTCCTCCGTTCATTGGTGGAGGCATCGGTGCCGAAGGTGGAGGTGGCGGGGGAGGGGGAGCCGAGGTCATGGGCCTTGTTGGGGGTGGAGCTGGAGGTGCATTGTATTGCGTCTGTGGGGGTGGGGGAGGAGGAAGTCCACGAGAGGGGGCTGGAGCAGGGGGATAACTTCTGGATGGGGGTGGAGCAGGAGGGAGACCTCTGGAGTTTCCTGGAGGAGGGGGTGCAGGAGGCCGGTTAGGAAGAGGTGGACCAGACACTCTTGATGGGGGCGGAGGGGGTGCGTGGTTACCCCGTGATGGTGGTGGGGGAGGTGGTGCACTGCTGCTTTTCCCACCTACTCCACTTACTCCTAAAAAAGGATTGGCTGAAGAGAGTAAATGGAACAAAGAGAACAAAATATATTTTTAGTGACATGCATATAAAAGAAAAGAAGGAATTTGTCTGTCTAAATGCTCCTCTACTAGTCTACTTCACCAAAATTCATTAATTTATTAAAGTAGTTGATTGTTCACTGACACATATAATTTGACATGTATTAAACTAATGAATAGTGGTTACAAGTGAAGATTACACATCAATCTTTTTTTTAATGAATGTATTATAGGCCTAATGTACATCATATACATCCAGTTTTTTCAAGTCTTTGTACAGACATTTTTAATATCTACAGCCCTGGAAAAAATTATTAGACCAAGCTTCTGTAATAAGGGTACCATAATATGCATACAAAATTATAAAAAATTATTTGTCTTTGTATTTCATTGAATGAATACCAAATTCAAGCAATTATACCTTGCTTTTATGTAATTTTATTTCCTTCTTACCACAAAAATAACACTATCAGTAGCCATGCTTGGTCTAATAATTTTTTCCACGGCAGCTGTATAAAAAACCCACATAAAATTGTTATTCATTGTCGGAAAACAGAGATATAGATATCAAATGAAGGTATTTGAAGCAAAACATATAAAGCAATTTAAAAAAAAATTGGAACACTTCATACATCTAAGCTAATAGGATAGGACTCACCCATTTTCGGATATTACAAGCACTTAATATGAAATTAACATCTAATGTAGACTAATTCATGTTTCTTGATACGATACTAATGCTGACAAAAATAATACCCTCTGAAAAATGGAACATTAAGTTGTTACAGCAATTCCTCTATCATAATTCTTCGACTTCATCTTTCTGAATCTTCGGGAGGATATATCCATCATCCTTTGTCTCTTATGCTGTGGAAATGTCATTTGATTGGAAGCCAACAGGGTGTTCAAATATATCCTACCATGCATGTGGTGAAACATCTAAAAAATGTAGCTTAAAACTTGGATGCACTATGAAGTTTGGCAAGAAAATGATTATACTACACCTGTATACAGGGATGCCACTTAGAATTGATAAAAAAGTAGGATATATCATCTAGAATGGGCCCTTGTGTACATAAAAAGTGGTTTTCTATGGCTAAAAATATGTTGAAAAAGTAGGAATTCCTACTTTTGTCTGAAAAGTGGCATCCCTGTGTATAATGATGAATTCAAAGCTAGATTTTGTTGATTGCTTTAGTACTGTGTTGGATGTCCAAAACAGACTATTACAAAATTTTGAGCAACATGAATCGAAAATAGCTTTTATGCTTTTAGTTTCAGAGTAAATATGTACTTACAGTTAACTTTGCATAAGTCGAATCTGTTGGGACCACAAAGAATAGTTCGCCTTATGCAAGTTCGACTTAGGAAATGTAAATAACACATGTTTTACACAATTTGGTCCAAAACATGGATTGATTTAGGGAAAGTTTGACTTGTCCGACTTATGCGACTTCGAGTTATGCAGAGTTCACTGTACAGAATCATTCTTTGCCAAATACGATCATTTCTAATGCTGCAAGTTAGGAAAGTTCCAAATAAGTTCAGTCAAATTTCAAACCTTAAAGAAAACTGAAATCATTTTTAACTGCATTTCCTTAGTCAACCATTTAACTACCCCCCTTTCTTTTTGATTTTTTTCTTTGTAACATAATTGCAAAGTCTTTCATAAAATTAACCGTAAGACAATACAATATCTCAATGCATCATCTATTACAATGACATATTATACCATTCAAAACAGACTTCTACAGACAAGACAATAGGGTATTGAAATTGCCATTGGGTTGCGATCATGTCTCATTGATTTAAAAAATACTCTTTATGATGGTTATCTTCACTTCAAATGAGATGACACATAATGCTTAAAGTAAGGTAAACTCCTAAATATTAGCCAATCAGCTGTGAGGTTTCTTCATGACATCCCCCCTCCCCCCCCCCCTAACTCAAGTACTTATTGTCATTCCTCACAATACAAGGAATCTCCCTTCATAGGGTCCTCTTTCTGATAACAATGAAAGATATGGATGATGAATGTGATAATTGTTTGGACAATTTTTACATAATGATCATTATCACTTCCATGAACACCCAACACAAGAGCTTAAATTATACCCAATGTATTAGAACATGATTTCATGACTGAATTTTACACACTGATGAAAAATTTTGAAGAAAATAAATATACCCATAAAGTTCCATAGATTATTCAGGAAATATAGTCTCCTTACTCATTATGATTTGTATATTTCATAAAGTTGTATTTTGCTCAGCTTTACATGTACATTACAGGATTTATGCAATAAAAATGACCAGAATATTTTTCCTGCTGAATTTTGGTTGAAAAATTTATTTCCTGTTACATTTCATATTTTGGGCATTCCATTAGGTTGATCTCTTCCTTGATGTGATTGATCCTGTTAGATTTGATTAATTGTTCTTAAAGTTTTGATCCACACTTCCTACAAAACAATATTTGTAATTAAGCACAATTTCAATATCTACATGTATTTTCAAAAATACAGCACAAAAATATTGTTGATGAACTTTCAGTTCATTGTCGCTCATTTTAACCAAAGGTTTCGCGGAGTAGTGTCACATAGGGTGGTTTTTAAAGCAGGAATTACCGGTATGTACAAGGTAAAATAAACATCTATTTTCTTATAGAAGGAGGCCTACTTTAGAAAGCAAATCTAAGATGGGAATGCTTGAATATAACTGAATATAAACTTTGGAAAAAACTGCATGAAAGGCTGAGTAAAATGACAAGATCAGAAGTATTAAATGAAATGTATGGAGTGTGCATAAAAATCCAGTTGATGCTAATAACAAAATTTACAGCTATATTATGAAGAAAAAAGATGAACTGCTGATTCTGGAAACTCACTAAAGAGTAAAAGTGATCACTAGTAAATTTGATTAAGTAAAATGAACTTGAACATCAGTTGATCCACAGATTGGACACAATTACCAAAAGAAGAAGAAGAAAAAAAAAAACACAATGACAGAAGACACACAAGAACACGAAAATGTAGAAAAACATGAAATGGTTTGGATACAATGTCGAAGCTTATCCATAACAAAGTGTGAAATGCAGTAGAAAGGCGTACACATAGTGATGGAGTTTCGAGAAAAGCTTTAAAAAAAAGCTACAGATAACCTTACCACCTAAGCTTTGCACAAAGTCTTCTTCTGCATAAACCAAAATGTAGGAGGAGGAAAAATGTCAAGATACTGGGCCCTGTTTCATAAAACTTGTTATCAATAACAACTGCCAAATTTCCATAACAAATTTGCTCTTAGCCAATCAGATTCAAGGATTTCAGTAGCTTATAACAATTATTATATCTTGTTATTGATAGCAGGTTTCATGAAACAGGGGCCAAGGGAAACAAACCACTCTTATGAAGAAGGATTATTATTGCACTGTGTGTATTAAAATGGAAGATTATTTCAAAAAAATAATCTGTACTTTGTTAAAGTGAAAGAATAATAAGGTCTAATTTTGAACATGGATTTCATACATGTTCGTAAATTGCAAATTTCTTTGAAACAAGGCATTATGAAAGCCAGACCCGAAGAGATTAACAGTGATGTCTACGAAGAGTACTCAGACAACCAACCAACCAAACAAACAAAAGAATTCAGAAGCTAGATAAATTTAGATACCACAAGTGTTCATATTCGCTTCAAACCCATTTCTGGAAGAGTTATCTATTAACATTGACTAATAGGAGGTTCAACTCGTGAACAGTTTTATGCAGGCTATTGAGGATAGCTTATACAAAAAAAACCCCAATAACCCAACTTCATAAGCAACTTTCCAATCCTCAAACCAGAGATCTAACGGAAGCACATCAAAAACAAATCTGACAAACTGTGTTGAGGTTTAGTATATCAATTATTAATCCGATGATAAAAGGCACATCTCAAAAGTTAGTCTTGCCAGAGCACTGCCTAGTCTGGAACCATTACAAAATAAATCCCTCTATCCTCCCTCATGTTTAAGACAGCGGTAAGAAATATTTTTGTACCTCCTAATCTCTCGGCATCCTCTTTGAGAGCATCGAGACCTCCATGCTGGTCGATGAAATTCCTGATGAACTTTGCAGTGTTCTGATCCTTGAGCTGGTCATCGGACACACCGATGGTGTTAAACCAACCCTTGACCTGTGGGTCCATCTCATCAACCTGTAGAGGGTAGAGCAACATATAAATGTACTCTTAAGAATTCATGGATTAATACTGAGAAACCTTTTTGTCCTTGGCTCATTTTATTATCATTAACATGGAAAAAAGTGGATAATGTGTCAATAATTTTTTTTCTACAAATCAAAAGGGAGTGTTCTCCATAAATGACATCACGCATAATGACCTCATTGGCAATGGGAGCTTCCCCAAATCATTCATGACCTCAACATTAAAAAAAAATGACTTTCTCATGCTTTGTCTGGTTTAGCTCATACTTTCACTTATAAATGCTCCTCAGATTTTTATGCTTCTCAGATTTTTATGCTTCCACTAAAGCCACCTTTCTATGAGGGTTGTAATTCCCCTCTAAATCTACCACCAGGATAAAGCAAGCCTGTTGCATGCTTGGTTCTTTAGAGGATAGATCAATATTTACCTCTGGTATGCATATGGATTTGTAAAGGATTTCATTGTTGATATGAGACACCAAATGTCAAAAGGCTTTCTCCAAAAACACTTGGGACTAATTTTGTAGTTTTATATCGCATCTCCCTCAGCCCTAAAGGGCTGATCACATTTGCTTGATAACGATAACGGTGACAAGATTTTCAATTAAAGGTTCACCATAGAGTGTTGTGTGTATGCATGCGGGTTTGCTCGTGTATGTTAGTAGTAGGACGGGTGAAGGGTGAGCCTTTAATCAAAAATCAATATCGTTATCGGACAAATGCCACCTGCCCTTTAAAGTTGTTATTAAGCCTATAAGAACCATCAGACAATCAAACAAGTGAATACATGAACACTTACATTGAAGCCCTTTTCAGGATCCCATCCAACATGGCTGACATGTCTGCAATAGAAAGGAAGAAATAGGCAACGAAATTTAGATGTAATATGATGCACCACGCGGTACCCCGGTGTAGCGTTGTACCCCGGGGTACCACATTGTGTAGCGCCATCTC
Organism: Heliocidaris erythrogramma; assembly: GCA_025617745.1. Classification (NCBI taxonomy): domain Eukaryota; kingdom Metazoa; phylum Echinodermata; class Echinoidea; order Camarodonta; family Echinometridae; genus Heliocidaris; species Heliocidaris erythrogramma. The sequence continues at coordinate 34,459,718 of CM046853.1, forward strand.
ACGTCCACTCGAGTACAACCCCAGAGTTATGAATGCAGTGCGTGTACGTAGTCACAATGCATGTTAACAGTGCAGTGTTATTATGCATGGTGTGCATGCACTGTATACCGTACCGCGCGCTAGCTGCTATCTAGCATGCAGCCCTCACATGTACAATTACAAGCGCAGTGGCTATAGGCGTTAGCTCCCGCGGCTTTAGAACTTGATTTTATTTCACTTTTTCCTAAAAAACATCACTTCATCGTTACTGTATTTTAGCTGTCAAACTTTCAAACTTAGACAATGGTGGAAGGTAATGGTGGATACGGAAATTTACTGTAAGGGAAAGGACGTAAAAGACGGAAGATTCCAAGGACCGAGAAAGTTGAAAGAGCACGATATCGTGCAATACAGAAGTTGAGGGAGGAGCAGGCCGCTGATCTGTGTACATGGTAGCGGTTTTTAGGAAGGCGAGTAACGGGGGAGACAAGGAGCAGGCTGATGGTGTTATTATGACACTGCTGGCCCAATCCCTCTCTCAATTCGAAGAAATAGAAATCAATAATAGAATAATTACTCACAACAATGAATTTGAGAAAAATACATTACTTATAGGACGTTTTACAAGAACATGGGACACAATTGAATGTTGAAAAAATCACACCAAAATAATTTCCCACTTTTTGGCAACCCAGGGTACAGCCCTAAAAAAAAATTAAATAATTCAAAAAAATGGCTGATTTTTATTTGGTACCCCAGGGTACCATTTATGTCATCATATGGAGATGAAATGAAATATACATTTTTTGACATTTTTTGAAAAAGTTCTTATGCAGAACAAAACGATAATAAGTCATACTTCAGTAGTTGTATATTAAATGCTCTGATTAGTTTCTAATATTTCTTCCCCATTCAGTTCAATAATAAGCAATTGTCAGTCTACCTGCCTTACAGAGCTTGCATTGGGATATCAAAATCTATTCTATTTTATATTCATAATGCTGGTATCAAAAATTGAACCTACAAATAAAGGTGCAATGTAGTGACTCTAAATGGTTTAAAAAACAGTCTGAATGAACTTATGCACTTAGACGTTTGTGTGGAGTTGTTTGATATTATATGCATTGGACATTACAAGCGTGGGGTGATAAAAAATGGATAATGAGATATATTCTATTATATCTGTCATGAAAAAAATCTGTGCAATTAATTGGTCCAATGCGTGTCATGTGATGAAATACAATTCCCACTAGCCTCACGCAAATGAGCAAATTGCCAAGGAGGGTAACATCTGAAGTCATCATCCGTGAATAGTAGTACTATGATCCGTGAATAGTAGTACAATTTATGGCGTATGACATCATCCAAAGTGCGTACTACATTGTGATGGCATTCACTTGCGCGTATCTATTATTATAGGCACCGGTGCGTGATGATGCCATCATTACACGTTTGATATCTGCGCAACTTCATATCTTCTTCAAAACTGTTTGTGTACAGAAGTGTGCAGTCTACCATAGACCTACATGTATGGTGCAGATGACCATAAGTAGATAGAGTACTAGATTTAGGCTTGAGTTCAAGATGACGGATCTAAACCAAATATATACTGCCTACATTCGAGTCTCTGGTTAAACTATGGTACCCTCCATGACGTGAAGACAACCATTTTTCTTTGGGTCTGCGTCCCTCATGAAAATAGTTGTGGTTCACGTCACCTCGGGGACCATATTTCCCACCAGACCCTCTCATGACAGTATATATTTGTATAATATATACAGGGCACCAATAATAAGTATATAGCATGCTAATAGTCCACATATTTCACTTACTTGAAGCCAGAAGGCAAGGATATATCAGCTTTAGTGAGTTTCTTTCTCCCTCCTGCAGATTTATCTTTCTTCTTGTCCTCTTTGCTTGAGCTGGAAGCTGTGTGATAGATATACAACATTGAGAATATTAATTAAATCCCAACAGGAGAACCATAACACAAAGCGAGAGGCAGATAGCTACTTTTATCTGTAGAATTTGAGCCCATGTGCATCTTCCACATAATCTATGAAGTCTAGTGTTAGTGTTATTATTATTGTTTAGTATCATTCTTTAATTTATATTCCCGTAGTCCATCACACTTCATATTTATTTGGGTGACCCACAAACTACAAGTTTGTCTTTTTAATCGGTTTCTCTTTTCCTTCATATGTTATTTTCCATTGTATTCTGAACATTCTAAACGAAATTTGTTGTACTTTTTGTGTACTTTGTAACTGATATAATGAATGTTCTGTATTATTTGTAAGTGATATTGTTGGAAATAAAATGATTTTGAATTGAATTGAATTGAATTAATGGTTTAGGCGCCACCCTTGACAATTCCTGTTAAGTATCCTTGTAGATTTCTGTAAAGTTCTTATAAAGCACTACATAAAAAAGTGAATATTATAAACTCATCATCCTAATTTTTTTTCAAAGCTCAAGATTAATCTAACAGATATTCCAATGCCCAGTCAAATTACAACAAATCAAGGTACAGGTCCAAGTTGGTTATTGATAACCATTTTAAAATATATCAATTATTATGAACTTTGAAACATGTTGATAACATGGACTTAAACTGAGAAGGAATGCTTTATTATAAGAACTTAAATTTTTATACATATTAAACTTCTCTTGAATGAAAATGACAAGGTGTAAGGGTTGCAAGCTCAACTACCGATGAATTATATCATTACAGGGACATAATTTGAAATGAAATACTGTAAATATTATAGATGAAGACAAATTTTGTACAAAGATGTATTTCTGCAATATAAAATCTATGCACCATGTTTGTATGTACATTTTCTACTGAAGCACAAAGTAAAAAAAAAAACTGTAAATATTGAGTAACAAAAATGATATCACATGTTGATCATGAAAGATGCACGATATTTGATATGGAATCCTGAATCATATTATATGTCATTATATCTGATTTTATCCATATAAAATGCAGATGTACATGTAAACATAGAATGTAAAACTACCTATAAATACTTCATATACATATAATTTGCAAGCAAAAAGTCTGAAATGACTGATTAATTCTTTCTACGACTAGAGGACAAGCAAAAGAACTTGAATTCTATAAAAATATATATAAATGGAAACATGGAATACGTAATTCAACTGAATGATAATAGTTTTGTCATTATTTGAACATGGATTATGTTCTCACTTCAGAACGATTACTTCATATTGTCCTTCGAGAGCCAACACAGAGTTAAAACGCCCTTTTGGCTCTCAACAGACGATACCATATATGTACACAATACAAACAAATGATATGAACATGCAGGGGAATGAAATTTACCTCTCAATTACCTTATAATTTTTTTTTTTTAAAGTTGATCAAACAAAAGAATAAAAATGTGGAAATGATAACTGTTGACACAACTCTTCACTATTTTGTACCACTGTATAACATGCAATAGCAACAGCTGAAACTTTTAAAGGGAAAGAAAAGTGAACTGCAAACATACAAGTACTGCAAGTGCTTTAGACTGGCTGCTCAGCAAGAATCCCTTTTTAGTCTTAGCACTCATTTTACACAGAGTCACTATTAAACCACCAAACAAACGGTGCTTAATTTCTATAAACAGCAACGCAGGAAGCAAAAGAATTATTTAGGCACTCACAAGAACAGAACAAAGATATTTCAACATATATATTACAAACACACAGAATTTAAGCATCACTGATTGCAGAATTAATTGCTAAATATTAATCACTTCAAACTCACAGTAGCACTGCCTTTACAACATCAACTGCCTCTCTATCTACAAGATGTACATTTGTACATGTATACATGATGTAGAACATTCAATATTGCAATTAAGATTCTTACTTGGTCAACTCCCTGTATATGAATATTTAAAAAAAAAATTAAACTTTGCACAAAAGTTTTTTTTGTTTTTTGTTTTTGTTGTCTTCAAAAAAGAATCTTCAAAAGAATGACACGTTCAAACTAAATATCGGTTGTTTTGAATAGATACAATCAAAACAAAGATTTTGCATGCAAAGTTGTGCATTTACAATCATGGCATGGCATCATCATGCACCAGTTATTATCATTTTGAATCACTTTATAACATTATTAACAGGGTGCAATTAGGGTCACCAATGACAGAGGCTTATGATATGTCTGTTTGGAGGCAGAAGGGCGTTAACTCACATCTTTTGTACAGAGTTAACACCCTTCTGGCTTCAAACAGACGACATGACCTGCAAACGTGATCAGCTTATCTAGAATACCAATTTACACCATAATAGAAATACAAGTATCTTATTCAAAAGTCAGTATACCATTTCATTTTTATCTCCGATCAAGATACTCTATGCATGGATGTATGTAGAGCATAAACAAGACTTACAAAGCCCCTAAAATTCAATGAAGTGAAACTCCTGTGAAAAACTATTTTCATTAATAGATGACATGATATCTTGCATTTGTTTCTCCCTTAAATAATGGTGAGTCATGAGTTTCTCATTGTGTTTCTCACTTCAATAACAAAGATAAAGAGTAAAACACAATAATTATATTACTCTTTATATAATACATGATCCTTCCGTTTTTAAATAGTTATAAGGCAAAGATAAGATAGATATAGAGGAAAGAGGAGGTGACAAAAATGAGCATTTTAAAGAAAAGTTTGAAAAAAGCCATGCAAATGATGAGCATTGCATTTTTTAGAGTAAATGAAGCAGAATGTACGGTTAATATGCAACACTGTTTACCACAGAAGTGTATAATTTACAGCACATAGAGCTAGGGAACTCATTTATCAATTCCATTTCGGATTTGTTTCAAATACTCAATAGGACTGATGGCTCCTGTTGAAATCTTCATACACAAACTATGATAACCATCAAATTTTATAAATACCGTAGTCCTCCCGACCCTCTTTTAATCCTTTGTTTTATATCAGAATACTGTTTGTAGGCTCTTAAATAAATGACCTAGGGGTAAGTAGATGTAAACATTAAAGTAGAACGTTGATGATTTTAAATATTGGCTTAATACTTATTATTGCATAGATGGCATAAATTAAACAAGGTTATCCAAATTCAACGCTTGGAAACATTTGAAGTAATGATTATTATCAATTATAAAACGGTAAAATACAGCCCCCGATATAGCAGCTGAAGAGCTCCTCGAACGCTGCTGAGATATGTGACGACACACCCTGGACCAGTCCTGGCTAAGCAGACGATGTCCCATAACATCTTACACATTTTTCAGAGCCTATTTTGTCATCTCCTCTTCACTTATTTCTCTTCCTTCACTAGCGTCAGTCTTAATGTTAGTCTGTTGCCTCACTCTTAACTTCGTGTATGGTATTATTTTGATGAAAAATGCAGCGTTAAAAAAATAAAGGAATCAGTCACTTGTAAACAAAATAAGACGCCATTGTATTTTCAGCTGTTTGCACCGGGGCATGTTCGGCGTTTCAAGAGGGAACGAATACCATCCTGCTATTATTCGGAGGGCTTTTCAATTTGAAAGTGGGGTTTATTTCATTGATCATTGACCCTTCTCCTATGTATTTACAATCAAACGGTTTTAGCTATCAGAATCAGTTTCACTTTCCCTTTATAATGGTGTGAAATAAGGTCATGTTTAAATACACCAAACTCTTTATAATTTGATAAATAATTGCATTGCAATTACGTTCATTCATTATAGGACGTCGTCTGCTTAAGCAGGATCGATCCCGAGTGTGACGACATCAAAACATCGCTATATTTCTGGCGAATCCTCGGATATTCCAGATGCTGAGAAGAGCTTTTATTTGTGTTGTTTTTATAATCACCAGATACGCAGTTGACATAAAACTTATAAGATTGCCATCTGTAAGCTTCCCAGTTTCTAGTGATACATTAATTGCCATATTTGTGATTTTCTTTGAATATCTACTTTAAAAAAAAATTCTTATCATCTTGAAAGTAGTGTTTACAATCAGAATTATCATTTATTTAAAAATGCAAAAATTTGATTTCCAAAACAGAATTTACATTTTTTACAAAAGAGACCACTCTTAATGTAAAACTATACTCTCAGTTAACTAAATTCAAATATTGAATAGAAATAAAACCACACACTATAAATTGAACCTACCAGAGATCAATTACTTTGAAAAGGAACTGACAGAAGCATTGAAAGGATTATTTAGCACTGCTTTGTGGTTATTATTAGACCTCCACCAACAATTATCAACAATTAACAATTATCAATTGTCAAATTTGCTGAATGTGATATGAGTACATTGACAATGGCATTAACAGTAAGTCCCTATTAAAGGTGTGATATTCTTTGAAGAACCTATCAGTATGTCTACAAGTAACCTTCCATATATACATTTTAATAATATCATATTTGTGCGCATTGTTTCCTCAATCAAGAGCATGCACTTTGGTGCAAGATGTATGGTCATAACAAAAGCGTTATGTGCTAAAATAAACAGACACTTTGTAATGGCAAATAATTTATCAGTGGCTATAAGACAGCAATAGGGTATAGACGGAAACCTCATCAAATGACTTTACATATATTCCTGAGCAGAAAATTTGACCTCGCCCTTTCCTCCTAACCCCATATGAATCGATACTAACAGAAGGGTGACTGATCTGGCATTTGTCAAACGGGAAACAATAGAATATCGAATGAAGCTTCTTTGAGAAACCGAATACCGGTAATATGATTTCTTGCTGAACATATACACCAGATTGAATGGCCCTTACGATATTTCATTTCTCAAGTCACTTTAAAAAAGAATCTACATTATAAAGAAAAATATCCTAAGCACCCATATACTGTGTAAATTTCAACATAACTCGGAAAGAAGCTGCCTATATTCAAAAGTGTTTAAACATTTGTCAAACATAGCAGTTCAGTGTCTTTTTTTTAGTGATCAAAAGTTTTATTTTTTAAATCCAGAATGCTCTGATTTGAAAATTATACATTGGGCAGAAAGTGCAAAAATCACTGAAAGATATGAGTCCAATTCTGTTGCAGTACATTGTGTCGTTATTTGAATAAGAACGATTTCATTTTAAAAAATTATTTAAGTCTCTATTCATCAAAATTGGCATCGTGTAGCGAAATTGATAACTGCAATTTTCGTGTACATATAGACAATTCCTTACTCTTTAAAAAAAGTTTCCCATTCAAACTGGTTCATTTTATATATATTTTCACCTTGTTGAAACTATGAAAGTGTGGGAAATACAAACAACTGGTGCCAATTTGAGGAGGAAAAGCTGATTCATCTAGACCTTTAAAAATCTCGGGACTGCCATGGGTTTAATCTCTATGCCAGTATACTGTGTACATACACCATTGCATGACAGGTAATTATGTATATGACTCATTCTGTTACTGGCCGGCCACAATCGTCGCATTGTCTGCGGGGAATTTCCTATACTTCTACAATTCGACAAACAATACAGTCGGACCTCAGGATACAACAGCTGGACCCTAATTAAAATTTCAATAGGATTAACACCTTAGCTTCCAATTTCTATTTGATCTCCACACAAAGCTTCCATTTTAGAATTCCACAGTTGGCGTGTGAATGTTTAAACTCATTAATAGTCATTTCTTGCTACAACGTCAAGTCTAATTTGCCTGGCCCCAGTGAATCCGTGATCTTCTTTGTGAATTAGGTTATAACTAATCAATAGACCTGTTTACTAATGTATTTAAATTTATGCATGTTTCTCTCCAGAATCCTTAGTTACCAACTATTTAGTGCACCTATTATGCATAATGGTATCTCTATGGATGGAACCATTTTGCATAAATTATTTGTTGCTATGTCGGGCAAGCCTCTGGCAAGCTTTTGAGTCGTCAGGAGAAACCTTTGTTCACAAAGTATGCATAAAATTAGTACACAGGTCTATTACAACACTGGATATAGCCTCGATAGTGAAGTACAGGAACACTTTCTTTTCACATTTGTGAAGTTATGTTTGTCAAGAGCCATTTTAGCTTCAGTGTGCCTATTATTGCTGCTTACTCCTCACTTCTAGATAGTTGTTTTAATGGAGTTCGCAAAAATCAAGTAAACTTCTTACAACACCTACCTTAAATAGAGTAAACTCATTGTAAATTCACTATTTATTGTTATAATAGTGTTACACTCTCCCTACTATCCGCATGTCTTCCTTTGGCAATTTTGATGTATAAACATGTCATGTATTTAAGTGCAAAAGAATCGGGATGTGGAAAACTGGATATATATGCAAGTGCATGTATGTTTCAAAACTGAAAGGAGATATCCTACTGTCACATTATTTACAGTGGATTAATATCTACATACTCACTTTGAGTCATTGTAAAATCCATATAAAATTTTCAGTTCCAACTAGAATTTCAATCATAATTTACAGTTACCGTACGCGACAATTCAGGAAGGGCCGTTTGCAGCAACTTGTCATTCAGCAATTTGCATCATAAAATGATCATAAAATAGTCTTTAATCTTCTATCAAAGCAAATTACTAGTAATCATTCGCAAATGTGCTGAAACATAATTCCACTTGCGTACATATTACCTTCAGTTTTCCATATTATGTTCCCAAGAACTGCAATTTCAAACCTTAGAAATGTTTTAATGCTCATGATTGCAAACTTGCTTAAAAAGGGCATAGCTTATTAAAGACCTTATTTTTTTTTTAATTCCTTCAGGAGGCACAAAAAAAAATCACACACAAAAACAGCCTCAATTACATGTACCTAATGGAAGTATTAAAGGTTATACAAATTAGGCTTACAAAGGGGTATGCATGGCGATTACATGTACTTTAATAGGTACTCAATTCTATCAGCTACATGTAACTAAGTGCAAAACATATTTATCCCGTAAAGCACAATCATGTCTACATGGTTAATATATCATCAAGAAAAAGTGGAATTCTAAAGAGGCTAAAAACAAAGTAAACCACCACAATATCACGCCAAATGATAACAAGCGAATGTTTTTCGAAAGAAAACAACAATAGCTGGATGTTACCTCTGCGTTTTGAGTTTGAGCTTGACTGGGAACCACCCGGCTGGGTTGCTGATGATGATAATGACATTGATGGGTGTTAACAAGGATGGTCAAAATGAGAGCATGAAATTAAAATGATAAGATGGAGGAAAGAAGATGAACATCGAATGGAACAAAAGGGAGAAAATAGAGGATGTCAGCCAAAATGTCTAAATATTATCAAATATCAAAGTATTATCTGCCAAAGGTGTATTGCTATTTCAGGTAAAATGCCACTTGGTCCAATTCCCAGCTCATGGATGAACTGTTAGACCAAATGATGTTAGACCGTCTGGGCACCAAACTGCAAATAAGCACTTATGCTGTTTTGACGCTGTTGCTGTCACACAAACCAAGTATCTCAATTTTTTTTGCCGACCTCCTATCCCTCCCAAAAAGCACAATCTAAAATTACCATTTTGAATGCACAACTCCAATATGCATACAAAATTAATGTGTCTGCATGAATTCTGTGGAGCCCCTTATAATTGCAATTCATGTGTCCTATAAAACAACAAAAGGGCATGTTTTTAAATTTACATAAATTAGGATATCAAATTTAAATAGCACTGACATTGAGTGAAATTATGAAGACTTTTTATCTTTATAATATAAATCACAGATAATATAATTTTCACAACTATACATCTGGCAGGAGCTCTCACATCTATATAGTTTTAACATTGGCCATGCCTTCATTAATACATTACAGAATAGCAATGAAGAATCTGAGGAGAAATGAATACAAACTGAAAAATACCCATGAAGCATAGGCCTAAATATACAAAATGTAGCTGGCAGAGAAAGAAATAAAAACAAAGCATAAATCAGTGTAAAAAAATCAGGCAATGCTGCTTGGTAATTCTAATTCTAATGTGTTTGTTTTCCAGATTGAGTAATGTGTAGATTGTATATATTTTTTCATATTACCTACGAATGTTGAAAGGTGTGACTTTTCCCAAGCGTTTTTGGGTTACTTTATCTATTGACGAGGTATTACTCGACACAAAAGAATCTCCCTTATTTCCTTGTTCATGTACCAAACTCCAGAATGTATCACAACTGCTTTTAAAACACTGTAAGTACTCTGCACTTTCTCGCAATTAATATTAATCTCAAAGATGAAATGGGTTAGATAGTCCATGGATCACTTCACACTACAATCCTTCATGCAATCTCACAAAACTGATAAAGACCATTTATGGCCAACTGCAGACAAAAAAGGAAAAAAAAAAGGCCCATTTGAAATTTATTTAGTTAACTTCTTAAAATATTTCCGAACTATACAATATCTAAAATATCTGCTGTCTCTATATAGATGGAGTGGGATCAGAACTAAATATTATTTCCTGAGTACTTGTTCAAGTTGTTTTACTGGAGTGTTGTGCCTACATGTGTAAGAATAAATATTTGTACGAAAAGAACCCAGAGGACATATAGCTTGAAGATCTATTGGAGGGACCAGGTCAATAAAGACTGATGCCGAATTCATTGCACTGAAAAATATCATAAATTTCCATTTTTTCTAAAGAAAATATTTAATCATGTATGCACCCTAGATATAATCATTACAAATATGTTTTTACACACAACCATATGAAACAAATGTATTCCTTAATCAATAACTGAGAAAATGAATAGGAATTCTCTGTGGTAGGTCACACTTCTCCGGTATATATGGTAATGAGCCTCCCTCCCCGATTTTATCATCTCTGTGGCATTGCTCGGCCACTGATTGTTTTCAGGACAGAGCTCACCGATAGTTTCTGAGAGCCAATTGTCTTGCTCCTTCGAGGTGACGTTAGTCCAAAAGAATCGTGTGGGCATTGTTTGTCATTTTTGACTGACAGAACCCCATCAATTTTATCAGTCAAGAGTGACCAATTTCATTGTCATCATTATAGGTACATTTTAAACGCGCATTCATTATCGTTATCGTTATCGGAAAAATGTGACCAACCCTTAAGGCTTCCTAGGAATTCCTATGATTATATTAGAGGCTAATACCGATCACTCATGACAATGGCCAATGTGCATACTGGTAGCGACATTACGACGGTACATCTTTATTACGGTTTCAGGAAATTTTTCACAACACATTATACAAATAGAGTATGTGGTTTATTTTAACATATAAATCATTATTTCATTATTATTCATATTGTATTTTCTACAGATCATTGTAATCAAATTTTACAACCATGGATACATTTTGTATCTCAAACAGACACCTCCCCCCCTAAAAAAAATCAACTAACTTCTGACACCATTTTTTATCTTTCCCACTCTTAGCATACCAGGCTATCCTACTGAATCTCTAGATGAAAATTCCTTTTCAAAATTACTATAACTGACTGGGTTATTCATGAAAGGTCAAATTGTCAAAAAGCTAAAACCCAGTAAAAATGGAACATAACAAGAAGTGTATAGATACACATATTTCAGCAAACTCACATTTATAAGCAAGAAGAGTTGTCATTTGACATGTCATTTGACAAATTTAATATCTTTTTGTATCCTAACATTACCTTTATATCTTGTATTATATTATTATTGCAAATGTTTGTATCACTAGTGGAAGAAGAATTTCCAGTATTGGACAATAAATGCATATTTATACTTATACTGAAATAGCTTAAATCATAAAATGGAAGCATTCTGTAGCAATTTTGTTTGGACAATGTGCAAAAATTCATGTGTCGATAGAAGTTTGGAAAAATGCTGCAATGGTACATGTACATGGGATATTTTCTTCATGGCATGAATGTACAAGTAATTTTATCAGCTCATTTTGTATCACGTGTATATGACACCTCTATGTAACCAATGAGAGACTAACAGAGTGGCAAGAATGAATAGACAACTTTGAAATAAAATGACATTAAAGTGATGATGAAGTGTACGATGTGGGAATTATATAATTTGGCAAGTAAATAAAAAATGACAACACCTAATCACATACATGTAGGTCTATAAAATCAAGTTACATCAATGAAAGATGCAGTTTTTTTTTTTTAATGTACAGACTTGACATGACATAATCTGAACCAATATAAAGGGTGAGGGGGGAGGTTCTAAAAAGAAAAATAATTCTCATGATCTGTTTTCATACCGAAAGAGTCCAGACCAAATGGCACAATATACATGTACATTTTCAAACATGTAATGCCTATCCACGCAAAAGAAATGAAGGGAAAATACACACACACAGGAAGGTGGTTCCTTTGCTGAAGATGTCCCACATGGACAGTGAGAAATGGATTTTGGAAATGGCTGGAAAGCACACACAAAGCTGAGAGACAAACTTCTGCAGTTCATGCAAGACAAAAAACTGCAAGAAAACTGTTTTTTGTGGCTGCTTGTTTGTTACCTTTGGTGGCTTTGGTGTTGGGGACACCACCTAGGTGCTGATAAATAGAACTCATGTCCATAGTGGAAGACGGAGGGAAAGGGGTGTCGGTTCCAGGGAAAGAGGCAGGGCGGGGGGTGCTTGGGACTTGAGGGGGAGGGGGTGGGGCTAGATGGACAACGGTGAAATAAGAACAAAATAAAGAACAAAATAAAGAGCAATGAAAAAGCATTAGTAATTAGGCATGATTTTAAATTCAGTTTACATGTTCAATAAGTCAGTTATATGGGCTTGACTCGAACAGGGGTCTGGGACACACATTATATTTTTATCCCAAAGTAAACCCTAAACATTTCTTACAGCCACAGGCCAAAAATATTTCCAGACCCCCTGGAGGAAACTTTAACATAGAGCCCCCGATTCATATTAATTATTTGAAAGAGAGTACATCCTCACAAAGTTGGAAAAACATCTCAATGGGTTAGCTTTGTTTTCTAACTGTTGCTTGCAAGTTAAACAAGGTGGCCATAGCAACTTGATGTGTTAATACGATAAGCCACCTTCTCTGTGGGCATTGTATAACAAACGAACAAGAGTCAAATGTGATCTCTCAAGGTATGATTAGAATGAATTGGACATTGCAATGACTTCCTCATCGTTTGTGGCTTCATTGCCTTTATCAAGTCAAAAACAAAGATAGATTAAAAATCTTGATGGGATAAAAGTGTGGAATACATGTTATTCGATCAATAGCAATTGACCAATATATGCAAACTGGTACAATTCAACCCAAGTGTTCAGTAGAACACAGTGTTGTAATGTACAGGTAACATCAATATTCCTCCAGTGTACAAGTACATGTAGGCTAGTTGGTACAAGTATCAGATCCACTGTATACATACTTAATACTCTACCACTATCAAGGGTTTGCATGCATGAACAGATCCATTAAACTGATAGAGAAGACTTAATTAATTGGTATGGCGAAACAAGGACACATCTTTATTGATGTTTGCAGATCGGTGCTCTCCTAAATAAACACTGGTTGCAATATCTTCATGTGTATCCGAGACTTGCAAGACAAAGGCCTACATGTCCATGTACATCATGTACATGTATCTGACTGAATAACGTGACTTCCTGAGCTCCTATTCATTATACCAACTTTACCAACTTAGAATCCATCTACATGTAATTAAGTTTAAGAAACTGTTATTATATACGTGTAACCTGTTGATCTTAAAAGAATCAAGACTAATATAATTTTTTTTAAAATCTTTTATGCAGCAAGGCACAAGACAATATATCATAAACTAAATTGTAATTATAAATTAGACTACAAAATAGCCGACTTGTATTCCATTTTCAAAGAACGAATGCATAAATGCATTACTCAAGCAACCATACAATTTCATTTTATCATGGAACAACCAAAATCATTATACAATGTCCATGATACTCTGACATTATTCTGTGAAATAAAAGAGTATGCAGGTAAATTAATTTCGATAAAATGTCCGGTATGGCTAAATTGCACAAAATCCTGTAAAGGAACAATGAAACATTAAATCTTCATCTATAGTGACATATATGTACACTTGTTCTTGTTCTCTAGCCGTCTTTATACTTTTCATGAGATAAACTTACCATGTGAGGGAGCGTGGACCACATTCTGAGGTGTAGGAGCTGGACTAGGTGTGGATGGGGCTGGGCGTCTCCTCTCTGGAGGAGAAGAAGAATAGAAGGGAACAGAAAATAATGAAATGTAAATGATATTGATAGCAGAAGATCAAAACAAATATACATAATATAAATTATAAGATCTGAACAGGTTTCAATTTCAAATTGATTGATTGATTGATTGATTGAACTGGTTTATTGTAAAAACATATCAAACATGCAGTTCGAAAGCTGAAATTGTTCAATTTACAAATGGTGCACCAATTTAAAAACCACAATGGTATTTGATAAAAACAAAATTAAAATAAACATACATTCGATATAGATGTAAAATAGAAAATAAACATAATTTCACATTCTAAAATTTCAAATCATATTATTACTTATTTTGACGACATTGTGTAGACATTTAAGAACATGATAAAAAAAATGGACGGAGACTTCATTAGGCAGCTTTGCTTTTGATTACTTTTATATATGTTATAAAGCAAAGAATATAAGAAATTAATGATACTTCTGCCCTTAATTCAATTTGTGTTTTGTATTACATTAATGTGTCAACATGAGATGTACATTAGGCTATGCATTCAAATCAACTGTACTTGTATCAGTGGAATAAAGACACTTTCTTGTATAACTGTACATGGATTAACTGAGACTTGTGTTTGCCATTGTTTTTAATGGTATAAATTTGTCTCTGATATTTTGGATGAAAGGAGAATGACAATGAACTTCTACCGACCAGCTGGCATTTCTCAGTATAACAGGTCAGTGCATAATTTACATGAACTTCAAAATTATTGCTTCATGTAGGTAGGATAATATCTGCACTGTCTAAATTTCCCCTTTTTCCTACAGTATGTTAAACTATAGTAAACCCAAATCACAAGTAACAGAATTAAGCTACATGTACACTTTTATCTTGTATCATGCAACATGAATAGTAAAGATGCAGTACCATGAATATGGCTTAATCATATGACTGGCAAGAAACAAACTTGGCTCAATATATGTGTTCAACACAACTGTGCTAATCTGATGCAAGAAATGTGCATTGTACTAGGACAATGGAGTTTGAGGTGTTCCTTCATTGTGTAGAATATAAAGTGTGTTCATTTCTACAACTGGGTTTTCAACAAGTATACAGCCAGTACAAAACAATGAGGAAATCATGGTCAAATCTTTTTATTTCCTCTATCTCTCTCTCTCTCTCTCTCTCTCTCTCTCTCTGTCTAAACTCTCTCCACTTCTGGGTTTATCCAAAATGGAGACCAAACACCTAAATTCACATCCATGCATTTAAAATCTACTTAGAATACATTGTTTAATCACTTGCAACAGATTTACTCTCACAGCAATACCATTTATTTGGAAATATCAAAATATTCTGAGTAAAATATAAAATCATATAGAAATGTTTCATACAGAAGGGGATTTAAAAAAATTTGTAACATTACAGATAATAAAAGCAAAATGAGAAATCATACATTTTCAGATTGACTTATTAAAGCCTCAGGCTGACTGAGCACAGCTACATGTACGGTACTGATAAAGCAAAAATGCTCAACATTTTAATTATTGCAAACATGAATGGCTTGATGCAATCATGCAAGTTTTGTTTACATCCTTTTCATTCAATAATTTCATCTTGCTATTATTCCCTTTTTTGTATCATTCCAGCATCGTCATTCACAAATCATTAAAAAGAAGGTTAACGAGCAATCATTTAAGTGTTAAGAACATACTATTAAATGTACAAAAAATGATTCAAAATCTATTTTACAATCATTTTCCCCTTTTTCACTAGGAGGAAGAAAGGAGCAGTATGCATTCCTTTACGGAACAAGTCACTGACAGATGTTTTTAGACGTGGGACCAACAGCAAATTCCTCCTACATCATCGGTCTCACGTGCTTGTCGCTGATTAGCACATCTCATAGCACTCCAGGAAATCCAGTCACATGCATAATTAACTGTCCCGCAATGTCTTTTCCTGGTTTTAAGTCTGTCATACTAAGTCTGTCATACTAAGTCTGTCATACTACAGCTTGTGTTTTCTTTGAAGGAAATCAATTTTCATGGGATTGATTTACAATGTCTGGCCTTGTTTCACAAACTGATCTGAATGAAAGTTGGAAATATACATACAGGGTGGATCCAGGATTTTGTATTTAAAACAAGCCATTAGCGATATTGTGTCTCGCCCACTTGCGATAACTAGAAATATCGCGATCTCTGTTGCCATGCAACAGGTCCCCCAAGTGCATAAATCTGCATGAGTTATGATTGCATAAATCTATTTATTAATGTCTGGAAAGTGACGGTTACAAAGTTATATGTCATAAGAGAGTCTTGCAGGTAAACTGTAACATTTGACCTGAAATGACCTTTGAGTGACCGTTTCAAAGTTATCTGTCATAAGAGCGTCTTGCAGGTAATCTTTAACGTTTGACCTCAAATGACCTTTGACCTCAAATGACCTTTGACCTCATCATGTGACCTCCAACAGCACCATAACATGCAGGTCCCCTTTATAGTGCATCTACAACCCAAGTTTGGTTGAAAAGTGAGTGATGGTTGCAAAGTTATTTGTCATAACATTTGTGAAGGACGACGGACGGAAGCCATTTGGATCCCTTAGTCTCGCCTTCACCTCCGGTGGGCGAGACAAAAAAGGGGAGGGGGAAGGCACAATTTGAAAAAAATTACACAATTAAAGGGACAATTCATATTTGTTTGCTTATGGTATTCCAATAGGGACTCAAACAGGGGGTAGGAGATTGAAGGCAGTAGAGCCCCCCTAAATCTGTCGCTGTATACATGCATCTTGAAATACACTATCCACACACCTAGATATTTGTAACTGACACAATACATGAACTTTGTAAGCGTAAAAAATGAAAATCATTCATCACTACACGATGGTAAATTTGCAACGTCCACAATGTATTATGCAAGTCTGATTAGTATTTTCTTTTTATTCATACCTGCTTTCCTCTTTTTAATCACCTATTATCTCTTGTCCATTTCTACTTCATTTTTCTTTACTATTTTCTTTTATGTTTCTCTACCCAGGCTGCAATATTTGTTTAATCTTGTTTTTCTGAAATTTAGATTCAAATCAATGAAAGTTTTAGTATGGTAAGGAAAAGATAGCGAACATTTTTGAAAGGTGTTTAGTTTAAAAGACAGAAGCATTTATGAGATTGTTTGTAGTTTAAATTGAATTAAATGTCTTTTGAAAATCTCTGATTTGAAACTCACTTATAAAGGTATCTTAAAATTAGCCAAAATCCAGCTGTCTAAAATTTCAGGAGTAAAACCAAGATCCTAAAGACACACATTGGGCCAAGGATGCACACAGATTAAAGACTTTTGTGATGTTTACCACAGAAATTCCCAAACTGGTTCAGCCACTCGTTAACCCCCCCCAACAAAAAAAAAACAACAAAACAACACCTAAAATAATTACAACAACCCCAAACAAACAAATAAACAAAACAAATAAAACCAAAACAAAGTTTCAGTCAGATTCTGTGTTATCACATAGTAAGAGAAATGTGAATACCTGATTTTGCCCCTCCCCCACCCCACCAAAAAAAGGAACTGTATGAACGCGATATTCTGAAAGTAAGTTTCAAAGAGAACTTGATCTATGATACATATTTTCATTGTCTGTTCACTGTTAAGGACTTGACTTCCACAACTCACCTTGTCTCCTTTGGTGCCTACGCTGGATTTTGTCATTAATCACCTGCTTAAATCCATTGGCCTCGACTTCATTGGCAAAGTTCAACCCGGCCCAACAATGCTACAGAAATATAGAGACAAAAATAGTATGAGAACAAAGAAAATTAGGAGTGAGAGTGAAAAATCACAAAATAACAACAGTGCTCTCACTAAATATTCCGAGACTGCTGCATCTTGGAAAGAAGAGGCTAGAGACTGAAGAGGTCCATAAGGACACGTGCAACATGTGCAAACCGATTTGATTCTTTCATGTGACATATTTAATGAGAGAATAAGAAAAAAATCACAAACATTACCAGCAAGGAATCAAAGTCATTTTGTCCGTAAGTTGGCAAAGAGAAACGATCATCCCAAGTGCTTTTCGTGGCATCTATCATCTGGAATGCATATCGGTACATCATGCCAAATATATATGGTAACCATAAGCACTGGCAGCAGTATAAATCTTGCAGTATCCCAGTGACAGGCCCTCCAATCCCAGTTTTTTCCAAAGTTTATCCGAGAATAATCTTAGAGCGCACCGTGTTATCTGTATGTCACCACCATGCATCTATGGACAGGATTTTCAAGGGTGACTCAGGTCTTACTGACTTCATGCTCTACACATGATGTCTCTCTATTAAAAGTTTGGCTCCCTCCCTCTCCCTCTCTCTCTCTCTCTCTCTCTCCCCCTCTCATGACACAAACACACTAATTAGCTGTTCTCCCCTATCAGCAATCGCCAATTTGCGTGAGAATGACCTATCCATTAATTAAAATCACAATATCCTGTGGTACCCCCCTTCTTCCCCTTCGTATTGTTGAGATTGTTCAACACATTCTACACATCGGATGGGAAGGGGGTCAGGGCATGTTCAAGGAAGTCGTTATCAAGCGAAGCCAAGATTGTTTTGGCTCATCCGACAAACCTTTGTCAGCTGGTAGCAATTAGATTCTCAGTTGATAGGATTGTCATGCCAAAAAAGTTAACGAAGAAAGAATGACTTTAAACTGACACACTACATATTATAAAACTTCAAAAGCTTCCCTGATCAGCAATGGACATTTTCGCAACAAAATGAAATCTAGATTTTTCTTCTCTGCTACCCGGCCATGTCATTTTATCAAACATTTCAAAATCATTATATCCATGACAAGATATATTTTGCTATATGCAATATACTTTCTGATTGCGTTAGAGTTGTTGCCTGGTTAGACAATCCTCAAGTTTGCCAAGGGAAACCCTCACTGTAATGCACACAGTCAAATTTTGAATAACTGACGTAAAAATATAAGGAGAGAATAATCATCCTCTACATGTAAATGATGAGAAATATTAGACGTAAAAGATTACCAATAAAAATAAAATGCAGTCCAGACACTTTTTTTATTGTTGCTTAATCAAGAGCCAGAATTTCCTGGTAAGTAATGGTCTCTAAATAGATACATCCTGTACTATACACCGAGTACTTACGTCTGTGGCAAACATGTGAAAGAAGGACTCCGGAGTATCATATCTGAATTGATTGTAGAGTTCCTGTTCCCATAACATTCGTCCACTCTGAAACAAAAGCAATATAAATCATGAGCAAAATATCTTTACAGTACAATAAGTATTATGAAATGTAACTGATGAGGATGTTTTAGGGAGGTGCATCATTTCATCCATAATATGCATTCAAGTTCAAAAACCTCATTAACATTTTTTTATAAATGGTCAACAAGTATGACAAGTCTACAAAATTAAGATTGATAATGGTTGCCCTTGCTTCAGAGCATTAGAAATCAAATGAGTGGCAGTGACTTTAGGCAAAGGTGTTAACATTATATTACAGTATGCAGTATCATACAGCTGTTATGGCCATGAAAATAAAAGATTGTAATCATTATCAAACTTACAACGCAGGACATCATTTTTATTAACTGATACACTGACAGATTGCAAAAAGGGTCCTACAGTTTGAGGAAAAAAACCCACAAAATTTATTCTCAAAGTTCAAAATGACTAGTCATGGCTATTTTACCTTTAGTTTTCAAACCAATGCACTTTAGAAGCAAATTCACCAAAATGTACTACGCATGCATAAGGGCCTCTAAATTGACCAATTTGAATTCATGATCCATGGATTTTGATGCCCTAAATTCATTATCCTACAGATGATGAAACCCTTAATCAAGTTGTCTGATCACTCCATTTACCATTAATACCAGAAGTCAATAGTCATAATTAGTTGGTAATAACAGAAACTTCAAATCCATCCTATGCAAATATATATCCTGATAACAAGTTCCTTTCTCTTCCAAATATTCACAACTTTCTATGCAGGCAGAGGATGAGTTCTGTCAAAGCTGAACAAATAATTTGTGAGCTTCCTCATTCTTTTTATGCTTATATTCCATACATGATGAAAGATTTTGAAACTTTGAACCAAATTTTTATGTCACATGTGTGTGTGTGTGTGTGTCTGTTTAGCAGTATGTCCGAGGACATTTTCGGACAGAGAACAAAAAAAAAATCATGACAACAATGGTCCTCGGAAGCCGGACAATAGTCCTCGAACGTCGAACAATGAATTTGTGCTTTATTCCGTCGACTGTCCGAGGACGAGGAACAATAGAGGAACAATATCTGTCCTCGGAAGTAAAGCCATGTAGAGCTGTGTGTGTGTGTGTGTGTGTGTGTGTGTGTGTGTACATTAGTGAAAATTCTTTTCATTGTAGGTAATTTCTAGCAGGACTGAGTAAATTTGTTTTCATTTTGATGAAATTCTAAAACCTCAGAAATACAAATTTCTCTTACAGAATGAAGTTGTCAAATTGACAATATAGTAATTTGACGTTTTTTTACATCACAAAATTGATCAAAAGCTACAGTGTACAATTAGGGTAAATGATGAAAAAGTATTTTACTCACATGCACGTCGTAAATTCTGATGAAGTAAGATCTCTTCTCGTTATCCTTCACAAAGCTTGTGACGCCACAGTATTTCTTGTTCCACCCGTTCTCATAGAAGTACACCTGTGCAACGGCAGTGGCCACACTCTAGAAAAGAAGAAGAAGGGGAAAAAAAAGAGGATTTTCTACGTTTAGCGAATCTTAAGAATGATGGAAGGCAAATACAAGCTACATTGTCCCATACGTTACCTACAATATCTAAGATTATACTATATCTGATGAATGTATCAAGGGGATAGAGCTCTACTACAGTTTGGATCACACATCAATCGAAGTTCACAATATGATTCCATAATACTTATGGGAACGTATGGGATATACCTTCCAGTGTGTACATGGACCTACAAGAGAGATGTAGGTCCGTATTATGTACTTTTCAAGTTTGTAAATATTTTTTTAAATGCACACACAGATAGAGAAAAAAGAAAACAGTTTTAAAAATGACATCCACAAAAAAATATACACAGGAAGACAGGTAATAAATCTAAAAAATGAACATACACGACAAGAACTTTATCTATGTAGGCACAACTTCTATACACAGCTGTTCAAGTCAAGAAGCAGGCTACTATTCCGAAAGGTAAGAAAATTGAAAATGAGCAATGATGGCAGTGCCTATGTTTATGCAGTCATGAATCCGAATATTCATACTCTCTGTAATCATTTCATCCACGATGCTCCTCAAGGCCCCAGATCTGTTGAAATTTTGAAAGCATATCCATCTATTTGGAGTTCTAAAATTGTGTATTCTGCCTCTCTCTCACACTCTCACACACACACACATACACACACTCTCTCTCTCTCTCTCTCTCTCTCTCTGGATGTGTAGTGGTATTTATGAGGATTTACTCTTGCTGCAAATCTGTCTAAGCACTAAAAAGATCTCTAGTGTGACACATGTCACAAGGTTGCAGAGAGTTCAAAATTCATGCAGTCTTTACGAAATATATACACGACACAATACACACTGCCCTAAAATTCTATTTTGTTCAAGTTGTAAAGCTACACGTCATACAATATATGCTTCAGTGCTCCATAAAGAAAATATAATTAAGCATATCCCAAACACTTTCCAAACATATTTTTATTTAAACCTTTATTTTTTTCTCCCATTTTGCATAGAGGGCTATGAATTCTTACAAGTATCGATACATGCAGAGGAACTGAAATATACATGTACATGAAGTTCTATTCAAGTAAAGTACATTACATACTGTAATTAGTCCTAATATTCTTAACCCCTTCCCATTCCAAAGTATCCCATGGTGAGAAGAAACGTTGAGCTCTTTTTGTATCCAATTATTGGTCAATATAGTTACTGAATTTGAATTTGAGTGGAGTACACCATGCATGCTACACAACCACCGAGCGCCTGATGAAATGAAGAAATGCTCAAATATATTTCACTCTGAGACAGTTTTGGGGAGAATACATAGTATGATTTCATCTTCCACTCTTGTATAATCCAAGAACATTTGAAATTAAAGGTATAAAGCTTACATTACATCACAGAATATCCTATAAACACACATAGGCACAGATGTATTTTTAAATCAAATTATAGGGCCTATACTACATATGTACATGTATATGTAGCTATTATGCTGTTACATGTACATGCACAAGACATATATACATCAACTGACTCAAATTCTTAGCAACTTCACAATCCCTTGCTAATCCAAAGCAGGAAATGGCTATCAAAAGGAAATCACCAAAGGGCTCTGACATTTAGAAAGTAAGCACTTCAAATACATCATTTGAATGTTGGCTGTTACACGGAATACATGTACATGTAGTATGTTTGAACATTTTAAGCTCATGTAAAGCTGGATGATGATGACTGTTATCACTGAAATAAATTTAATCACTAACATGAACAATTAATCTCAAGTATTTAATTTTTTTTAAAGTAATATTTTATTTATAATATTTCTCAAATCATATGGACAAGATCTAAGGGTAAACAAGTATCAAATCAACATTACAAAGAAATCTGAACATGTCAAATACTTTACTCATAAATCTGCTGGATATTGAGAAATGTGGCATGAAACCAAAGAACGTTCTTAATGGCAAAGCTTAATTTCTGCAATTAACAGGAAATACAGGCTGAAAATACTACGTACCAGTTTAATTGCTTTGCTATTTTAAACTACAAGTATAGGTGCAAGTAATTCTTGTTTACAAGATCAATCAAACTACTAGTATGCAGTGCTTCCCTCGCAATGTTTACCCCAAGATGAACCTTTGACTCCTATGTGACCTCCATATAAAGTATAGCATTTTTAGGGGAAGGATTTTTAAATAAAATCTTATTATGTTTCATGTACATCTACTGCTGAACAACAGAAAGGTGTGTACAGGATCACAAGTACTTTTCATTTGTTTATATAATTAAGGACAAGGAAAATAAAGGATATCATTTAATAAGACCAACAAAACAAAAGTCTGGAAATAAGACTTCATCACACACATAGAGAGGGGGGGAGGGGGAATGAACTTGAACTTGATTATATTGCATACAGTTAAGAAATTTAAAATGGCCTTAAAAATTTAAACAAGATCATGAACTAAGCTTCATGGGTAAAAAAAAATGTACCGGTAAGTCAGGTAAAAGAGTGACCCTCCATCAAGATACATGAACAATCATGTACATGTAGAGCTCTACTATGAAAGTCAAATTAGAGAGAGGATCGGTTGCAGCAAGTCTCCTGTGCACAATGCCAAATGTTTCAAAATTTAAAGAACATGGCTCATTTTCTGACCAGAAAAGGTACAGTCATCCACAAAAATCTAACACTCCCCCCACCCCGACCAAATAATTCAGAGAACGGTTCTTAAAGCTACATGTGCCTCAAGTTCTTGTAGAAAGATCAACTCGGCTCTGACAAATATTTATAAGCATAATAATCACTGTCTCTCATTCTTTGAGTAATGAACAGACTGCTATGAATGATTTTTTTTTTTGGGGGGGGGGGGGGGGGTCTTCAGGTTAATGCAATTTTTACAGGTGGTCATAAAGTTTTGCAAATGTCTGTAGACCATGACTGTCTGCAAGCATACAAGATCAGATTGGTTTAATAAAGCCAAGAAACTGACAGAAGACTGCTTGCAGCACTGCCATTTGGGCCAGTTGTGACTAACTTAGCATGGACAAACTGGCCAGAACTTTGTGGGCTATCATTTCAATTTCTCTGATCATGATTCACACTACCCATACTACCCATACTACCAACACATCACATCCATCGCCCTATCTCTTCTGCACTACCACTATAATAGAGTCCCACAAAGAAGACTTGGCATACTCGTTTATTCATTTCTTCAGTTATTTCTTCATCTTTCAAGTGCATTTTTTTCCAAACTGCTTGCTACAGGTATGCTTCCTTGCTTGCTATGCATTGCTACATGTACATGTTTATGTTACACTTCCGGGGGGTTACTACGATTTGTTTTTTTTGACGGGGATGTGAGTCCCGGATCTTGGATCCCTAACCCATCTTTAGGGGTAAATTTTAAGGAAAAGGGTACCCATGTTTAGTGATTTGTTGGATA
The DNA here is from genome assembly GCA_025617745.1 of Heliocidaris erythrogramma. Taxonomy (NCBI): domain Eukaryota; kingdom Metazoa; phylum Echinodermata; class Echinoidea; order Camarodonta; family Echinometridae; genus Heliocidaris; species Heliocidaris erythrogramma. The sequence goes on from CM046853.1 coordinate 34,484,039, forward strand.
TAAACTGGACCCTTTTCTATGATTTTTGGATTTCTTGAAAATGTGAACCCATATTTACGGATTTTTTTTGTAGAAAATGAGACCCATATTTCAGGATTTCTTGTGAAAATGAAAAGCGACCCATTTGGGTGGCACATCCCCGTATAGCATATATATGGAAGTACCCCCCCCCCCCCATTAAAGCACAAGAACCTCACCTTGAGACTATTGTGCTTCTTTTTAAACCAGCAAATTCATCAGAGGCAGATTTCATTTCAGCTCCTGACTTTATAAGAAAAAAAAAAATCTTTTTAAAATCTACCATTACCACCAGTTACCTTTTCCCTAAAGATTTTCATACTGATAAAAAGAATAAATTCTCAGCAATCTCAACATACTGATATTAACGTTCATCAACAGCCGCGAAAGCAAATTACAGAGCAGTTTTAAGTTCCATTTCGATGACGAGTCTGAAAAAGGATTTCGTTGCTAACGAACGATCAAGTTTATTCATGTGAGCAAGGAAAGAGTATCTAAGTTCTATGTAAAACAAATTGCATATATATATACACTGTATATAGGTTAATCAATGTGAACAAGAAAAAGTGTAGGTTCTATTTAAGTTAATTATAAGCTAAATTACAAGTTCAATATGATAACAGAAGGACTACACAGGTAACAAATTAGTATTATGTAATAGGGAACAAAGAAAGACACCCCAATGGAGTGAATAGGCATTGTCTTGTGCACTTGTCAGGCCACCTCCCATTAGAACACTCTCATTTGCATCATAATAACTATCGAATGACTCAAGTTCACAATTTGAAGTCTTGGCAATAGAATGAATAAACTATGACCCCGTTTACACAGAGACTGAACTCGACTTTAGTCGAATTTGAACTCGAGTTCATTTGTGTGTAAACAGGGTAGTCGCAATTAGAACTCGAGTTCAAAACTCGAATTCGAATGACGACCCAGAGCAACATTTATCGAATTCAAACTCGACTTTTATCGAATTTAAATTCGCTATTTGCTGTGTGAACGGACACGTAATTGAAAGTCGACTAGCAAATATCCAGCCAGTGACCCCGTCATACGTCACTTCCGGTATTGCTAAGCAACGCGTCATCCAACAAGTGAACCACAACGCACGAACGATCCTACAAAACCCGCCGAAGTCACCAGGACAATTCAGACAATACATCCAAATAAATAGAAAAAGCTGGCTATTTGAGCAATTTAGGTACAAGCAAATCTTTAAAATAAAATTTTATCCATTACGGCAGGTTTGTGGGAGCGGGTCACATATCGATTCTGACCCATGTACAAAAGGTAAATGTGTGAAAAACTGACATGGAGGCTTAACAGAGTTGTCAAGTTTATAGGTTTATTCAGGCAAAGATATGGGAAAATTACACTATGAATGAAGGATTGCGTTGCATAGCTCAAACTATGTTAATGTTAAACAATATTTAACCAGTAAATCACTGTCAAAGTATCCGTAATTCTACCTTTTGCAGTCTTTCGCCCCCCCCCCCCCCCCAAAAAAAAGAAGCGGCTGGATTGAAGAAAAAAATCTTCCCGCCATCTTCTTAAACGGTCTGCTCGACGAGCAGATCTGACACGTTGCTGTCGCATATAATTATTGATCAGGATATTCCTATTCCGACGTAAAATCATACGAAACCAGATCAAAATGACTGCGCTTACAATACTCGCTACCGCCATTTTGAACTCACTCGCGAGGTTTTCACAAATTTAACCCGGAAGTTGATAATCACGATATTCCCACCAAGCGAGGGCGTAATCAAGTCGAATTCAATTTCCTTCTGAATTCGAGTTCGTCCAACGCTTGGTGTAAACAGCCTACCGAAAAATAATTTATGCTAATCCAAGGTCGCAATTGAATTCGCTGTCGAATTTGAACTCGAGTTCACTCTGTGTAAACGTGGTCTAACACTCCTACGTGTACCAAATATCAACCTAATCCGACAATTCATTCATAGTGGGTGCTATGGCCTTTTGATTCACCCTCTATTGACTTTCTCCCTCCTTTTCTTACTCCCTCCTTTTCTTACTCCGCACGCTTGAACAGGCCCCAACTTTAGAGCTCATTTCCTCCTTATTTTATATTATAGGATTTGAAGGTTTGCATGGTGAAGTTGTAATTCAGAAAAAGGTTTGCGGTACAACCATGTGAGTTGGAATAACTCCACGTTCCGGTCAGAATGCTCTGGCCGTCGTCAGGAGAATGAGAACAGCAGAATTTATATATGAAGCAGCAATTCAATAAATAAAATGGATGCAAACACATAACATAGAAAGAAATAGTAACAGTAACATCAAAGTACCTACATTGAAAGGATAAATAACATCAAGGTACCTGCATTGAAAGGATAAGTGACATCAAACGAATCCTGTGTTGAAAAGAAAACATTGAAAGCAAGTGAACAATAGGACTAAGAAATCAATTAACCGTCTGGATAAGCTGGAAACAAAAGGGGGATTGGGACCGTAGGTAATCTGTGGAGAGAAACATGACATCCTGTTGGGGAAAGAAATTAAGGTTAAAACATACATATGGAAAAGGTGATATATTGACAACAGAATGAGTATACTAATAATAATTGTTATGAAAGAAATTAAGAGAAAATGATAATGAACAAATTGAGGAGAGAAACATGAAATCCTGTCGGAGATAATCTGAGGAGAGAAACAAGTCATCCTGTTGAGGAAAGACATTAATTTAAAAACATACCTGTGGAAAAAAAGGGTGAAAAAATGACATAAGAATGAGTATTCTAATGATGAATATAATGAATGAAACAACAAAAACAAAGGTAATGAACACGTTGAGGAGAGAAACATGAAATCCTGTTGAGGGAAGCAATAGTGGTTAAAATACATAAAAAATTATAGCACTAGTTATTATTGGAAGAGTGAAAACCATATGTCGCTGATCTGTAAACCCTTGTCCTGTGTAACTGTGTCATGTTTGTGAATCTCGATGGCTTCACGGACCCTCCTGGTATACCAGTTGGAAGCGGGGGCTACAAGTTTGGTGTCTTCCCAGTTAATCTGGTGATCACGAGTGACAGAATGATTGATAATGGCAGATCGGTCGTAGTGACCAAGTCTCCCATGGGCACGGTGTTCCTTGATGCGAGATTTGATGTCCCTCCCAGTCTCTCCGATGTAGACCTGACCACAGGAACATGGTATGCGGTACACTCCTGGTTTGCTGTCGGGAGAAGCTGTGTCTTTGTGTGTGTAGAGAGACTTGTGAAGTTTGTGTTTGGAACTGAAGAAAACCCGTATGTTGGCCTTCTGCAGGACTCGTTGAATGCGGAGAGAGACATGACCTGTGAAGGGAATAGTGCAGGACGAGATGTGTCTGGTTGGTGGGGGAGCATGGGGTTTGTTGACTGATGTGCGTATTTCCTGAGGAGGGAAACCATTGTTGACTAAGGCTGCTTTGATGTGTTTTAACTCGTCGTCAAGGCTGGTAGAGTCGCAAACGTTGTGAGCTCTCCTGATCAGGGAACTGGAGACCGAACGTTTGACGGACGGATGGTGGAAAGATCGGAAGTTTAGATAGCGGTCTGTGTGGGTAGGTTTACGGTAAACACTATGGGAGAGTGAACCGTCAGGCTTGTGGGTGATCAAAACATCAAGAAAAGGAAGAGAGTTATTGTTTTCTGCTTCTGACGAGAAGCTGATGGAGGGGTGATGTTTGTTGAGAAAATCCTGGAAGTTGTTCAGCTTTTCCGGACCGTGCGGCCAAATGACAAACGTGTCGTCAACGTAACGGAGCCACAGTGTGGGTTTATACGGTGCTGTGGAGAGAATAGTAGTTTCGAATTGTTCCATGAAGAGATTAGCTATAACTGGGGAGAGTGGCGAGCCCATGGGGGCACCTTCTGATTGGTTGTAGTACTTATCCCGCCACTGGAAGCTGGTGGAGGTAAGACATAGGAGAAGAAGGTCATATATCTGTTGGGGAGATAGTGGGGTTCTGTCCTGGAGATCAGTGTCATGTTGTAATCTAGTTCTGGTGATGTCGCACGCTTCTTGGATGGGGATGCTGGTAAATAAAGAGTCAACATCAAAACTAACTAGTATGTCTGTGGAGTTGATATTTAATAACAGCAAACATCTCTTACAAGCCCCTTTCATTTGCTGAATTAAAAGGGTTAGAAAGGGTTCTCTCCACATAGTCATAGAGAGGGCAGTGCATAGCCAGAACACTTATTCTTACAAAAAAAACATCAATGAAGGCTAAATTTGATGCTTAAAATTAAAAATTGCCCTTCTTTGGTGACTACATGTGTAGCTAAACCACAAATTCAGGAAAAACCTTGCATAAGGCCAAATAAAAATTGTTCCTAGTTTCTCGTCCCCGCCTTTTTTGCGCCCGCCTCCTTTTTTTTATTTAAACCACCAACATTTTTCTGCAGACCCCTAGAATTATAACTTGATGCCTTTTGGGAGTTTAAGGAGACCCCAGAAGAATATAAATATAATGAGAAGCTGTGCCCAATAGCATCTGTATGTGCAGCGCCCATCTTGGAAAAATATCAAATATCAAATAACATGATACCCCCTCCTCATTTTTAAAAATCCGGACAAGAATCTAGGAATCAATTTTACTTGGCCAAAGCTAAGAGTGAGTGGCCTATGCCAATTTTGGCTGTACAGAGGTCCGCTGTGGCTGTGCAAGGTTATTTATGGAGGTGTTGTGGATCAGTGGATAAGTCCCCGGACTGTGAACCACGAGGTCCAGGGTTCGAATCCCACTGCAGCACTAGCGTCCTTTGGCAAGACGTTAATCTACATTTGCCACTCTCCACACAGGTGTTAAATGGGTACCCGGTAGGATGCGAAAGTTAATGTCGTTTGCTTAGCAATGTGAGCGTCACTGTACTGCCCACTGCAGGAATACTCCCCAGGGAGTGGAGAATGTGCATGCATTGTGTGCGGGCATGACTGGGGTAATAATATATATCTGTAATTGTGAGCGCTTTGGGCCACGATGGGAAAAGCGCGTTATAAATGCCACGTATTATTATTATTATTATTTATAAATAATCTCACATCTAGACTACATGTATGACTATGAGTGGCTAAGCCCAGGCCAGGGACTTATTAACTTCATGCCTAATAATACACTTAATCATGTTGATAATAATACCAACACTGATTAATAATAATATCATAATTTTATCTTCATTATCATTATGATTCATGAACAAAGTTAGGCGTTATAATGGTTGAGGAAACCACCATTCACTCCACACGGAAACGCTTCATTGCGTTTTATGCATTGGTTTCCTCATTCCCCATCCATAGTTCATAGACTATGCAATTTATATTTGCGTTGTAATGAACAAGTGGTTTCCTTGACCACGATAATACTATACAAAGTCTATAGTCTTAGACCATTTTAAGCAAAGTTGAATTTTGAAACTGAAAGTATGAAATAATTTTGGCCTTCTCGTGAAATAAGCCACCGGTCATCGAGTGTGTACACACACACTGCCGTGTAAAGTCAATGGGGGATGTGAACCCTCATACTTGTAGGCTTGCCAAGCCAAAAATTTCACTTTTTTAATATTACAAATCCAAGGTCAAAAATGACAATAAATCAAACTTAATTAATGACATAATCAAATTCACCAATTTCCTGCTTCAAAAAGAGCCTCCAAAATGCAGAAATCCAGCACCAAAGTTGACAGTTCTCCTGACGCCGCTAAATGCCCTTAAACTAGCTATAATTATGTTCGCTTGATTACGTTAGTAATTAGTACAACTTCTAACCCAAATATGGTAAATTTGAATTTTCCGCGCGAAGACCAAGTTTCAGTCGCTAGGCTTGCACAAGGCGCAAACAATATTTTGAAATCCGAACGAATACGAAATGTCTAATTTCAGCCTCAAATGATGTAAAATACCTCTTTTTCACGATAATGTTGCTCAGATACCTGCTAACGATGATGATTTTAACATTCCTAGACTCTTGCACGTATTATTTGATGTTTTTCTTGTCTTTCGCAGTGTATCATTAATCTGCCCACGCACACGTTACCATACAATGACTGTAACACAAGCACACATGCACTGAAATGATTAATCTCCGGCCTGTACTGTTCGTTCACTGCATTGCGATCGCGCACTCTCGATCTCTCTCCAGCTCTCCCATCACTCTTTCTCTCTTTCCCCACACCCAATACCAGCACTCGGAGAGCTTCCATTGTACACTCGTGTATCATGCATGCCATGCAAAGACATGTTTTGCTTTTTCCCCCTCACTGTTTACCATAGTTTGTTTGTGTGTTTGCTTTTATTTGTATACTTTTATAGACTGTTATTATCCATAATGACCGTACCACACTGCACGAGATACATTGTAGTGAAATGATTCATCTCCTGCCTGGGGAGCGTTTCATCAAGCGTTTTGTCAGTGATAATTACGGACAAATTTGCTCTCAGCCAATCAGATTCAAGGATTTCAGTAGCTTATAACAGTTGTCGATAAAAATCACTGATAAAAATTAAGCCTGAGTCGAATCGATTGGTTAGCCGGTGTTCGATCGAAGACATCGAATCCCGATTTCGTTTTGGCAAAACCGGTGCATCGATTTGTAGTCCGCCAGATTTTTGACTACCGTAGCCACATGAAAAAAGCAAATAAAAAAAAACTCTGTAACATACAGCATAATACTAGCAGAGAACGTGAAGGCGACTTCAAACTGTTGGCTAACTTTCGCTAATTCGCTCGCGGAGGACGTCGCGCTTTACCTGTGCTTTCTCTATGGAAAAATCGTTTTGTCGTTACGAACTGAAGTTTACGATAATATTCTTGCACTCTCTCTGCATTGTCAATTTGACAATTGTATAATTGAACATGATAAATACGGGCATGAGTACGAGTGTTCCTACTTAATTCGCAATAACTAATATCACACTCTCATCAAATTGGCAATTATTTCTTGGAAATGATCTGAAGCTGAATGAAGTCGAGTCATGAGCGACGAAAAGTTTATTTCGTATTGTTTTTTTTTTGCATCAAACAAACGTGTTCCATTCAGCTCTCCAAAGACAAAGATTATTAATTCTTTGAATTTGAATCATTGTCGGATGTGTCGACAATGAGCATCGCTTCGTGCGACACTAGAGTGATATTTTGGCTAGCTATACGGACTAGAAACTAAGATTTTGGCTCGTCCGCTGTGATTTTTACTAGCCATCGTTACTGTCGAGCAGCGAGAGCCCATACATATGCCCGCGATGCCAGCGGACCGGTCACCGGTGCAAAGCCGGATTATGAAATATTTGATATGACTCAGGCTTAATAAAAATCACTGACCGTACGCTTGATGAAACGCTCCGCTGTTTATTCACATACATGAAATTGCAATCGCGCACTCTCGATCTCTCTCTCTCTCGCTCTCACGTATACCATACGCCACACTTTGTCTCTAGCTCTCTCTCCGGCTTCCCACGATCTGCCACCACGACACTCGCAGAACAGAGCTTCCATTGTACACTTGTGTATCATGCATGCCATGCATGACATGTTTTGCTTTTTTCCCCTCACTGTTTACCATAGTTATAGACTGTTATCCAGTCACCTTTACTAAAATATCCTTCTGAAACACTTTGCACACTCATACGGTAGTGTGTGCACCTTGACGTTGTGTGTAGTAAAATGAAAAACGAGGACTGTTTTCGAGACTAGCTCCGCGACGGGCCCTGGGCCCTGGGACAAATATCCTGGTTTTTGTTTATATTTTCAAGTGTACTGGGGTGACATAGCTTGACATCTGACACATTGTACTCTATCAAAAGTTCTTTGACTGAAGTTAGAGACTATATTTTTAGGGTCAACCAGTTGCCAATTAGAAGGATTTTTAGTGATCACCCCCAAGCGCCCTCTCTAAAACCTGCTTCATTCCACGTATTAACTCTATGGTGCGATCTTCGTTTTTTACGTTTGCGAACATTTGTGCTTCTGCTGTGGAAGATTTTGGTTGAGTATCCGTCATTTATCAATATATTGTGAACACAAACGTAAGTACGCTAAAAGATTGTAATTGCAGCTATGTCTTTTATTGAAAATACGTAGTTATTTCATGGACCTCTTAGAATAAGTATTTTTAAACTACAAATTTCTTAGTTCCAACATTCACAAATTTCTTAGTCCCACATGCAACAATTCTGACAACGTACGCGGACGTGCGCGTTTAGGTAGGCGACAGGGTATCGCACGTACGGCCTGTCAACCCTAATACTTGTCATAGGCAATTACACGCAATAAACTGCATGTATCGTATGATGGGGGGACCGAAAGATACGCACTTTGTCTTAAATCACTGGCTTGTCACCAATTTCATTCCATATCCTGATTCTGGATATTCTAAAGCTGATTTGTGGAGAAAATTACGATGGGTGAATGTCAATAATGCACGTTTTCGGGTTGATATCAATGCCGATGTCAAATTTTGTTCTTAATAAAAATGAAGGGGTCCTAAAGCTACGCACATGCAATAAATGAATGCAAATCTTGATATTGAAATTGACTGTGTGTATCACGTGTGTTTTAGCCTGATTTGAACGCGTTGCATTGCGCGTGTATGTGATTTGTATGGTGCGTAGCTTTGTTTAGGACCCGCGTAGCTTTAGGACCCCTTGCCATACACTGCCATACAAAGTGAATGCGGGGGGGCTTATTTCACGAGAATGCCATAATTTTTATCCCAAATTACTGAGTTCAGACATTAATATTTCATATATCTTTCATTATTAGATCTGTACAGTTAGACTCTGCGTCTGTCATGTCTGTCCAAGCTAAGCAGCAATTATGAATGGATGGACAGTCACTTTAACGTTCATCATGTTCATAGGTTAGCATGCATGGCATGCACAGCCGGGAATCAACACAATCATGACAATGTCAATGCAATACGACTGTTCAGTGTTAAGAATACTGAATATTGAGAGATTAACCCGGAAGCAGCAGACAGTCAATAAAAACATCACTGTTATGATGAAAATTGATATCAATATTCTTGAGATTTACACTTTTCTTGCTTACCACACTTCTGGTTCCTATCAAATTGAAAATTATATCATTCTCTTGCGGCGTCAGGAGCTTTGAAGAAACATTCTTCGGAGGCATCCGTCTCGTACTCGCCATGATTGCAATGGATTTTCACTTCTTTATTTTCATTGTATTTTCAAGATCTCCGCGGTACATTTGTAACAGTGGAAACAGACGTCGTACACGTTACCAATTTTAAACCACAGGTTAAATGCTAAAGATCAAGGATAGAAATAATTTTAGAAGGATCTATAGTTCTACATTAAAGAAAAATAAAAAATTTGTAGATCTAAAAAAATATTTTTTTGTCGAAAATAATTAATAACCAATTCAAAAATCTTTCAATATAAGATAGATATTAAATGACGATTTTAAATCTTTATAATATAGTGTGACGACAAATATTATTATGTAATAGTGCCTGCAACTACAGTTTCGTTGTTCCCAGGCGCAGATCCAGGGGGCATACTTTGTCAGACAAAATGGGGGGGAGGGGGGCGCACGCCCCTTGCCTCCCCCTCCCCATTTTGTCTGACAAAGTATGCCCCCGGACCCCCTAGATGGCCGTTTGACTTTGTCAAACGGAGGGTTCCTCAGTGTGCGCCCCCCTTTCTGAAATGCGCCCCCCCCCCTTTCTAAAAATCCTGTATCCGCCCTTGGTTCCCCTCATTTTTTTCCTAATCATTACTATCATTATCATTATCAATATTGAAGAATAACTGGGGAAGATGTAGATGTCAAGGCATTATTTTAAAGTTTGTTACATTTTATTGATGACTATTAGAACACAGTCGGTGATGTGCATGTATTACCTTTGTCAACTTCACCACTCTTACACTTCCTCTCTCTAAATCCCTTTCTGTCCGATCATATCATCTCATCAATTTCATGTTCTCTTTCTCAGAATTCTGGGGGACTTCCTTTCATTCTTGCCCCCCTTTTGTTGTTTATTCTTTGATGCATCCTTTTAATTCCTTTCTATTGCTCACAAGTTTATCTCATATACTTTTCATAATATACTCGCAACTTGAATATTCTATTTTTATAAATCATTATCCCCTACCCCCCCCCCCCCCACCCAAAAAAAAAAAAAAAAAAAATCCGCTGGTCTCCTTCACTCTCTGTCATTCTCTGCCCCTCTATTTTATTTTGTACACAAAATAACTCAATATCAATTGTCTATTTTTTATGATAGCCCACACCCCCTTCTAAAACCAAAAGGGCATTACCTTAGGGAACAATAAAATCTTATTTGCTTTTTGCTCGTCAGTGACCGTTTGAATAAAGTAGCAGTGGAAAGCAGTGGATTTTTTTCTCATCAGAATTGGGCCCTTCTTTGCTAAGAAATCCTGGATCTGCCTGATTTTATACATCAATGACCAATGCTGTAGTTTAACTTTAAAACTATTCATATATTTATAGTACATGTATTATTTTAGCTTATAGCTAGAGTTAAAATACAGTCAATGAGTACCAAGAAATGAAGACAATGAGAAACATAATATTTGATGTTGTTCTTTCTCTTCTTCAAGTGTACATTTCTATTTCTTTTTTATGTACATGTATAAAATAAATTTTTCCTTTTTACAACATTAGCAGAGGCAAATATTATGTGAATCAAGTGGCATATAGATATAGATATAGTCATCCTTCCGACAGGTAATTTCATAAATACATACATATGACATAATGAAACTTGGTCAAACGGTTCATGAAACAGAGTTAAAATTACTTATTATTTTCAATAAACTTGAAAACATTTTCAGGCAATATCTATACTGCTATGCAAATGGGAAGAGAAAATAGTTTAACAACCTAAAAACACTATGCAGGTTTCTAAAGTCTTTTAAAATCTACCTCTAAATATTGAGGAATCATTTTATGCATTATCTTGCACAGTTCAGCACAAACTACAGTGCATTCAACTGCATTGCATATGAATTATTTCTCTTTGGATTGTTTGTTAACTTATGGCATAAAGAGTAAATGCACTAAAACACAAAAGACAGGCTCTAAACTAGATGCACTACCAATATAGTGTACACGTGGAACGCTATTACATATAATGCCTACGTAAGCTCATATGAAATTGTTATTATAAGAAATTATAAGAAATTATGCAAGCATTTGCCTTTATAATTTAAGCAAAATGATTGAATAAAATTGAACCCAGCATTAATCAAGAAAGAGAGATCATGCAAATTCAGTCCACAATAATCATCCAAAAATATTCATGAAATATCAAAGCTTGTGATAAGCAATTTGTAGGAATTTTTGCTAATTACAAACCATTGTGCTTGCATGTTCATGGAATAAGAATAAAGAAATTTACGTACATAAGCACATTGGTCTAGCATTACATTTCCTTTTCTGAGTTCACGGAATACAGGCATAAGTTCTAGAAATCTCTCTGTTGTCCAATATCAAGTCATCTATCGCAAATGGGTTTTCAACCTTAGTCTCCAAGCGATAAGATTAATAGAGATAATGCAAAATAGATCTCAACATTGACCTATCGTTGAAGTATGGCTTGAAATGTGTAAGTCATGTCTAAGAATATCACAATAACACAAACGTTTAAAAAATAATTTGCATATACCATCGCAAAGACATCACACATCAGAAGACATGATAGCAAGGGAATGCATGAAAATACTTCTATGTAGAACTATGTCAACTGGGACACTAACAAGGATGCTAACACTAAGTTATGATATACCGTGAGAATATCAAAAAACAATTCAAATGTCTTTTAAAATATGTCGTTATTATTTCACGCAACAAAACGTTCCCACAAAATTTCAGGACATTCTGTATCTCATAAGCCTTAAAACGATACCTCCACATCTTTACTCCTTATTTTTATCAAAGTTGCTACATATATTCATATTCAGCTATAATGCTGAAGTGTATTTGTGTACCACAATTTGGATGAACGTCACTTTTACAAGAATGAAATATGCATTATATTATATCAACACTTCTTTTATTTAATGAACTCAGCACAACACTTTTATTCACCTGACAAATGAAATGTTGGATAACAGATCACAATTTCATCATCTAAGCTGTAAGCGAGAATGAAACGTCTCTCAGTTACTGTAATCAGTTGCAAATAGTTTCAAATAGCTGGTCTTGCTGGTTACTCTGTCCATGAGGCCTTTTTCCTTTATCTTTTATTTAATAAAATTATGTCAGATAAGTTTTTAGACACTGTAGATACATAATCTGCCGAGTCTTACATGAGGTAAACAACATAGACATACATGTACATGTATATTAGCAGGCCAAACTATATGCACCAATGTATACCGGTATATATAAATTATGTGTACACAAAAGAAAGTAAGACAGTATATCCATCATCATAATAATATTTCTATATATTCATCATGAATAATCTGTATCACCATTTGATGAAGGTTAAATATTTATTTCCATCCCTGTACCTGCTCAATATCAATACCTTTCCTTTTCCAAATTGAATATTTATGCAAATTGGTAATTTCTTGACATAACATTTGCATATTAATCAACAGTACAAATGTCAGTGTGCCGCATATCCAGAACAAACTCTAATAATAGCGTGTATTTTTTTAAGGCAGACATATCAATCAAACGCATTAAACCTTAGGTGGTCAAAAAGATGTCTAAAATTCACTTGACTATGCTATTGGCAACATTTTCTGCATGATGTGATTTACTCATTTTCCCACAAAAATTACACTTAGCTTGGGGTACATTTTAGTTCAATATACCATGTATTTAGATGAACGTTTGTTCTTCCCTTCAGTGACCAATAAAAAGCTGTTTTGTTTATCTGGGTTTTTAAAATATATTACTGAGGCCTAACTTCAACATTGAATGTATATTTCTTGCTGTGTTCAGCAGATTTGACAGCATGCATTCACATTATCTGCTGTATTTTTTGTGAAATATGCATATTTGAACATTAAGAAAATGTTTCCCCAAGGGGAAGAATAATTATTCAATACATGCAACAGCTTATTATGATCAGACATACAAAAATATCATTTCACAATAAACTGTTTACTTTTACAAAAATAAATTTCTAGTCTTTTATCAACATACAAATTTATCACTCTGTACATTAAGAAAATAATTTCTAAAACAAAACATACAATCGACATGTGCATAATTCAATACTCTGATAATGTTCCCATATCAAGTTCTTAAGATATTGCTGGCCAACAAACTCACGACATATCAGAACTCTGATGCCAGTACTCTTTTGGACTCCAGATAACTTGATTCATATAGCGAGCATACACACAGAGCAACCATCCAAATTTCGCTTTACTACAATAAATTCTTATCAGACTTTATCGAATGGAATCCTCCATGCCTTGATCTCAACATCTCATGAATGAAAAAGCGACAGGGATAAACGAAGAGAGAAAGAGAGAAAGAGAAAGAGAAAGAGAAAGAGAAAGAGAAAGAGAAAGAGAAAGAGAAAGAGAAAGAGAAAGAGAAAGAGAATGAGAGAGACAGAGACAAACAAAAACAGAGGAACTGGGGAGCGTTTCATCAAGTGTTTTGTCAGTGATTTTGCTCTCAGCCAATCAGATGCAAGGATTTCAGTAGCTTATAACAGACGTCTGTAAAAAAATCGCTTGATGAAACGCTCCCCTGTTCTTTAAAAAAAAGCAGGTGGGAAAGAGAAACTGAGACAAAAAAAGAGTGTGTGTGAGAAAGGGAGAGAGACAAGAGCTGAAATTACAGGGATCCTGTTCATATATGAGAAGCAAACTCAATTACCCATACAAATCTATAATCTACATGGTAAACTATGATGCAAAGTGATTGCCTACATCCTCTAAAAACAAAAATGCTATCTAAAACTAAAAACATACTACACATTAAACATAATTATAACCAAATACTGATGCAATAAATAATTTAGATCATAGCACATTACACAAAGATTAGTCAATCAATATATTTTATATGACAAGGAACATAACCAATCAATCGAGTCTTGTTGGTGTTTAAACGATTAGAACAAGAAGCCATATCTTTCATTCATTAGTCTCAAAAAGTGAGTTAGAGTGTGGGGAACATATCTCCAGAACCCTGTAATAAGAGTTGATACCTATGTCACTCGCAATTACCAAAAGAAGTTGCAAGAAATACAAGGTATCGAAGACCCATTCAAGTTCTTGGTCTTCTACTTTTGCGTCGGTGCCATCTTTTAGAGCCTTGCTTTTGGACTGGAGACCTCAACTAAAATATTACACTTCTCGCTTACACTATCAAAGTCACATCAGAAAAGTTATGTCAATACATGCATTTAATATGCATGCTATAACCTCTTAATATCTTCCCTCTTTATAAGGGCAACACCTTTTAAAACGTTTTTTACTAATGGCATATTTGAACATCCTAATTTCATAGAATAATAAGAATAGACACCTTTTAAATTCTAGACTGCAGTATTACAAACTGACTTATTCCAGTAAAATAAGGATCCTTCAATGGTCTCAAACATCATACAAATGATGTGTGTTTGCTACCTTGACTGTCCAGTCAAATGAGAAACATCTTCAAAAATATTTCATGAAAAAGGAATTAAGTAAATCTCCTGTCAAAATCAGTAAACATTTTTTTTTTTAATGATAAATACCAAGAGACCAAGATACATTTACATGAACATAGGAATGACTTAAATATATAGTGAAGTTGCAAACTAGAGGTTTGCATCAATTACATTGCAGTCTCTTTAACAAACTCTCATTTTAAAGCTGTGAGTTCTCTAAACTGACTTGAATTCTTATGTATATATTGCTCTGCAGATTGAAATGTGAAAGTTTATTTTGCCCTTTTTTCATATAAGGAACTTTAACATGGGCAACTCTGGACTGATCACAATCTCTCTACAGAGGGCAGCATACTAATAAAAAGATTGAGCTGGGATGAATAAAATGAATGTGCACATTGGTACAGATTCAGAAAGGTATCTTCATTTTGTCCACTAGAGATTAAGTTACTTTTATCTGGTAATGCTTGTCCATAAAAGTCTGCTATTGGGATTTTTAAAAATACCTTAGTCCCTCCCATGACTGAAATACTCATTATTAATTTGTCATGTTTTATTTTATATTTTTTAGTAAAACAGATATCGTCATTCCTTACATGACTGAAATACGCACTATTAATTTGTCATTTTTTTTTTCATTAAAAAAGACATCCTCATTCCTTACATGACTGAAATACTTACTAGTAATTTGTCAAATTCGAATTTTAGGTTAGAGAGTCTTACATCCAAATGAAAAGCCAAATCAGAAGAATGCATTCAAGGATGATCACCATTCTGCAATCTGTATCTCACAAACACACTATTAAGAAGAAAATGACAGCTTTTCCCAGATGAGGGACGTCTCTTTCTCGCTTGCAAAGAATAAAACATTGACATGTACAAGCAGTGCAAGGGTAAATCATTTCACACACTGATTTGGCTGCTCGAAGTGAGGACGGATTCGAGTTGTGGATGAATCTTGGCTAAAATGGTGATTTTCACAATGAGAGATTTAAATGAACACTAAATGCAAAAAAAAATTAAAAATTAAAAAATGAACACACATTTAAGTTACAAAACTAAGAGCTTAATTGCAAAGCTACATGCACATGATGGACGATATAACAATTTAAGTGCTGTCATTAATAGGCGATGGTGCAGTACACGTACATGTAACTAAAGTATTATGGAATTGTCATATTGACTTTCAGATGTCAAGTCTTTTGGTGTGAGCCTAAAGTGAATGCTAATCATATTCATTACTCAACCACTCAATGGAAGTTTGCATTTTGTGTGAATCTCACACTTCTATGTAACAGTGAATCGCGTACACAGAGGCACAAGGTACTCTCCTCCATCAAATCATTATGGAACAGTCAGGAAGAGCTTGCCTTACTTATCAAAATACAACACTATTCCCAATGCATTTACTCACTGTGAAAAATTAAGAACATAAGAAGCCCTGTGGCAAATGTGTAGACCAATCAGAAGGATGTCTTTTGTGTAACACTAGTCAACCAAACTTTCACTATTGTCTCTTCCTGAACTAAATCCTGTCTTTTCACTACATTAGGAAGTTTTATCCCAGTAGACACAATGACAACAATACTAATACTTGTTGCCAATCTAGTCATGCACATGCAAAGTATTACTAGCCTTGTCATCGAGTACATGCATTCTTTTATTAATGATTTGGTAGTTAAAGCTCCAAAAGTATGTGTCATCAATGACACTCTTCGTAACAATGCATAGGTGTTGACTTATTAGCTCATCCTGTTGTATATGATTCAAACTTTTATATAAATGGACAAAAGAGTTGGAACACAAATTTCTATACTTCTCTTGAAGAGTTTCGATGCTTCAAACATATTTCCAGTGGATAGTAATGCTGACAGTATCTTATTATCAAAGTCAGTGCAATGTCAGTCTTGATTTTGTTAGTGATAATTAAATCCAAAGAGGGAAGTGTCATATCTATCATTTAAAATCCAAAGAACAAGATTACCGTAACTCTCGGTCTCAATTAGCCTGCATTCCAAGGGTGGCTCAAGTGTGAGAATCTGTTTCAAATTTTCATATCCCTAAGCCTATTTTTTCTAAAAACCTATTGCACATGAAAATTTCTACCTTCATTTACTGCAAGTACACTATAGTGGCATATGCGTTGACATTTTTTTAACAACATATTTCTTTAAAAGCAAATAGTAGAACAGTAAAAATTACAATCAGCATTACTCATTATATCAGTTTAAACCTATCAGAAGTGCTATCCCATCTATTCAAAACGTATTTACAGCCAATTGTAAAAGACAAAATTTCTGCTGATTTTTTTTCTTTTTTAAAATATAAACCTAAAAATGATGGAAGATTCACACAGGAGCAATACAAGTCAAGCTGTGAAGCACACAATAAAAAATCAATTCTCAAGCCAAAATTATCACTGATAAATTCATACTCAAGCTGTGGAACAACAGCAAGTGAATAATGTTGTGTTATAATTAAGCAATACATTTTGTTTGGAATTCAACAGGTTTTTCAATCTGATACTACAACAGGTTGTTAATAATATGCTGCTTTGAAAGAGTTTTTCTAAAAAAAAGAAGAAAAAGAAAGTAAATGCTACATTTCCTATTAGTCTACATGCAAAGTAGAATAGTCAGTACATAGAGGGTTATAACTACCATTTCTACAAAACCTCTCATATTCCAGATTAACATCAAGATACATGCCATTTTAATCGAGAGTCATAAATCCAGTCCCAATTCAACAGTGTTTTACAGTGACTGAAATAGTTATGTGCATACAGTGGCAGTGTACATGTAAAATTGCATCATACTCAACCTTTGCTTCCATACAGAGCATGGTTACGGATTCCAGACTGATACTGCATATAACATACATGTATATATGGGGTCAAGCAGCGGTGGAGGCTTCAACAGGCAAGTGTTCTCTAGATATTGGACATCTAAGTAGCATTCAATTTCTTGTTTTATGAAATTTATATTTTGCAAATGGCATCACTACCTCTTGGTAACTACTTAACACATATCTATCAAATAATCTGTTTCAAAGTTTTACTTGATGCAAAATTCAAACCATCCAGACTTATTTGGTCTAACTTTTCTGGCATGCCAGCTTAGGTCATGGGCGAAATAACCCAGATCCATATGTAGGTGCAGTGAAGCCTACCTAGTCTATAAAGACTGCTTTTATTTTTTATTCTCTTGAACATTGTTTCACAATGAACCTAAAGTAACCTGTATATAAAGACCATCTGCTTTTTGAAGATCACATTTCTTGTCTCCATTGAGTGGTCTTGTATATATGCAGGTTTCAATATCTATATGCTTCTCATAAATAGTTGAACTGCGCCTTGCTCCATTGTCGTTTTGCACTCGGCTTGACCGTACGGCTGATAACATAAGTATAAAATTGCACAAGATCAGCCTGGACTGATGACTAGCTGATTACCATCGCTCAAAGTGCTTCCCATTTAATCCTTTGATCAGCGGAAACACACATTACCTTTGTAAGAATGAAAGCTGCTGCAAGATCTTTATGGCCTATTTTTCTCAAATGATTCATGTTGATGGTGTGCTGCAGAGAAGAAAAGAGTTATGGCAAATATAAGTTGACAGCCGAAAGAGTGATCATAATCACAACTATGTTTAAGAGAGAGAGAAAAAAAGGCCTGCAGTGATAAAGGGATTTAAAGAATTATATCTCAGTGCATATATTAACAACCAGGGCATTGTTTCATTAAACCGTCGTAAGTACAAGTTCCCCGACATCTCATTGAAACGCATGTTAATTCTAATACAAGCGTTTCAATGGGATGTCGGCGAACTTATGATCGTTTGATGAAACGCTGCCCTGGAATCCAGAATAAAATTTGAAACATTCTACAGAACATTCATATTGTAGTTCACATTCAGTGGGGATATGAGAGAAAAGACTTCACATTGAATGCAAAACCATTATTTTACATTTTTCAGGAACAACTTTCAGGATCCAACAACAACAGGGCCTATGTACTATGAATTTGCATAAACAGTTCTCTCACCATTTTCTTCTTCTCTTCATTTTACCCTTCATCCTACACTCTTCTCCACCCCCCCCCCCCCCCCCCGACTTTGTCTTTCTTCTCCTCATATATTCAGTCTCTATATCATCTTTTGAATGTCAGAAGCCTTTAACTAATATTGTCTTGAATTCTGGCTCTCGGCAGACAATATATCTTGCCACATCTTTCTTTTCCCTTTACTTTATTCATACAGAGACTACATATACCCACAAGATGTTCGTCTTGACAGATAGGTCATATGGACAGACCATTTTCAACAGTAATTTGAACAAGTTTGCATGCAATGAATCATGAATCTTTCAAATAAGTATATTTATGAAACAACAAATATCAAGAGTAGTTCACTTAATGCAAATCTTTCGTAAAATCCAGCAGCAAACACGACAACGTCACTCTTTTGTTACGTATCCGGACACAAAACTCCCCACCCAACTTACATTTGTAGAAGGTTGCCCTGAAATCTATGTCTGGTGTTAGGCTCTGAACCTTCTCCACTATTGAAGCCTGTTCAGAGAACCTGGAGTATCTATTCCATACTTGGATGACATCGTTGCTGTTCCTTATGCTTACACTCACCCCACAGATTTCATCATCTAGTCCGAGGTAACAAGGAGATGAAAAAGTGAAATTATCAAATTTTCAAATATTCCATTATCACTTTTCTTCATAGAATGCAATAAAATGATATTTCATTAATTAATAATAAATAGCAATATTCCATCACTTCACATGAATAAGCATTCCTATTGGAATATGTTGGCAATACACGCCTTTCTCTTCACAGTTAGAAAGAATTTTTTTTTTAAACCAACAGAGCTTTACTACTCAGTTGTAAATTATTCCTAGGAAAGAGAGGGGGGAAAAAAAGAATTTTCTGTTTTTATACAGTTTTACAAATCCATTCTTTGAAATCAAAATAGATGCAAAGGAATGTGCAACTTTGATGATAGCTTTTCTCCATACTGGTATAAATTCATAGCTGACGAAAATTAATCAACAACAAATTAACTTTGTATCGATGTGGTATGAAATATGAAATCATTCTACAACAAAAGGATTAATTTACTCTCAGTGATTTACAGTAGTTTGGAAAAGGTGAGATATAAGTAAAAATCAATTCTAATGTGCTGTAATGAATTGTTATTAAGACAAAATAATATGTAGATAAAATAAAATGGGAGCAAAAGGAATTTGAACATTATTCAAACGATACATTCACAGTTACTTTCTTTCAGTTTCAAAGTTTTAAAAAACAACAAATCTCTGTTTATCTGAAACCGACAGTATGCAATATTGTCTCACCTGGTGATATACTAGTTGAAAACTGTTCCCCTATTGTAGCTAGTAGCACTTCTTTCCACAATTTGGTCTACATGAATACAAACAAACAAAAAATGAATTCACAGAAAACAGGTACAGATTAAAGAGAAGAGTGAACAGACAGCTTACAGGATGAAAGAAAATGGAAAGATGGAAACTTATGGACACTACCGAATACACGTGATTTGAACAAAAAATTGAAATCTACTTGGATCATGCATATTTTTACAGAATTGACTCAAAAATACAATCAACTGCACGGGAACAAACAAGCGAACGGGTTGATTTTCCATGAACTAACCAATCAACAAAATTGAAAGCGGCATATTATAGAATTAATATTATATCCACTTGCATTATGAAATAAGGGGAGATATACGATTACAAAATTATAAAGGAGGTGACAAGAGATGACCACACTACCTACCGTATTTTGCTTCTGAACTTTGAACTTCCAGTCTCCTCCTTGGGCATTACATGGATCTTCCCTAGGAATAAACATTGCAAAATATATTCAGAAAACAATACCATAAATAGCAACTGTGGCCTAGAAATATCAGATTTTGCTATCAAATAAGTAATTCCAATTCCACTGATATTGATGTTATTACCACCTCAGACAGTTAGAAAAACAGCACTGCCATATTTCCATTTCTATTTTTGATAAGTTACCTTTGGCAGCTGAAATCCTTTAATACAAACATTTACAAATATAATATTTTAGTACAAAATACAAATGGCAGAAATTGTATGAAAGTGGGGAAAACTACACAAAAATATGCTCTTCATAGTGTGCCTCATATAAGGAAGATGAGCCAGATTGGTTAGTCACGGACGAACATTTGACAAATTTGAAAGTTTGAAGGCCTGTAGAAAATAAGCATTTAATTGAAGAGAGCTATTTTATGTTTCATTGTGAAGGGCATCACTGAAGAAGTTGAAATTTGATAAAATTTGGTTACTGTGGTCGCCTACTAAACTCATAATCCATAAAATATTCAATGCCACGGACGGACAAAATGCCTGCTCTTAACCGATCAGGCTCAGATCTTAAACCATTGCTAATGAGAACCAAGTGGTTCCTTTACTGATCTAGTATTATAGAGGAATGAGAGAATTCAATAGTCAATGAATTATTGTATGAAGAGTGTCCTTACCATAGGGGCTTTATATTACCCCTCATAAGGTGGTAGCTGAAACGAAGGGACAAATCACTGGCATCTGGAATATTGTTGAAAACTCCCCAGAAATTCTAACAGAAAATAAACAGAAATATCATGGAAAGCACCTTTAATACCTGTTTGTGTATTTATATGAACACAACACAACACAAAAATATCAGTATTCTTTATTAGTTTATTATTACCGAATTAAACGTATCATAAGGAAGCAGGGAAACTGTCCAAGTGTGTGCAAATTTGTTTGTAACATCATGGAGCTACTATCTACATATTTTGTTGTTGTTTTTGCTTACCCTGAGAGTAAAATTAATCATCAAAGAAAATGATATTACGGGGCTACTATCTACATATTTAGTTGTTGTTTTTACTTAGACTAAAAGTAAAATTGATTATCAAAGAAAATGATATCATGGAGCTACTACCTACAGTACATATATTGTTGTTTTTACTCTAATAGACTGAGAGTAAAATTGATCATTAAAGTAAAAGATATTCTGGACTGAATGAATGCACTTGACTGCAATACCACTCAATGAACATGGGTAATTTGTTGGTTTCATTTTTTTTTAAATTGTCTGCCGAGAGTCAGATCAGAATTAAAACCATAATTGGGATTCTCCTAATTCTTTTAAACCCGCCGCTCGGTTTAAAGTCAAGTTTAACAAAAGGAAAACTTGGACCTCGTTCTCACTTCCTTGATAGTCAAAACTCAAATTTAGACCCAGGGACGGGTTTTAATTTTAGCAGAATAAGGACCCATAATGGAGTTCACCCCTTCTTGGTCACAGGAGACAATTTCTTTTTCCTAAGATAAAAATACATTTGTCTAAAAATAGTAAGAGCTTACCTCTACTGTTTTAACAGTGTATATTTCTTCCAAATTAGCCTCTACCTCTGCTGCAGTTGCAACAGGCATAGATCTAAGAGAAAAAAACAATTGGAATACAGTGGAAACTTGTTATAAAGAGCTCCAATATAATGAGTTATAAAAGGTACTGTTGCTGGTCCTAGGGTCTTTTGTTTTTTTAACCCAATATAAGGAGATTCCTGATACAACAAGGTAATTTCACGGTCCAAAGGTACTTGTTATAGTGGGTTTTCACTGTAACATTCAGTTTATATCATTACAGTTAAGTTGAGGTAAAATGAAACATATACATGTATCTCTCCTTAAAGTCTTAAATTACACAAGTCTCTTCAAGACTGACTTGCAATCATACCAACTTGTGCAAAAATGATACTACTTTTTAATAAGGGACAAGGATTGTCACAGTAAACTGTAAAATGAGTCTAATTCGTACATGAAATCGTAAATATACATGCACTTTTTTCGTTCTTCTTTCAACCAGTAAGGCCAATGTTTTACATGTACAAGTGTAGCTTTTTTTTTAGGTCCTTCCACTTGCAAACATTTTCTTTTTCATTTTCATTTTCTTTTTGTTGTATTTTCTTTAATATATTACAAAAACATGTATAGACTTTCATATGTACACAGCCTTTTATTTATTAAGTATTATACGGTACATTATGTATTGTGTATTATTACCATGTATTACATGTATGTATTATGTACTATGCATTTGTATGTTTGCTTGATGTGGAATAAACTGAACTGAACTGAACAACTCACAGGTTTATAATCCACTGCTACCAATTCAATTACAAATCAATTACATTCATGTAATTTCCCCTTGTTAATTTACAAATATGATTTTAAAAAAATCACATACATGTACTGTACTTGTAATAACGGAGGTACAGTGTACAGTACATGTATGATCTAATATACCATTTAATTCAGAAACCATTATAATTTGTTGAAAATATTGTATTAGTTTGTGAAAAGCTGTCTTCTTTATTAAATAAATTGTATGAAAGCAGATACATGTTTCCACAGTGTATATTGCTTTTTGCAGATAAAAGGTGTATGTACATGTAAATGGTTGAAGAATTGTTTGTTTCCTCTTACAGCGATTTATCCTAAATTTGTATAATTTCCCTAATTCTTCAAAGTAAGTTTACTGAGCTGATTGCAAAAGGTAAAGGAAGAGGTTGGGTTTTTTTTTTCAAGTGGAAGTTGATTTCAATTGTAATCTTCAACAATATCTGTTGGACATAGCCCCCTTCTTAAAATAATACCTCAGTTAGTAGGACATCATGTCCCTGTAACAGAGGTACTGTTTGATCTATACATGTACCTTTTAACGTAAAAGTCATCCTAATTCTGGGGAAATATTGTTCTGTGAAAATGTTTTATGCAGACTACCATCTACATGTACATGTATTCAATAAAGGCATGGTTTCCTAGCACATTTCCTTTTCAACACGAGACATCTCTTATGGACAAATTTTAAGGAGCCAGTTTTGTATTTTTTAAAATCACATGTGATACAAGGTAACCAGTTAAAATACTCAAATGATTACTCTAGAGTAAGTCTTTATTTAACTATAACCTGATTCACATCGCCAACTGAAATCAGTCGTACAACTTGCATATCAATAAAATTGTTACACTTTTGAAAAATCTGTCACATATACATTTCAAAGGATATATAAGATTTTTTCATAAGATCTTCCATATATTTTGAAATGTAGTTCTTACATATTTTTCAAAAGTGTAACATGGTTTTTTTTTTGGTATATGCACTGTATAATCTACAGCAACACTTGGGAACCTGAAACTTGAATTCATGCCACAAAAACTAGAAATGTGCATTGCTGGGGCCGCGCAATGCTAAATGTATCCCCTGGCACTGGCAGCAATTTGAAGGAGGGACAAAGACCCTCCCCCATCCCTTCCCTCAAACAAAAGGATGGTGTAGAAATTAGATGTGTAGGTTTCACTAAGACACATCTTCATATAAAATTTGAAAGAAATCCATCAAGAAATGTGGCCTGGAGAGTGCACTCACGCCATGCCCTGAAGTATGACCTTTGACCCTATAAAAGACGGAACACTGGTGGCAGCATCACCAAAAACTATAGGTTTTTAGATTACACCAAGAGACACCTTCATGCAAAATTTGAACGAAATCCGTCAAGAAATGCAGAAGTAAGAGTGCAAGAAATGGAAAAATTACCTTTGACCCTATAAAGGACGGAACAATGAGGGCAGCATCACCAAAAATTAAATATGTGTAGATTATACCAAGATACATCTCCATACAAAATTTGAATGAAATCCGTCAAGAAATGCAGAAGTAAGAGTGCACAAAAAGGACAAATGAGCTTTGACCCTATAAAGGACGGAACAATGAGGGCAGCATCACCAAACAGTAAAGATGTGTAGATTATACCAAGATACATGTCCATACAAAATTTGAAAGAAATCCATCTAGAAATGTGGCCTGCAGAGTGCACTCACGCCATGCCCTGAAGTATGACCTTTGACCCTATAAAAGACGGAACACTGGTGGCAGCATCACCAAAAACTATAGGTTTTTAGATTACACCAAGAGACACCTTCATGCAAAATTTGAGCGAAATCCGTCAAGAAATGCAGAAGTAAGAGTGCAAGAAATGGAAAAATGACCTTTGACCCTATATAAAGGACGGAACAATGAGGGCAGCATCACCAAAAATTAAATATGTGTAGATTATACCAAGATACATCTCCATACAAAATTTGAATGAAATCCGTCAAGAAATGCAGAAGTAAGAGTGCACAAAAGGGACAAATGAGCTTTGACCCTATAAAGGACGGAACAATGAGGGCAGCATCACCAAACAGTAAAGATGTGTAGATTATACCAAGATACATGTCCATACAAAATTTGAAAGAAATCCATCAAGAAATGTGGCCTGCAGAGTGAACTCACGCCATCCCTTGAAGTATGACCTTTGACCCTATAAAAGACGGGACACTGGTGGCAGCATCACCAAAAAGTACAGATTTTTAGATTACACCAAGGGACACCTTCATGCAAAATTTGAACAAAATCCGTCGAGAAATGCAGAAGTAAGAGTGCAAGAAATGGAAAAATGACCTTTGACCCTATAAAGGACGGAACAATGAGGGCAGCATCACCAAAAATTAAACATGTGTAGATTATACCAAGATACAGCTCCATACACAATTTAAACAAAATTCGTTGAGAAATGTGGCCTGCAGAGTGCACTCACGCCATGCCCTGAAGTATGACCACCAAACAGTAAAGATGTAAAGATGTGTAGATTATACCAAGATACATCTCCATACAAAATTTGAATTAAATCCGTCAAGAATTGCAGCAATTAAGAGTGCAAGAAATGAAGAAGTAAGAGTGCAAGAAATGGAAAAATGACCTTTGACCCTATAAAGGACGGAACAATGAGGGCAGCATCACCAAAAATTAAATATGTGTAGATTATACCAAGATACATCTCCATACAAAATTTGAATGAAATCCGTCAAGAAATGCAGTAGTAAGAGTGCACAAAAGGGACAAATGAGCTTTGACCCTATAAAGGACGGAACAATGAGGGCAGCATCACCAAACAGTAAAGATGTGTAGATTATACCAAGATACATCTCCATACAAAATTTGAAAGAAATCCATCAAGAAATGTGGCCTGCAGAGTGAACTCACGCCATCCCTTGAAGTATGACCTTTGACCCTATAAAAGACGGGACACTGGTGGCAGCATCACCAAAAAGTACAGGTTTTTAGATTACACCAAGGGACACCTTCATGCAAAATTTGAACGAAATCCGTCAAGAAATGTAGAAGTAAGAGTGCAAGAAATGGAAAAATAACCTTTGACCCTATAAAGGACGGAACAATGAGGGCAGCATCACCAAAAATTAAACATGTGTAGATTATACCAAGATACATCTCCATACAATATTTGAACAAAATCCGTTGAGAAATGTGGCCTGCAGAGTGCACTCATGCCATGACCTGAAGTATGACCTTTGACCCTATAAAAGACGGAACACTGGTGGCAGCATCACCAAACACTATAGGTTTTTAAATTACACCAAGAGACACCTTCATGCAAAATTTGAACGAAATCCGTTGAGAAATGTGACCGCCAGAGCGCACACAAGAGTACACACAAGACATCTATCAAAATATGACCTTTGACCCTATAAAAGACGGAACACTGGGGGCAGCATCACCAAAATCTATAGGGTTCCAGATTTTACCAAGAGACACCTTCATACAAAATTTGAACAAAATCCGTTGAGAAATGTGACCGCTAGAGCGCACACAAACTATCCCCAAAAATATGGCCTTTTACCCTATAAAAGACGGAACACTGGGGCAGCATCACCAGAAACTATAGGGGTCCAGATTTTACCAAGATACACGTCCACAGGAAGTCTGAAAGAAATTTGTCGAGAAATGTGACCGCTAGAGCGCACACAAGAATGTGACGCGGCGGCGGCGGCGGCGGCGAAACGCTGCTGAATCCAAAGTATCCTCCGGCATACTGCCGGGGGATACAATAACTACATGTAAGTACCAGTCTAAAAGTTTTCCAGATTAGATAGGCCTACATGTAGGCAATGAAGAAGCTGATAATTATGTGGTCTGTCGTAGTCGACAGACCACCTCTTAATTTCGTCAGAATTTTCTTTATTAGGTGGTCTGTCGTAGTCGACAGACCACCTCTTAATTTCGTCAGAATTTTCTTTATTTATTTATTTATTTATTTATTATTTATTTTTATTTTTCCACCACTTTCTTGTTGCCATGATTCCTCAATATCGGCTGAGTCAAATTTTATCAAAATCTCTACAGTCATGAGGACATATCAGATCAAGCTCGGGTAACTATTTCAAGGTCATCAGGTCATCGTGACGTCATCCAGGCGCCATTTTGTGATATCACATTATCAATCATATCTTCATAACGAGTCATCAAAAATGAACCATATTTGACATACATTAACTTCAGGTCAAGGGTCAACATAAAATGTCATCAAAATTTGCGCGCACATCATGACGCGCACGTACGCGCGCGTCAAAATTTAAAAATGCTGAAAATCTCTTTTTAATCAAATTAGAGTATTGTTCAGGACATTTTAAGCATTTTAATTTTTTCTGTCCGTGCGCGTCCGTGCGCGCGTTATGCGCGCACACAGCGCGTAGAGAACGTAAAAACGCAATTTTTTCGCATATTTTGTCTTCCTGACACTATTCTTAACAATTTCCAACTATTTACAGTCAATCTCGACCTTCCATAATGTCGTACGCGCGCGTCAAACTTTCAAATTCGTGCGCACGTCAATGGGCATTCTAATGTAAAAAGTGGTAAAAACATGCCCATCTAGAATTCGCCATAGCTCCTCAGAAGGGGCGGAAACCCCCCAATTTCTTTACATATTCTGAAAGCCTGTGAGTTGTAGATTTGAAATCATGTAGAATTTTTGCCGATCTCATGTTCTAACGTCATCATATTTGCATATGAACTCAAAAAAATGATTTTGAAAAAATGACGTCATCATTTTTGTATTCATTTGCTAATATTTCAGTAATAGGTGATCGATTTTCTTCCAAATTTTGATATGTTATAGCTGAGACAATTCTCTACCAGATCAGTCACCACCATTTTTCATTTTGATGACGTCATCACACTGAAATTTTCAATGCAAGATGCCATGTCATAATTTTCCCTATTTGCGTGTTATGTCTATGGAAGATGATTTTTTTTCGAATCATGAATCTACATGACATCGTTCTCTGAGCAGTATCTCAGT
Source organism: Heliocidaris erythrogramma (assembly GCA_025617745.1). NCBI lineage: Eukaryota > Metazoa > Echinodermata > Echinoidea > Camarodonta > Echinometridae > Heliocidaris > Heliocidaris erythrogramma. The sequence goes on from CM046853.1 coordinate 34,511,923, forward strand.
TATTTTTGGTCTATTTTCTTCCAGATTTTAATATGTTGTAGCTGAGACTATAAGCTTTCATTAGTAAGCCCTCCAATTTTTGATCAGATGTCGGGATCATGCCCAATTTTTCAGTACAAAATGTGATTTGAGAATCCCGTTTTCGTTTACGTGTTATCTCTATGGGAAATATTTTGGTCTATTGGTCAAAGCACTTGCCTCCCATTCCGGTGACCCAGGTTCGATCCCCGGTGGGTCCATAACAATTTTTTTTTTTTGCTTCTTTTTGCCTGTCATTTTACCATACTCTTCGACTAGTATAACATAAAAAATCACAAATCATGTAATAAACTGCCTTATTTTCCGTATTATGTCTATTAGAAAGTAGTGTGCAGTAGTTTTGTGTACAACCCTATGGAAATTGTGATTTCCTGTCCTGTATTAGAGCTAAAGGGTTAATCTGCCAAGTATCCTGTATCATCATCATTATCATCATCACCGTCATGATCATCATCGCTACTATTATATCATCGCCATCATCATTATGTCATTATTATCATCATAATCACCGTTATCATCACCATAATCATTTTACAATGACCGTTACACATTTTGCTACATTCCTGTTCTCAGGAAGCATCTCCATTCATGGCATTCTTGACATCCTATCTTCTGTTTAGTATTTTCCCATTAATATGATCATCCTGATTACAATCATGATCGTGCCAATTTAAGGACAGACCACCTAATTCGTCCTCGTGACGAATTCAATTTCTAGTTATTATTTATTTATTTATTTATTATTTATTTTTATTTTTCCACCACTTTCTTGTTACCATGATTCCTCAATATCGGCTGAGTCAAATTTTATCAAAATCTCTACAGTCATGAGGACATATCAGATCAAGCTCGGGTATCTATTTCAAGGTCATCAGGTCATCGTGACGTCATCCAGGCGCCATTTTGTGATATCACATTATCAATCATATCTTCATAACGAGTCATAAAAAATGAACCATATTTGACATACATTAACTTCAGGTCAAGGGTCATCATAAAATGTCATCAAAATTTGCGCGGACATCATGACGCGCACGTACGCGCGCGTCAAAATTTAAAAATGCTCAAAATCACTTTTTAATCAAATTAGAGTATTGTTCAGGACATTTTAAGCATTTTAATTTTTTCTGTCCGTGCGCGTCCGTGCGCGCGTTATGCGCGCACACAGCGCGTAGAGAACGTAAAAACGCCATTTTTTCGCATATTTTGTCTTCCTGACACTATTCTTGACAATTTCCAACTATTTACAGTCAATCTCGACCTTCCATAATGTCGTACGCGCGCGTCAAACTTTCAAATTCGTGCGCACGTCAATGGGCATTCTAATGTAAAAAGTGGTAAAAACATGCCCATCAAGAATTCGCCATAGCTCCTCAGAATATACGGAAACCACCCAATTTCTTTACATATTCTGAAAGCCTGTGAGTTGTAGATTTGAAATCATGTAGAATTTTTGCCGATCTCATGTTCTAACGTCATCATATTTGCATATGAACTCAAAAAAATGATTTTGAAAAAATGACGTCATCATTTTTGTATTCATTTGCTAATATTTCAGTAATAGGTGATCGATTTTCTTCCAGATTTTGATATGTTATAGCTGAGACAATTCTCTACCAGATCAGTTACCACCATTTTTCATTTTGATGACGTCATCACACTGAAATTTTCAATGCAAGATGCCATGTCATAATTTTCCCTATTTGCGTGTTATGTCTATGGAAGATGATTTTTTTTCGAATCATGAATCTACATGACATCGTTCTCTGAGCAGTATCTCAGTTATTTTTGGTCTATTTTCTTCCAGATTTTAATATGTTGTAGCTGAGACTATAAGCTTTCATTAGTAAGCCCTCCAATTTTTGATCAGATGTCGGGATCATGCCCAATTTTTCAGTACAAAATGTGATTTGAGAATCCCGTTTTCATTTACGTGTTATCTCTATGGGAAATATTCTGGTCTATCGGTAAAGCACATGACTACCATGGTCAAGGTACCTGGTTCGATCCCCGGGGCCGATTTTTTTTTTTTTTTTTTTGCTTCTTTTTGCCTGTCATTTTACCATCCTCTTCGACTATTGTAACATAAAAAATCACAAATCATGTAATAAACTGCCTTATTTTCCATATTATGTCTATTAGAAAGTAGTGTGCAGTAGTTTGTCTACAACCCTATGGAAATTGTGATTTCCTGTCCTGTATTACAGCTATGGGGTTAATCTCCCAAGTATCCTGTATCATCATCATTATTACCATCACCGTCATGATCATCATCGCTATTATTATATCATCGCCATCATCATTATATCATTATAATCATCATAATCACCGTTATCATCACCATAATCATTTTACAATGACCGATACACATTTTGCTACATTCCTGTCCTCAGGAAGCATCTCCATTCATGGCATTCTTGACATCCTGTCTTCTGTTTAGTATTTCCCCATTAATATGATCATCCTGATTACAATCATGATCGTGCCAATTTAAGGACAGACCACCTAATTCGTCTTCGTGACGAATTCAAGTCTAGTTTTGATTTAAATCTTTCCATTATATGGAAATTAAGCCCTAATACACAAATACAACTGTTTAACTTAGTTGTTTAACTTATGTACATTTTTACATAAAAGACAAAAAGCAGCATTTGAAATCATGCAGCAATACAAGAAGAAATTCCGGGGGGGGGGGGGGGATCTCAAACCTCACAAGTGGAAATTAATTCATAATGCATTTTCAAAAATTATTGCAATCAAGTTTCTTTAAGGAAATGAAAAAATGAAATGTCTAAATATCAGCTTGCAACAACCTTGAAGGCACAGAAGCAATATGAAAAATGGAAATAAATATTTATATGTACATGTTTATGTTATATATATGTTATATTTATGTTCTGAAATAAAATCTCTGAAAGTAAGCTGGTCTTTTATTTCCTTTTGTCTATGTGTGAAATGTGTGAAATGTGTGAAAGGAGTTCAAATGATCCGATCATCAATTAATATTTTATTAATAATTTTTTCATTAGAAAAAGATGGATTGATTTTATTTCACCCCGCCAAAAAATAAAAATTTAAAAAAAATAGACATCACTGAACATGTATCTTTAGTATGGAAAACATCTTTTAATAACAAAGTTAAACAAATTTTACTCCTAAATACTCATTTGTTTCAAGACTGATCAGAACTATGGATCTAGCCAAACAAGACCAGGGGGTAACCTGGCCAGACTCGGCAGCGACTGATGTGTATATTTAGGCCAGGGGGTAGGTAAATAAAATGTGACCCTGTTTTAGCTCCTCCCCTCTACTCATTCATCCCCACCAATCACCATGTAGCTGAATAATCTGCTGTCAAGTTTCTTAAAAATGAGGGACAGTAACCAGAGGCACACCCAGGAAGTATTAAAGCATGAAACCTACCGCATGAATCCAGTTAGATAATCTTCAAGTCATTGAAAGCAGTTTATTGTAGGACATGACTTCACATCTAAAATTACAGAATTTGGATCACAGAACTGTTTAAAAACGGGACAGAGACAACTCATAAGTGTTTCCATTGATACTGGATAATAAATATAGGTTTGATACTGGATAATAAATATAGGTTTGATATTGACGAGGGGCCCATAGGAGAAATGCGAACCATTGTTTTTTCATCACCGATCATGAAATGTTGTCGTTCCAACATGAAAATGAGTATATGGGACCGTAGTGTAAATTAAATGCCCCATTCACCATTACTTTGAACAATAAAATCAATCTAAATCGATTTTGTATCACAGTGAATCAATAGGGTAATTACACAGACTTTATTTCTTTAAAATATGAATAAATCACAGTGCTCACGCTATTACAAAGGAGGAAATCGTCTCATTGTTTGTACCACCATTACGGGGGACAACGCCGGTAAAATGCTCCTAAATCTTTTGCGAAGAGTGCCGACTCAAATTTGTGTGGTCCCCCCTCGAAGATGTTCACACACGTGACTTTTGCTCCCTCCGAAGGGCTGCTGATTTCTTTCATTTTCGATATCAGTGAAGGAGTTACAACCACCGTTACAAAATGCAGAGGGACATCCCGATCAAATTTTAGGAGTGAAACATATTTTTCTTGTCCTTGTTATATATATCAAACCAAGATTTTCTATGAAAATATTTCTATCACCAATCCCTTTATTTTCCCCGACTGCAGCATGAGATTAGTGCCTTCTATTTTCGAACAAAATGTAACTTTACCACCATTACAATAAATCTGGATAGTGGACATTTCTTGTAATGGTATGGCCGAACTTTGGATTTAATTTTTACAACTACTGTTAGCTTTTGCCAAAAAACATTCTACACTTTTAAACATCATATATTGCTTGGTAAAAAACAACTACAGATTTGTGTTAAGTCATTCAGTTTTGCTGATAATTATATCTGAAAAAGACATGTTTTCATGTCACACTTGGTACTCCGAAAAAATGAGTGGACATCGGCAAACAAAGGCAAGGTACACCAACACTTATTACTTTTTTTTTAACATTGAATTTATTCATCATAAGATCAAATAACCACTTGCCTTCAATTAAAACCTCATTACAATAAAATTCATCAAACAACAAATTCAGAATAATATAAGATAGGTGGGATGTACACAAAAATATGCTGTTGCCCCAACCCTGTGGAATGACCCAAATGTTACCGTATGCAGTGGCAGAGATTAGTTATGCAATTCTATTCATCGGGAGAGACGACCTATTTGTTACCCCCCCCCCCCCCCCCCCCCTCGATGTCTGATGAAAAGAATTTCCTGCATATTTCCACCCATGAACTACTAACTAGACTGACTATCATGACTATGTCTTTTCTCCATTTCTCTATCTCTCTTTCTTTCTCTCTTCCCGTTCCTCCTCTCTTTATTTGATTTCTGTCATGTACGTCAGTTGTCACTATTCATTGTCTAGGCTCTCTCACTCAGTCTCACTCTCAGTCTCTCTCTCTCTCTCTCATCATCTCATCATCATCGAACCGAGGCTTTGATAGCGATATCGCGATAAACACCGATAAAGCGCGCGAGAGGGCCCTGTCTGCCCGGCCCAAGTCCAAGGGTGAGTAAGAGTCGGAATGACTGGGCCGGTGAATACGGCTGGCACAATCATGTACCGGCGAACCTACTACCTAGGCTAGAGATTGCGCAAGACAAGGGAAGTAAATCCCAGAGTATTATCAACAGTACACATAATAAGAGTCATACCTTTCCAACCAAAATGTCCATGGTGTGTTGAGTGGAACACCTTCCTCCTGTGCATCTACACAATCTGCTAGACCTTCGAAAGAGACCGTTCTCTGAACTTGTTGACGCTGTGTCGCAGAACCGGCGATCTCCGACGTTGCCATTTTCTCCAACGAATTTAGACGACCGAAAATCGAGCTATGGTAGCCTACAAATTATTCTTTGAAAATTCCGTAAATAATCATATCTGATCGATACACGTCTGTAAAAACCCAATTACACACACACACACACGTAGCAGAATGGGAGGGAAGGTGGACATTTGGTAAAAAAAACCCTCCTTCGTGATGAGAGAAGGGCATGGGAAATTCCCTCATTTTTCAAAGAAATAAATGCAAATAAGTTAAAGGAGTACTCCGGCCTGAAAATATTATGAATTGAATAAATAGAGTAAAATTAAACAAACAAATCACTGAAAATTTCATCGAAATCGGATGAAAAATAATGAAATTTTAATTTTTGCATTATTTTGGTAAAACAGTGATATGCACGTCGTCATGAATATGCAGTGAGTGAGCTGATGATGTCATATCCCCACTTTTTCTTTTGTATTTTATTATATGAAATTGCAATTATTCAAATTTTCTGCTCCAAGCCTATAACTAAAAGGACTGACTCTTTATTTTATGTGTAAATTTATCATTGCTGTAACTTATTTTGTTACAAGGGAGATATTTTTTATAGACATGTATGAAAAAATGAAATAATGAAGATTTCATGTAATATAGTTAAAAAAGGAAAGTGGGGACGTGACATCATCAGCTCACTCATTTACATATTCATGTGACATGCATAGAACTGTTTCCCAAAATAATGCAAAACTTAAAAATTCAATAACTTCGTTATTTTTTATCGGATTTCAATGAAATTTTCAGTGTTTTGCTTGTTTAATTTTACTCTATTCATTCAATTAATATTATTTTTAGGCCGGAGTACCCCTTTAAGGTAGTATTTAACGGGGGGAGGGCTTTGAGGAAAATCCGAAGTGTTTGGGACACTAAGCTAAAAAAAAAAAAAACACCGAGGGAAAAGTGGTGAAACGTTCCTCTAATAAAAAATAGTTAATGTACCCCGTTCAAAACACGTGTACGAAATGCCTAAGAAAAAAATAGGCCCATCATCTGGTGTAGCCAGATATCTTTTTTCTCAGAAATTATTCATGATTTATTCTATGAGGCTTTAAGAGCAATTTCATTATGATTTACACTCAAATTATTTCTTCATAGTGATTAAAAAGTCATTTATAATGTTTTCTCAGGGCCCTTGCCTCCTCCAAATACGCTCTTGGTTACCCCGCTTTGTTTGTTTTTACAAAGAGGGTGATGTTTCAGCAATCCGTGCATCATGTGTCACGGGCGGCAGCGGCAGATTTAGGGGGAGGCACTTCCGGCCCGTGCCCCCTCCCCTTTTGAAAGAAAAGTGTACATTGTGCCCCCTCTTTTTTAACCAAAATAATCTGATAAACTTCTTAGAAAATCCTGGATCCGCCCCTGACGGGCGGTACACTCTGTCACTCAGTGGCTGGCGAGCTTATTTTCAAAGCGAGGGGCACTATAACAAAAAGAGCATTTTTTAGGAAAAATCAAGTCGGCAGCAGGTGGGTTGCCGGCTTCTTCTTGGTGACCTTTTTGGGTTAGAAGGTGGAAACAAGACTTTCCAATTTGAGACATTAGTACATCCCTCAATCCTGTTTAGTTCATTATATATTATCGTTTGTGATAAATGTTTCCACGTCTAATGTTGGCTCAGGAGCGTACTGGCTGGGGGAGTATGGGGAGTTTCACTAAGGACCGGTCAATAATTTTGGTGAAAGGGCAGGTCATACCAAAAACAAAAAATCGCTCCGAGAAAAAAAACTGCCCCTGATCTATACATATAGCCCTACTACTTCCTCGTCACACTTTGTGGTTGTAATGGTCTGATGATCAATTTGCAAGAGAACGAAGATATTAAACAAGATTTGTTTTTTAAATTTATTTATTTATTTATTTACTTATTTATTTATTTATTTATTATTTTTATTTATTTATTTATTTTTGAGGGGTCACGGGTGCAAGTGAGCATATAGAGAGCGATCTTTTATTGTCTCGGCTGTCCTCATCGAGATGCGAAAACTTTTGGCTTTGGGGAAGAACAGAGGAGATTTTAATGTTTCGTGTTATAACTTCGTGTGTATTAAAAATAGGTCAATATTTTTTTCTCACATTTGTACTATTTAGTGACTATGGGCTTAAAGGCACAAATTTGTTTTGATTTATATCAATGTACGCTCATTGCTTTGAAAATATGCTCATATTTGAATGACGCAAATAAAATTGGTTGCGATGATCTTCCAAATACAGTATAACCACGGCGAGGCTCGCGTTTAATTGAATGTTCCATAATTATGTGAATTTGAGTGACAGAATGAACAGAAACAGATTGATCAACTTGAAAACCTACAGTAACTCATTTAGTAGCCTATAGTAGTAATATTGAATAATAATGAAGAGGCCACAACGTAAGTCATAAGTATAGGCCTATACAGCCCCCCCCCCCCCCCCCTGATGAGGATTCTGAAAGTGCCTAAAGTTCGGGCAACTATATCACCTCATATTCGGGCATCGCGGTGTCCGACTATCCGCTAATATTTGGGTATAGTTTTATGCCCAAATATGTAATTTCTGTACATTATTCAGTTTCACTACCAAAAGTGTCACATTTTTATCCCGCTCATAAAATTCAGAAACTAGAAAGTTATTATTCGGGCAAAAAGCGTCAGCACCCCTCGCGAAAATGTGCCCGCCCCAACCCCTCCCCCCCCCCCCCAAAAAAAAAAAAACAACAACAACAACACCGTTGTCTTTTTTTTCATCCGGCCAGCCGTCACCCCAGTCTTCCCCTTAGGCCAAGATATGCAGGTGTGTTGATCTCTGTTCATGATTGGGGGGGGGGGGGGGGTGACCGGCGAGGGAGCGAAGCGACAGAGCGGGGGGGGGGGGGGGGGCGGGGGGTTTTGTGTTAGGGGGACACCAGGGACTTTTTCAAAAATCTGTCTATAAAGCGTGCATTTTAGAGCATCCCAAAATGGTTTTCTGTGTTAAATGTTAAATGTTGTCTAAAGTCACAGCAAATATACAACAAAATGTGACCCTCCACCACAAAACGACCAATAAGTCGCAATGGGAGTATTAGAGTAAACAGCTGAAAAACGTGTGTTGGGGTGGAAATTTTGATTTTAAGTTTTTTGTATTTTCTGAAAGTTCATTTATTAATCTACCATCTGACAAAATTTCAGGGTAAAATACCATGTTGAAATATGTTTTTACTCTCATTCAAAATGACAATTTTTTCCTGGACATTCAAACTTTGTGTGTCAGCTTGCTGGGATTGTACTTCACATCGGTTTTCTGGGATAGCTCAAAAACTATGCACTGTCTGTTATTCAAAATCTACAGAAACAAAGAAATATATCTATTCTAAAGATATGGAAAGTTTCAACCAAATCCAATTAGGACTTCACGGTGAAGGCTAGGGAGTTTTGACTCGACCTTTTGTGCGACAAACAATAGGACACAGACTGGTCACTATTCTTTAGAGCCTGTTTTCTCTATTGTTTTGGTCATTAGCCTGTCTGACACGTTGGCGCTCTCACTGTAATTTACAAGGGTTTGCTTAGTCCATACAAGACAAGTTATATATCATTTTAGAGCTTAGAATCTAAGCTTTCAAAATGTGTTGAAATTTAATAAACCCAGATTTCCGACTTATTGGTCGTTTTGTGGTGGAGGGTCACAAATGTTCATAATCATAACATAAGATATTTCAATATGTGTGTTATAAATTCTTGTAATGATTCAGGAAAAAGAAGGCAGATAGACAGTTTGTTATTCAATGCTCGAAGAAGAAGACATATACAAGGAACAAAAGTGATAATTCCAGAGTTGAGGTTTCAAAATGTATCTTCGGCTTATAGCCTATATACAGTGCGTCCCCCAAAAAAGTAAACAGTTGGAAAAAGTCTTCCCAAATTAATATTTCTGAATATTTTCAATATATTTTAATTCTTGTAGATAGCTGAGGTCCCTCCTATACAATAACACAAGAAAAATCTGACTATAATAACGCCTGAGTGATCTTAAACCACTTTTGTGAAAGGGTGCAAAATTCAGACTTGACAAGAATTTTGTTCTGGATGATATCAGCAAAGTTGAGAACCGTTTGAAATTGACAGTTGGATAAAGTTTCCGCAATTAAATATTTCAAAATATTTTCAGGAAAATTTTATACCTGTGGTTAGCTTATGATCTCTTCTATCAAATGCAACTAAAATATCTCACAATATTTTATGCTTGAGTGAGCAAGAGCCACTTATGTGAACTCGTGCAAAATCCATTCTTGACAAATTTGTTGTTCTGGCTGGTATGAGCCAAGTTGATAGTCATGAAAAGACTTTGAAGTTTTTTATTCTGATCATTGAAAAACTATTTATGAAAGGAAAGACTTTGTTCAGTGTATTTCCTGATATATCCCAGAAAAACGTTATGGTTGAGTAAGTAAACCAGATGAAATTAAAAGACTCACCAAAAGTAACATATATTGAAACACCCAGCAGATTAGTTAATTACTAACTCAAGCATAAAATATTGTTGGGAGTGTAAGGATATACAGAGAACATAGCCTGTTATTTCATAAATTGTCTTTTATTGATCAGAATATGGAAATTTCCAAGCCTTTACATGACTCTCAGCTCGGCTGATACAGCCAGAGCCAATATCAATTCTTGTCAAGACTGGATTTTGCACCCTTTCTCATTATTGGTCTTTGCTTACTCAAGCGTAAAATATTGTGAGATATTTTGGTGTCATTTGATAAGCTATCCACTGGTATAAAGATTTCCTTTAAAAAAAAATATTTTGAAACATTTATTTGGGGAGAATTTTTCCAACTGTTTACTTTTCTGGGACGCACTGTATAGGTGACCATGATTATGACCCATATTGACCCTAATCGCATACGCACGATCATATATCTTTCTATCCCAACATTTTATCAAACTAAGATTGATCAAAACCGATGGAACATTAGATAATTTAGGAGAGAGGGAGAGAGAGTGCAGCGGTTTTGAAAACTTTAACCAAACCCGAAACAAACGTTAAAACGATGTGATCTAACACGCACACGAAATACCCAAGGGCAAAGGAATAAGTTCAGAGTTGAAGTTTCAAAACTTATGACCCATAAGGTTTTGAAACTTCAACTCTGAACTTATTACCTTTGGGTAATTAAAGGGCATTTCTTATTTCCTTACTTCTAATCATTAAATAATGTGATAGTATTTCAAGATCAAACATAATATAGTTTTAAGTTAATGTATCATAATTCATATTTATTTTATTAAAAAAATATGGGGGATGATAATACAGGCCATCCCCCACCTCATTTTTTTTTTTTTTTTTTTTTTTTTTTTTTGGGGGGGGGGATATTCCCCAATACCACCCCCGGGATCGACACCCACGCCTTAAGATATCAATCCATGTTTTATTTTTTTCGATAAATAAGGACATAATCAATTTCCTGAAGTTAAAAGCGTGGCTTAATTTAGAAATCAATACCAAATGAAAGAGCTATAGGAGCCCGCGGCGTGGATACAATCTTAAAAAGTCGGGGTGTTCGCCCAATATTAAAGTGATATAACCATTTAAAGCAATTTTTCGTATAGGCTTATTACGCCATGGTCGTTGCACTATTTACAAAAAGTAACTCATTTCCATAATCGATGCGATGGCAATAGTTGAATCATGACGCCCACCACCATGCCACCCAGGATAGCGCGCATCAGATAGTGGGAAAAAGAAGTATAGATCTAGGAAAAAATCTAATAGTACTACATGTATATATCAATAATCACACAGGCTACAATTATGCGTGCTAATAAAGTGCTTAGTATCTGGCATAACATCAAGAGCAGCTTTGGCTTGGGATATCCTATCACTAAAGTATCAGTTCGGTTGTTATACCTGTAAAGACACCATCATGTTTTCATACACGTAGTTGCATCAAAATAGTGTCTAGAATCAATGAAAAATCACGTGATTGTTATTGTTATTGTAACGTGATATAGGCTGTGTATGGTTATTGTACCCGTGAGCGGAACTCAGTGAAGTCTCAACCTCAAGTTGTCAAAGCCTGGGTGTCAAAGAGAAGCAGTTGGTGATAGATGGTGAGAGAAAATATCATGCTTTATAAAAAAAAAATACATTTTAACTGCTTCCAGCATAATTGTTAGTAGCCTAATCTATCATAGAAGCATGAATGTAGACCTGCCACTTGGTACATTGATCTAGATTTCTAGATTTCATTCTTTTCTACTTTCAGATTTCTAGATTTCTAGTCATGCTAGTATAATACTTAATAATAGTAACTCACTGGCATGGTACTGACTAGCCCCGGGACGAAGTGGCAGCGTCCTGAGTGAAACCAGTACGATTCGGTGGGTCTCACAATTTACCAATGTTGAAATAACCATTGAAAATATGGCAATATAAGTTATTTTTTTAAATTAAAGTATCATATATACGATGCCACTTACCTAAACAGACCTTCCGCAAATCAGCTTTTCCTAAAAAATGTGTAGAATCGATGAATGTCACTTTTTACTCTCAATTTTCGAAATCAGTCCCATTCGCCATGTTGTTGAAGCAGAAACGAAAATAGGCACTTGCGCATGCGCCTATGAATATTTATTACAATGACGCCATAGTTTTCGTCACAGGAATAATGAATATTCATATATCCACCGTGATCCGCCGATCTCTCGAGCCCACTCGTCTAATGAATATTCATAATCCTCCCTTCTTGTCTGTATTATCGTGGAGCTGCTGACGCATGCGCATTGCAAGCAAAACACCGACCTACGGAAATTTTTAGTACAGGCTCTTGGAGATAAATATGCCTTTTTTGTATCATCCTCATTGAAAAGAAAGACGACAGTCAATCGTAAAGTTTTGTAAGTACCTAAAATAGCCTAAAATCAACTAATGTCATGTTTCATGGTTTTCATTTTGACAAACGACCTTGTAATTAAGAGACATCCAAGCAATCAAAGGACTGCTGATCGCAGCCCGAACACTACGTGTTCGCGCTGCCGCAGTAAGGTACTGACATGTGTATCTTTGCTCTAAAACTTTTTAAGAGATTATTGCTAGTTACTGTAATTAAGGAACTCCTCTGTGTTTTTGTGTTTTCTTGACACATCCAAAGCCTTTGATAGGGTGAATCATGGAAAGCTGTTTAAAAAAATGAGTGTATATTTTTAGTATTTTCAATGAGAAATTAACAAATAAAACTTGATTTCACTGCCGAAAAATATTAAGGAGTGAGCTGCGATGATCACTTTAGGAATAGAGGTCAAGACGATTGGAATGACTAGATTGATTTATTCATATTTTCATTGTTTATTTTATTTATCAGTAATTAATTTTTCATTTATCATTTTTTGCTTAATCAATTTATAAATCCATTATTAATGCATGTTTATTCTTTTTTCCCTTTTTTATGCATTATTTATTTTGCTGCATGAGTTTATCTATTTTGCCTTATCATAATTATGTATGTAATATAGGTCCTGTTTATTTTCTATTTATTTATTTATTTATTTATTTATTTATTTATTTATTTATTGAAATATATTGATTTATTTAGCTATTACCTAATTTATTTCTTAATTTGTTCATCTATTTATTCATTAAAAGATAAAAGACACCCAAATATGAAGCATATTATACTTGTATCATTATTTTCAAAAATGCCCCAGCCTATTGTGGCATATTTGAACAAGCCTTTAGTGGTACCCAGTGTTGCCACAGCTAAAAATCGGAATTATGCCAAGTCTCGTCCCAAATTATGCACACAAAAAAAATAAAAAGGTCCTAAGCATTTTAGTGTCTCCTTTTCAGTCCAAAATTCTCTGAAAAGCCTCAGTTTCTTAGATCAGCCTTGGATATCTGTTCTTAAAAGCAAATTCTCTATTTTAAGTCCGAAATTCAGAATTGTGCTAGATCCTAGTGAAAATGTGCTAGATTTGGCCAAATTATGCCAGGAATAATGCTAGATTCCAAGAGGGTCAAAATTATGCTAAAAAGCATAATTATGCTAGATGTGGCAACCTTGGTGGTACCGGTATTCACTCATTTGTCTGTGTAGATTGTTAGGCGACTTTTCTGTCGAAAGTTAATTTTCTGATAAAACCGAAACCCTGCTTTAGGGATGTCAGTTTCAGTTTTACAGTCTTTCTCTTAACCTTATCCCTCTTCAGATGCTCTGGGAATCTTTCCGTCTCATCGAGATTAATCTTGGATCAAGTTTTCCATCAATCTGGGAATGATGTCGGGATTCACCATAGCAAATGGAGGTGGATCTGACAGAGAACATCTCTTATCCCATGATAGCGAGGCAGAGGGAGGTCTCCTTGGCAACGGAACATCAATCAATACTATCTCCCAACCTCTGGATCCAGAGAGACCTGTTCCCATCAATGATATTGGGCAACTGGAAAAGACTAAGGAGTATGTTGTGTACCTGGAGAGGTGGTATGTCTTGACTGTTTTCTCATTGATGTCCTTCCTCCAGTGCTTAGCCTGGAATACATGGGGACCTATAGAAGACACAGGTAAACATTATTATAAACAAATTTAGGTCTGTTTGAATAATTATTATTTTTCTCATCTTTAAGGTAAAATACAAATGGCACATTTTTTTCAAATTGAAAGTAAATGAATCAAGGAATTTGATATAATTTACGCAATGTCTTGTGGGCTGTTGATCTTTAAATTAGTGATGTAAATCAAATATTAGGAACTGAAACGTTATCTTCTTTTTGGAAATTAACATATGGAAAAATTTATTTTGATACTGTCACGTGAAGCAACAGTTTAAAGCATCATTGTCACATAGATAGTCATACTAGGTCAAATACTCTTGGATTTACTTCTCGTAGATTTTCTCATTGATGGTTCTCTTTTGCCTTTTAGCAACGGTTGTTCTTCAGTGGGACCCTGCTCAGTTTGCTCTGCTAGCCAATTGGGGCTGTATTACATTCCTCATATCTGCTTTCTTCTTTTCATGGCTTTTGCATGTTAAAGGCAAGTATCGTGCATTGTTTTTTAATGATTTTGTTATGACAAGCTAAATTCCCTTATGTTTAGTGCACATGTAGTGTGTTTTTTCATTGTCTTTTATAATTAAAAATCTTCTTCTTCTTCCTCTTCCTCTTCCTCTTCTTCTTCCTCTTCCTCCTCTTCTTCTCTTCCTCTTCCTCTTCCTCTTCCTCTTCCTCTTCCTCTTCCTCTTCTTCCTCCTCTTCTTCCTCCTCTTCTTCTTCCTCCTCTTCTTCTTCCTCTTCCTCTTCTTCTTCCTCTTCTTCTTCCTCCTCTTCTTCCTCCTCTTCTTCCTCCTCTTCTTCCTCTTCTTCTTCCTCCTCTTCTTCCTCCTCCTCCTCCTCTTCCTTTTCCTCTTATTTTTACTCTACCTCATTCACTCCTGCATATTCCTGCACATTTTTTTCATTTTCATCATCATTACTACTATGTTTATCCTTAATAGCAAAACAAGTATTCAGATCTATATTTTGGTATCCTTATATATCTTGTACTTTATTGTTTGACCAGTGAATTCAATCTTAATATATGTAATTAGATTGTACAGCATACTCTCAACAAAATGAGCGTGGTGTAATAACTTTGTATTGTATCTATATAGGTCTACGTGTAGCATTCCTGCTAACAGGAGCACTTTTGGTCATTGGAGTTGGTGTAAGGTGCATCCCTGTACCCATCTCTATGATGAAATGGTATAAACAATCAAACCCTTTAATTGTCAAGTTAACTGTCATTTAATGTATTGCATTATAGGACTGGAATTAGTGTAAGTGGTATCAAATATTATAGGATTAAAGCTGCAAATGCTCTTTTCCTCTATGTGTGTCCTTCAGGAAAGTGTTTTATCATGTAAACTGCAACAGTCAAGGAGTTTTCAAGAAGCTTTCACGTCCTTAGTAGTAGGCCAGCCAAACATCAAAAAAGGCTCTAGAAAAAGATTTGACGGCATTTTGGGGTAATGCTCGGCATCCATGCTGAAACTTGAAAAATACTGTGGAATAAGGTACGGGCGGATGCCACGCGCATTTTTGCCTAAAAATACCATTTTTGGCTAGATAATACCATTTTTGCCTAAAAATACTGGTATTTTTGCCTAAAAATATCATTTTTGGCTCAAAATTTGAAAGAATGTCAAAAATCATGATTTTTAATTTATAGACCTAATATGTAAAACCTGATAAAGACTTTTCAAGTGATATCAGATTTATTTTGAGTTTGACGTTATAAACCTGATTTATATAAGATTGAAAGTTGGATATTACACACACATGTATGACGTAATGAAACATAAAACTGTGATTTACTCAACGTTATAGGTTGTGAAAACTACCAATATTTCAACGTTTTTTACCCAACGTAAATTTGTCCATTTAAAAGCTTTTTCTTGATTTAACATATCATGTATATTGTTATGTCACACACAGTAAAGAAACTATCCGACAAGGTGATAGATAACTCATTTTATGTTATCCCAAATGGAATGGAGTCAAAAGGGGCCTGAGCTTTCTATCCTAGCAGAATCTTCGTCAGAGGCAAAAAGACAAACATAAAAAGCAAGACAAGCATATATATAGACTACAGACACAAAACAGATTACATGTAACAGGAACTGTAAGGGGGAGCTGTGGACACAAAACAATGGGAACAAAAGGGGAGTGTGGGGAGTCAAAAACCATGAGTCAAGTGGGTGTGGAGGGGGATTAAAACAAATACAAAGGCATGGAGATCCAAGGAGAGTAATGAGCCCCAAGCTTAAGGGTGGGTAACCTGTGAAAGCAAAGGATAAGTGGGGAGGCAACATCAAACAGGATAAGGAACAATGCAAAGACAAGAGAAAGGAATAAGTACTGTACAAGTCCAGTGCAGTGGAGTGGTAGGGCAGAAAATAAAGAGGGAGTCGAGTTGTCAGACACCAAGTGCAAAATATATGGCATATAAAGTAAAGTGTGGTGAAAAAATATATATTTGCTGTCTGCTGTATACAAGACTATAAGATGTAAGGCATACTATATACTGAAGAATATAAACATGAGCATATAAAGTCTGTAATATATGTGTCTAAACCAAACGAGGAGGTAAAATGCAAATAAAATATATGTGTATATATATATACTTGTATATATATGGTTATGGGACATTCGCATTGTTATACGTCATCCCAATGTCCGCGTAATCGGGTTGTTTTCGCTCTGACGGAATAAATCCCATTGTTATAGGTCCCCATAACCATAGTTTTGTATGTGTATATATATATATATATATATATATATACAAATTATGTATAACAATATATATATATAATATATGTAATAATGTAAGGAAGGGGAGTAAAAAGATGTATTAATCATTTCCCTCCTGGATGTTGAGGCCATGAGGTTGGATGGTGCGAAGTCATCTCATCCAGTACTTCTCCCTGCTGGTTCGGACTGTGTCGGGACAGGTACCTAAAGATTCAATGCCCTGTAGAATCATATCGGTGATGGAATGGTTAGGAAGGTTAAAATGGTGGCCCACTGGAGTGTCAAGCTTGGCTGTGTTGACAGTGGATCTGTGCCCATAGAAGCGTCTCTTGAGTGTGGTCTTGGTTTCCCCTACGTACTGGGTCCTGCAGACTCTGCAAGTGATGAGATATACAACATTAGTGGTGGTGCAAGTGATATTGCCCTTGGTTTGGTGAGGGAGGTTGGTAGAGTTGCTGGTGAAAGTGTCGCCCTCGTGGATGTGTATAGCACATACGGTGCATTTGTTGGCTGTACATTTGAAGGTGCCGTGCTGAATGGGAGAAGAATGGCGAGAGAGAGGGGGGACTTCAGCACGAATGATGAGATCCTTGAGGTTGCGGGGGCGTCGGTAAGACAGGATTGGGGTACTGGGAACAGCCTGTAGGAGACGATTATAAGTGTTGAGAATACGGTGGTTGTCATGAAGGATATTGCGGAGAGGAGGGAGATTGGGGTGGAAGGTGGTCACGAGAGGTATTCTGTCATTGGTATCCTGGCTGTCAGTTTTCTGTTTGAGAACTTCAGATCTGGGGAGGGAAAGAACTTTGTTGATGGCTTGTTGGGCTTTCCTGGCGCTATATGGCCCCTTGCTACGAGATGTCTCTTCAAGTTCCTGGCATGGAAGGAAAAGTCGGAATCCTCAGAGCAGATACGGCGAAGTCTGAGGGCCTGACTGTAGGGGATGCCGGTTTTTGCAGTGACGGGGGTGGCAGCTGGATGAGTGGAGGTACTGGTGGGTATCAGTGGGTTTGGTTTAGAGAGTGGTGGTGAGACGGTTAGACTCCTTCTTGACTGTGACATTGAGGAAGTTGGTCTTCTGTTGGGAGAAATCAGAATTGAATTTGATGGTCCTGTGGAAGGAATTGATGTGGGCAATGAATGTTTGGAGGCTGTCTTCCTCCCTGGTCCAGATGAAGAAGATGTCGTCGATGTAGCGCCACCAGATCCATGGGCGACGGGTGAATCTAGTAGCTGTTGCTCCAGCTTGGTCATGAAGAGACAGGCGTAGGAAGGGCCATCCGTGTGCCCATCGCTGTGCCGAATGCCTGTAGGTAGTGTTTGTCCATGAAAGTGAATTTGTTTTTTGTTAGTACATGTGACATGAGAGATTTGATGTCGGATACTGGGGGACTCGAGTGGAATGATGTATTTTTACTGGATGCGCATTTTGCATGAAAAACACTATTTGAATGTACATGGGCAATTCCACAGTAACGGAATTACAAATTAGAGATTTTTTGCTCACGCTTTTGGAGTTTGTGCACTAACTTTGTACTTTGGTCCTTTGGTCCCCTTCCTACCAGTTAATAATCTGCAGAGGTACTCATTCTTTCACCTGAACTATTTCATACCCAAATTTTTTTCACTTAAATTATATCTGGTATATATACCATGGTAACGGAATTACCAGAAAATGATGGCATTTTTAAATCTTTTTTTTTAAGTGAAAAAAAAATGATTTTAAAATAAGTCCCATAAGGCCATTATGAAAAGGTATCTGTGAATGCACTGGAAATGGTTAAGATTACAAAGTTATAGTTGAGGTAAGCAGCAACTGCTTGGTATATTTGTGTTTCATTTTGTCAGTTGAGTTGCAGGCATTTAATCATCAACATAAATAAACAATCATGATTATTTAAACAATATTCCATATTACAAATTGGCATAATAGCTATGGTAACAGAATTACGTCATATTCAATCTCAATACTAACTCAATCATTCATTAGCTATTCTTCGCATATAATTATTTATGAAGGTTTTCCTCTACTAATTAAAATCCTTTAAAAGATAGACTTGCAGTTTAGTCACCAGATCTCTCTAAACCATCAAAAGGAGAACTTTAAAATGCACTGTGAAGGATTGACATGCAAAAGCAAAACAGCAAACAGGTGTGATTGAGTGAAAGTATGGTAAATTGCATTTTATATCTTACATGTATGTGAAAATCACATGGAAAACATATTTATCTGTAAAGCTAAAGCCAGCTTTTGTTTTAATGTTTGTTCTATATTACTACAGGAACTGGGTGGTTCCTGTATTGAGCCTATGAGAGTTAAGGAATTCAGTAGTTAACGGGTTAATGAATGCCAGAATATAAATAAAAGAAAATTCAAAAGAGTTTGCAATTTTTTG
The DNA here is from genome assembly GCA_025617745.1 of Heliocidaris erythrogramma. Taxonomy (NCBI): domain Eukaryota; kingdom Metazoa; phylum Echinodermata; class Echinoidea; order Camarodonta; family Echinometridae; genus Heliocidaris; species Heliocidaris erythrogramma. The sequence goes on from CM046853.1 coordinate 34,531,015, forward strand.
ACAGGAACTCTAATGACAGAAAGATGACAGAATGAATGGTAGGTGAATATTCACACCGACATAATACCAAGACCCCAAAAACAACCAACAAACAAATCCAAACAGTGTTTCATAATAAATTGGGCTCTTTTTCATAAAATCGATGTTGTCTAAAACTGAAAATTCCTCCTTTCTCTAACCATATGCTAAGTGATGTAAACATACACATTTATCATTCATACTGGATTGTTTGCGTCTTTTTCGCAATCAATGACACTTCATAGCTACTTCACATACGATATATGCATAAAACACATGTTCCAACTTCTCAATCACATTTTAGCCTTTTTTTGCATGATGGTAATTCTGTTACCACAAATTGGGCCAAACAGAAAAAGATATTCAAATAAGTGTTATCGGAAGTTTTAAGGTACAAGTTGAAATCAGAGAATTTTCAGTTTCCCCCAAAAAATATTCACTCTTAAAGCTAGGAGGAAAACTCTCCTCCATTTATGGTCACGGAATTACAACCATATTGTAGTAGATTTTAAACATGCTTCCTAAAAATACTGGTTTGATACATGTCTCATACCTTTGAACACATGTTGCGTACACATACGCGATTATAATGAAAGTTAATGCATGAGACACAAACTGAACAATGTATTTATTTCACCATAATCATTACAATGCCCAAAATATTTAGTAATCAGCAAACAAATGTCATGTAACTTCAAACACTGTGCAAATTCCTAATGAGATGGGAAACAAGTTTTTCAGTTTCTTTTAATTTAAGGATTTGGCTATTAGGAACAAATAGAAATATCTTTATTAGTATAGATCTAAGATTTGCTGATTTTGCCCTTCTCATGTGGAATTGCTCACATCTAGAGTGTACATGTACATAAGGCAATTATCCCATATATTACACAGTAGAAAATATTTTAAACAACTCTTCAAAATTTTTAAACAACGCTGCTTACGCCGGTCACTCTAGCAACTGTTCTTTAAAACTTTAAACAACCCAAGCTGTTTAAACTTTAAACAGCCTGTTGTTTAAAATTTTAAACAATTTTTTAAACAACAGCTTTTAAACAACTAGGTTGTTTAAATTAAGTTGTTTAAAAAACACCCAGTTGTTTAAAACTTTTTTCAAAATTATTGTTTAAAAAATTTCTTGTTTAAAACAGTTGTTTAAAGTAAGTTGTTTAAAACTTTTTACACAACTATTGTTTTAAAAATACATTCAAAGTTGTTGTTCAAATTAATTGGTTAAAACACTATACAGATGATGTGTTTAAACGTACACGGTTGTTTAAGGCTGTTGTACACAAAGTAAGTTCCAAATGCCAGAGCTGATTTATACGTTCAGAGGTAAGCATTTAGACTAAATATATTGTAATCTGATCGAGTTATACTCAAGACATATTTGTGCTGCCGTGACAGTGATGTCTAGATCTAGTCCACATCCACAAAATAAATTATGATGTAGACCTGGAACTTTGCAGCGCAGCGTAGTTTAAATTAGTTGCACACATACAGTATAGGACCGGACCCACGCGCATTCACTGTGTGTGCAACATAAACTGCGCTGCGCTGCACTGGAAGGGCGACTTGCAAAGTTGCAGCTAGGTCTAAATCATAATTAATTCTGTGACTGTGGCTTAGATCTAGACATCATATAGATGTCATGGCAGCACAAATATGTCTGGAGTATAAACTCGATCAGATTACATTATAGTCTAAATGCTTACCTCTGCATGTATCAATCAGCTCTGGCATTTGGAACTTCTGCAACATTGCAACCACAAAGGCATCCGCCATGATGAAGCCGGTCGTGTTTGGCGGAGAAGGAAACCTGTCTAGCGCGAATTTTCAATCTTTTTAAACAACGTTATTTAAAAGATTATCATTGATGTCTTAAACAGCGGTTGTTTAAAATGCAGGGTCCTTCATTTAAACAATATTGCTTAAAATTGAAACAACACAAATTTAAACAGCATTTTTGCTGTGTATCAGTATAGTCTATGGGCCAAAAACTGAAATGTCCCCACCCCCTTAAAAATAATCTTAAATGATTTTTTTCCCTGTTAGATGGGACCATTAACTATCAAAATATGCTTCTTTGCCATAAATTAAGAGGTGGGCGTGTCCACAAAGGCTATTACCATGGCAACGGATCAAGAACAAGAATTTCAGAAAATGTCATGTATTCGTGATTAAGAAAGGACAAAAACACATTGTCACATTTTAGAATAATGTATCAAAAGTTTCTCACTTGATTAAAACCCAAATAAGAGTTATAACAAGTGTCCATCATGTTTGAAAATGGCTGTTGCTATGGAAACAGCAAGAAAAAAACTCATATTTGAGCAAAAGAAATCCATGATGCTACCGGAAAAAAGTAAATATTAATATATATGATTATGTTCCCTTTTACAGGACACTTATCATAACTTGTTTTAGTAAAGTGGTGATGGATGTGACCACTACATGTGTTGGCCGTTACCATGGTAACAAATATATTTATTGTGTTGTATTTCTAACAAACTATTATGGTTGTTTTCAACATGAAATAATGGTCTTAAAACATCTAATAATTTTTGCGTCCTGTTT